>JAMPIV010014517.1:0-526440 GCA_024509875.1 Oreohelix idahoensis | reverse complement strand
GGCATTTGTTCTCGAATGTATTCAGCTTGTTCTCCAATGATTTTGTTATTTTCCAACTCTCACAGCCGTATGTTAACACTGAGATAACATTTGAATTAAACAGACGAAGCTTGGTATGTATATTCAATGATCGTAATTTCCAAATGTTAGAGAATCTATTGAAGGCGCTAGCTGCCAAAGCAATTCTAGTATGGATTTCTCTTGTTGTGTCACCATCCTGAGTCATTTTACTGCCTAAATAATTGAAACTTTCAACTTTCTGTAGTTGTTCCCCGTTCAGGATGATATTAAAGGTCTCGTTAGAAAAGTTCATAACTTTAGTTTTAGAGGCATTTATTTGGAGACCTATTTTAACCGAAAGATGACACAAATTATTTACTGCTTCTTGGGATTGTCTGGGTGTTGAACTTAAGAATACTAAATCATCTGTGAAATCTAGGTCCCCCAGGAATTTTCCATTTGTCCATTTTATACCTAATTGTTCATTGTGGGTATAGTTTCTCCTAACCCAATCAATAGCTATTCCAAAAAGTAGTGGTGACATAATACAGCCTTGTTTCACCCCTGTTTCTACTGTAAACCATTCTGCATTCCCTTTATTTGTTCTAACACAACATCTTGCATTGTCATATATCGCTTTGATTATACTCACATATTTTGTTGGAAAACCATAGATTGTAAGTATCTTCCACAATGATGGACGGTGTAGACCAGGGGTCGGCAAACTTTTAGTAGTGTCGTGCCGAAGTAATGTTGCAAAGTCACTCAGCGTGCCAACCTAAGTCCACCATATTTTTATATACAACAATTATTGAAACAATTTAAAAATGATCTTGTATTAACATGTTTCCGATACATTAAATAACTATTCTATTCTTTGTAGATTATTCAATATTTTAATATAAATAGGAACAAATATCAATACAAATACTGTATTATGTTTTGCAAAATTTAAGTTCTGAACACATTAGTTTGTAATTTTATAATAAAATTGCCATATGTATATTTTGTTAAGACAGAAAGTCCAATAGTTTGAAGAACAACACAATTAAATAAACCAAACATAAAACACGTTATTAAAATTTTAATATGAGTAATCATTGATTATTATTGATCTGAGTCATTAATCAATTAATGGGACCCGTGTCCTTGCTTCTCCTTGGTTAATTGTTCAATATCAGGTGTGTATTTTGTCAATTTCAGCTTCACACAGGCTTCTGAATGCACAGGTGTTAGGCGGCTTCTCTGTGGACTTAAAACAGCTTTCATGTGTGAGAAAATTTGTTCACATGTATAAGTTGACCCAAAAGCCGAAAGTAGAGCAAATGCAACTTTCTTCAAACAGGTGAACGCTTCAGGCAGGGATGTCCAGCAGTTGAGGATGGCAGCTGACTTTTCCAAGCAGCTTCCTTCAAGAGTTTTTCGCAATTCTGCAAATTTTATCGTCCATAACTCTGATGCCTTGAATTCGATGTGTTGCATTTCACAATTGTCAACATCCATCTCTGCAAAATATGTCTAACTTTGACGCAAATCCTTTCCAGTGCTCAAAAAGATCAAGTACTGTTTGACCCTGCCCTTGTAAATGCAAGTTTAATTAATTCAGATTTGTAGTTATGTCAGCCAGAAACATCAGCTTGCACAGCCAGTCCTCGTCATTCAATTCAGGGAAATGTTGTTCTTTTTCATCAAGAAACACCTTGATAGCTTCTAGACATAAAACAAATGTGTTCAAAACATTACCTCGACTAAGCCAACGAACATTGCTGTACAGCGGGAGGTCCGCAAATGCGCTCTTCATTTCTTGTAGAAGAGACTTGAATTGCCTGTGGGTCAATGAAGATCGAGAAACTATGAAGTTAACTATCTTGACAACAGTTTCCATTACAGAGTTCAAGGATAGTGAAGAAATCTTCGCACACAAACTCTCCTGGTGTATAATGCAATGGAAGCTCAATATTTGACGTCCAATATGATCCTCAAGAAGTTTAACAAATCCTTTGTTCTTTCCGACAAATGCAGGGGCGGCATCAGTAGTAACACAGAATATTTTATTCATGTAAATGTTCTGATTTTCGAAATAGCTTACAAATGCAGTTATAATGTCCTCTCCCTTGGCTGTACCATCAAAAGGTATCAAGCAGCACAGTTCTTCATAAATACGGTCGTTGTCACAATATCGCGCAACTATAGCTAGGCGCGCCACGTCATTCACATCGACACTTTCGTCAAGAGCAACACTAAATACAACATCTTGTTGTAATCCGGTTGTTTGTTTTACCGTTACATTTTCAGCCATATCAGTTATGCGCCTCTCGATTGATCTTGCATAAGCCGGTATTTCTCGAATCCGAGACAGTATTGTTTATTTATTTGGTAAATCACTAAACAAAATTTCAGCACTGCTCAAAAAAGTTTCCTTGATGTATTCTCCATCTGTGAAAGGTTTGCCCTTCGAAGCCACACACTGTGCAATTTTGTAACTACATTCGGTGGCTTTATGTTTGGTTCCAATTACTTGACTAAAAATACTACTTTGTTTTTTGTAGCCAGAAACAGCCATTTTTATGGCTTCACTTTTCTCCTCAGAGTTTTTAAACATGGACTGATGTTTGGTTTGTACACTTGACGTACGGCACACGACACTTTCATAACATAAAGCACAAACAGCACTATCCTTTTGTTGTATGAATCCATATTCGTTTGTCCAAAAGGTCTTTTTTGAGTCATTTTAACGGCACCGTATTACTTAATAGTAACAGCAACTTTTGTGCTGTGGTCAACGGACTGTACGGGCATGAATATGCGACAGCCGAGAGAACTGTAGAGGTGGTGGTGGTCGGGAGAGAGGGGAAGGACAGGACGGAAATATAACGTCGTCGAGGTCAGTCATTGTTGCTCCAAACTCACACTGGGAGTCAAAAACTGCGAGCGAAAACGAAATAAATACGCTCGTCCAGGCGCTAGCCAGACACTATTGCGTAATTATGATATTACGTCTCCGCTTGCCCGTCAAAATTCGCTTCGGATTCTTTTCAAGAATCTCATCCTGCAAACTACGGTAGCAGGTAGACGCCAGACTAGCGGGCGCCGCAAAGTATAACCACTCCCCTTGAAATTCGTTGAAGAATGTTTGTTCTCGGAAACGGTCCGTAAAAACGAAGACTTACGTGCAGTATAGTATGATCAGGCCTTTAGTTTGCATCAGATCGCACATTCTTACCTCCAATGTCTAAAAACTTTCGTTTTGAAGGGTTGTAAAAACAGGTATAGCTCTCAAAGAATTATATGCTTCTATTTAATTAAAAATTAAATTTTTTTTAAAAATGAGATCATATACTGTACAGTATTTTAATTCACTCAGCGTGCCATTGAAAATCGTTCCACGTGCCACGCTTGGCACGCGTGCCGTAGATTGCCGACCCCTGCTATAAGGCAAGGCCGACCTCTGTGTAATCTACGTTTTGCTGATGATATTGATCTGATAGCTGAAACAGAATCAGAACTTCAAGACCTTACCTCTAGACTGGAGAAAGTAACAAGAACATATGGGATGGAAATTAATATAGAAAAAAAGCAAGATATTGGTGAATAGCCATAAGAAACATGTTCCGACCAACATTACGTTAAATGGGCAAACGTTAGAAGAAGTTAACACCTTTAAATATCTCGGGTCCACTATATGTAGTGATGGAAGATCAAATAAAGAAATCAAGACAAGACTTGAGATGGCCTCAGCTGCCATGACAAGGTTGAATGTGATCTGGAAAAGTAACATCAGTTTTCCTGTGAAGATCAAATTATACAAATCACTTGTATTATCTATTCTCTTGTATGGGTGTGAGGGCTGGACACTCACTGCAGATACGGAGCGAAGGATTCAGGCTTTCGAGCATAAATGTTATAGAAGAATTTTGCGCATTTGCTATAAAGAGCACAAAACAAATGTCTATGTTAGAGAGAAGATAAACACCTATGCAGGCCACCAAGAACCACTTTTGTCAATAGTGAAACGTCGAAAGCTTGCCTGGTTTGGGCATGTAACTCGTCATGGCTCCCTTTCTAAAACGATCCTCCAGGGAACAGTCGAAGGTAAACGGAGAAGAGGAAGGCAAAGAAAATCCTGGGCTGATAACATCAAAGAATGGGCAGGACACGGTTTCTCCACACTTGTACGCATTGCTGAGAATAGAGAGCAGTGGAGGACCCTGTCTGCTGATGCTTCCACCATGGCACCCCTACGACCCATGACGGGTTATGGGTTGAGATGAGATGATAATAGGGCAAGGAACAATGGTGCCTGAAGACAAGAACATAGAGAAAATGAAAAAGGCACCCAGACCGTCCACGAAAAAGGACGTAAGATCTTTTGTATCTCTTTGTGGGTTCTATCAAAGATACATCAAAGATTTTAACAACATTTGCACACCACTGGCAGAACTAACGAAGAAAGCGAACCCAGATAAAGTAAGATGGAATGCTGAATGTGAGCAGGCCTACACCCTGTTAAAGGAGAAACTCACAAAGAAACCAATCTTACAATTACCAGACACTACGAAGGAGTTCACCCTGAGAACGGATGCGAGTAATGTCGGTCTAGGAGCGACGCTCCTACAAGCGCAAAGCGAGACGGACGCCTCGCTCTTCCCAATCGCCTACGCCAGCAGAAAACTGAATAAAGCGGAGAAAAATTACTCGACAATTGAGAAAGAGTGCCTGGCGTTAGTATGGGCCGTGAGGAAATTTCAACCCTACTTATATGACAGGAAATTCAACCTACAATGCGACCAACAACCTTTAACGTTTTTGGCTGCCTCGAAAAACTTAAACTCATTCAGACGATATATGACCCAACTAAATTTGTCGCTCGGCATTGCAAGAGACTGCATTCCGCCAACATACTTGGGTTCTAGATTTCACAAGAAAGAATCAAGACGTGTGTCAGTGAAATTCTTGATATGGACACCAAGGTTAGTGTAATATAGTTTGTACCTTATCATTATTATATCTTAACTTCAGTCAGATAATATATACATATTTTCCATAAATATAACACTGTAAATACCATTCATGTTTATTATAATATTATATTTCATACTCATAATTACAGGTTGCAATAAACACCATGCAGAGAATTATTATACTTATAACATTACACAGTTTCCAGTAACTATAACGAAGTAAATACCAGACACTTTTATTTTGCCTCTTACATTACATGTTAACCGTGCAGTAAACACCGCGCAGCCATTCCTTATAGTGATAAGATTTCACATACAAGAACACACGACAGGCGTAACATAGTTTACGGGGTACTTACAAAGGATTTGTTAATTTTATCCATCGCAGTGGTAGAGACAGGGACCATTTGAGATAACTCAGCCTTCGTCTACTGCTTTGTTGGCGTTAATCACGGGACAAGTGCTTTAGAGTAGGGCCGACCAGAGATACTGCAACGACACGCATCTCACAGTTAATTAACGGCACCAAACCTACCCATACTCCACGGGGGTCAGAAAGGAATTTGCCAGGCGGTGAAGGAGCTTTCTATCATCGACCACCCACACAGAAAAGTAAGCAGACAATACCCAGAAGGATTGCTGCATTACTAAGAGCTGTCCCCGTGAATTTAATGATCAGAAGTTGAAGGAGCAAAACGGATGATCTTTACAACAAGTGCCTTTGAGAAATATTGACCAGAAGTGGCAAGAGCAGACGGACGATTTTGTAAACCCAGTGCCTACAAAATTTATCGAGATCCTAAATTACCTGCAGTAATGGACAGATTCATCCCGTAAAACTGATGCGCAAACAAATTCAACTATATACCAGATTTCACCATCATCACCACCTGAGGAAAATATCTTCACCACACATGGACATCTGCATATCAGACGAAGTCTCCACCGCATAACATTGCTTCAACACAACCTAGGAACAAGCCACCTCAGACGCGCGTGGCAACGTCAACACTCGCTTTGTAAAGAACAAAAGAGCAGGCCATCGACACCTGACGAAATAAAGCGGACCGTCCAGTATTATTGAATGCAGACAAAGACTTGTCCAGTGTATACAAATACCCAGAGTTTTATTGACAGTCAGTCAGAGACCCGAAACGAGATATCCTTTTGTTAGTATTTAGGAGTTGCTTACATTTCATCATTATCATCCCATAGCATAGATTTAAGATTCATTTGTGTATTTGCATTAACTAATATCTTTTTTTCACAGGGATAGTTAAGGTCATTCCTAGTTGCATTTGTATTAGTGTAATTGAATGTTGTTATATTTCAGTAATTTAATAAATGTTGTAGTTGTGGTTGCATTACCAACCCACGTTATTACATATATAGAGAAGGAAAGAAAGTGTGCGAAAGAGACATACATTTCTTCTTTTCTTCCTCTTCTGTTCACTCAGTGTAATAGGGGAGGTGGGGGCTCGTTAGCATTATAATATAGAGCGGGGGATAGAGTGGTAGGAGTTATAGTGTCACGAGATCTAGAATCACTGGGACGGTCTGCGGGGAATTTATCCCAGAGTCTTACATTCGCCTTCTTCACTCCTGCTGCCTATTTCCAACGGGTTGCCAGGCAAATCTGAGCCATTGACAAAGCCGGCACCACACGGATAACTCTCTTTGGTTACCCTTCGGGATAACCCAGTGACAGTGACGTCACATTTCTTGAAACCCCTTCCTTCTATCATCACAAAATATTGGCCCTCCCCCGTCACTGCGTGTCGTCAAATGTGGACGACCTCTAAGAGAAGTAAACAGAGACTAAATAATTTGACACATGGAGAAGACAACTGGAGACAGACATGAAAAGACGCTCAGATCGTGAAGGGACGACTTCAAAAATCAACTGTTGAAGAACAACAATGGGTAGGGCACACATTGAATTGTGGGTAATGTGAAATATTGAAAGTCTATGCTGCTAAGGATATTGATGATGAGTGTTGATGTATATTGATGATGACTGTTGATGTATTATCAAATAAAATCAATTACACTAGGTAGAAAATAGTATATCTAACTCCCAGCCCAAGGGAGAAGGCTGCTGCACACAGTGGCAGGGAATGATACCTTCTCTAAACAGTAAGTACATAGTTCACAATTAATCAGTCGGGTCGTCCACATATGACGCCACAGAAGCTATGTCACTTTTACCAACAATTGCGTTTCCCGCCAGTCACATGTCATCATGCTACGTCACAAAATTTGACCCTCCTCCCCCTTCTCAATGCGTGACCCCGTTACCCTTCGAGGATACCAGCTTCATTGATGGTTCCATGCAGAATGTAAAGGGAAATGTACGAATATTACTTTTTGGATTTGTGGAATAGAAATGACAAAGTAGATCAATTTAGGCATTTTTCACAAGAAAATAAAGTAGACAAATTTACACATTTCTGCCAAGAAAATTAAGGGAACAAATTTACACATTTCTGCCAAGAAAATAAAGAGAACTAATTTACACATTTCTACCAAGAAAATAAAGGGAACAAATTTACACATTTCTGCCAAGAAAAAAGGGAACACATTTACACATTTCTGCCAAGAAAATAAAGGGAACAAATTTACACATTTCTGCCAAGAAAATAAAGGGAACAAATTTACACATTTACGCCAAGAAAATAAAGAGAACAAATTTACACATTTCTCGGCAGATAATAAAGGAGACAAATTTAAACACTTCCCTAGAGAAAACAATGGAAACAACTTTCTCTCAAGAAAACAGAAGCCAAATTTACACTTCTCTCAAGAAAAAAGACACATTTACACTTCTCTCAAGAAAAAAAAGACAAATTTATACTTCTCTCAACAAAACAGAAGACATATTTACACACTTCTCATCATCACCAGCTGCCATCTCCACAACGAAGGTTGACTGTAATGGATCTCCAACGTCTTCTGTCTCTTGTCTTGGTGGTGCACTCTGATAGACTCTTTCCTGTCCATCTCTTGATGTTATCTTCCCACTTATAGCGCTGTCTTCCCCTTGCACGTTTGCCTTCAACTCTCCCTTCTGTTATGGTCTTCTGCAAGGTGTTATGCCTTTTATGTGGCCAAAGTATTTTAGCTGCCGAACTTTGACCTCCCTCATTAGTTCTCTTTTCATACCTAGATTTTCTAGGACCTCCTTATTTGTTTTCATCTCTTTCCACGAGATACGCCCCATTCTTCTATATATCCACATTTCAAGAGCCTCAATTCTTTCTTCCAAATGCTTATACATCGTCCATGTTTCTGCACCATACAGAAATGCAGAATATATATAACACATTATGATTCTCAGTTTTAATTTGTGAGATAACTGTTTGGATGTCAGTATATGTTTCATGTTGTTGAATGTAGCTTTGGCCATTCCTATTCTCTTCTTGATTTCTGTTTCACATCTGCCATCTTCTGTTATTATATGACCAAGATATACGTAGCTCTTGACTTGTTCCAGGATTTTTCCATTTACGCTTATCTTTAATGTGGGTTTATCGTCTGTTAAGCTAATTATCATAGTTTTTGTTTTCTCAATATTAATGTCGAGTCCATATTCATGACTTATACTGTTTACTTGCTTCACTAGTTCTTGTAACTCCTGTTCGCTTTCAGCTAACAACACGGTATCATCTGCATATCTAAGGTTGTTTATTGACCTTCCACTGATGTTCAGTCCTGGTATTTCCTGTATCTGTTTGAAAATGTTTTCGGTGTATAAATTAAATAGGCAGGGGACAGCACACAACCTTGTCTGACACCTCTTTTTATGTCTATGTATGGTGAATAATTCCTTCCCGATCTTACTATGGCAGTTTGCTCCCAATAAAGGTTAGTGAGTATTCTTATATCTTTTCCATCAATACCTATGTCTTTGAGGCATTTAATTATTTTCTCATGATGGACTCTGTCAAAAGCCTTCTTATAGTCAATGAAGCACATATACATACTTTTTGGGACCTCTGTATATTTTTCTGCTAATATTCTTAGGCAAAATATTGCCTCTCTTGTTCCACTGTTCCGTCTAAAACCAAACTGTTCTTCTTGGATTTCTCTGTCTATCTTACTTTTTATTCTTTCATGTATGATTTTGAGCAGTATCTTAATTGCGTGACTCATCAGGCTGATTGTTCTGAAGTCTGAACATTCTGTTGCATTAGTTTTTTTGGGCAATGTTATAAAAACTGATGTCTTCATGTCGTGTTGTACATATCCTGTATTGTATATATCGTTGCATAGATCTGTGATTGTATCTATGCCAAAGCTCTCCAGGGCTTCTATCATTTCAATGTTTATGTTGTCCACGCCAGCTGATTTTCCTTTTTGTATCATATGTATGGCAATCTCTACTTCTGATCTGAGAATGTTTGGGCCTTCATTAGAATCTGGTGATTATTTTTTACTTCTGTTGTCCTCGAATAGTTCTTTTACGTATTCTGCCCATCTGTTTGATATGTCTTTCTCATCAAGTAATATTACACCATTTTTGTTCTTGATACAGCTTCCTCCTTGTGCAAACCGCGACCGATTTGATAATATCTTTATTTTCTCATGCATATATCTTGTCATGTGCTTTGCCTCCAAGTCTTCTATTTCCTTGCATTTTGTTTCTATCCGCCGTTCTTTTGCTTGTCTACAAATAGTACGTATGTCATTGTCTATTGTTTTATATTCTGGAGTGTTTTTTTGCTTTCTTTCTTTCTGCTATTTTACTCAAGATGTCATCTATCATCCAAATTTGATTTTTCTTAAGAGAACAAAACAAATTAACACTCTTCTCTGAAGAAAAACAGAAGACAAATTTTCACACTTCTCACAAGCAAACAAAACAAATTTACACACTTCTCTAAAGAAAATAAAGACAAATTTACACTTCTCACACGAAAACAAAACAAATTTACACTCTTCTCTCAACAAAACAGACGACAAATTTACACACTTTTCTTAAAACAAAATACAGAAGACAAATGTTCACTCTTCTGTCAAGAAAATAGAAGACACCCAATTTATACACTTCTCTCATGAAAACAGAAGAGAAATCTGCACACTTTTCTCAATAAAACGAAAGTGAATTGACACACTTCTCTAAAAAAAAAAAACAGAAGACAAATTCACACACTTCTCTCAAGAAAACAAATTTACACTTCTCTCAAGAAAACAAAGACAAATTTATACTTCTCTCGAGAAAACAAAGTCAAATTTATACACTTCTCTCAAGCAAACAAAGATAAATGTACACTTCTCTCAAGCAAACAAAGATAAATGTACACTTCTCTGAAGAAAACAAAGACAAATTTACACTTCTCTCAAGAAAACAAAGATAAATTTACACTTCTGTCAAGAAAACAAAGACAAATTTACACTTCTCTCAAGACAACAAAGACAATTTTTACTTCTCTCAAGAAAACAAAGTCAAAGTTACACACTTCTCTCAAGTAAACAAAGACAAATTTACACACTTCTTCCAAGAAAACAAAGATAAATTTACACTTCCCTCAAGAGAACAAAGTCAAATTTACACACTTCTTCCAAGAAAAGAAATACATATTTACAGATCTCTAAAAAAAACTAAGACAAATTTACACACTTCTGGAGAAGAAAACTAATGGCTGATATGTAACACATTTTTAAAGGAAACTATCCAAATAGAAGAGCCCATGAAGTATAAAAAATTAATCATGATGCTAATCAAGACCTACACAGTTTCAGTATTGGAGACAACAAAACATCACGTGATGTTAATGGAGACCTATCCATT
The DNA here is from genome assembly GCA_024509875.1 of Oreohelix idahoensis. Lineage (NCBI taxonomy): Eukaryota > Metazoa > Mollusca > Gastropoda > Stylommatophora > Oreohelicidae > Oreohelix > Oreohelix idahoensis. The sequence continues at coordinate 515,688 of JAMPIV010014517.1, read as the reverse complement.
TTTATATCAGAAGCAGAGAAAGCAATAAATAAGATGAAAACAAGAAAATCAACAAACATGGACAACATAAATATAGAAATGATAGAAGCCCTGCAAAATTGTCATCTTCATCACGTTTCAGCTCCCTGGGGAAAATAATATACAGTAACAAAAATTCAAATATAATATATATATTGAAGCCACAGCCTTTCGTCCCGTGCCGTCCGCTCAAGGTCCTTCTATGTCTTTATCTAATCGTTTGTGTCTCTATTTGTCTTCTCCGCGTGTTTTTCGGTCACTTTATCTTTTTTTTTTTTAATTTGTAATTCCAGAAGAAGGTCTGTCTTGTAGCGCCTTCTGATTATCTCTTGTTCTACTGGCACTTGTTTGGTTCTTGTCATCAGTTCCATCTTGTTCTACTGGCACTTGTTTGGTTCTTGTCACCAGTTCCATCTTGTTCTACTGGCACTTGTTTGGTTCTTGTCATCAGTTCCATCTTGTTCTACTGGCACTTGTTTGGTTCTTGTCATCAGTTCCATCTTGTTCTACTGGCACTTGTTTGGTTCTTGTCATCAGTTCCATCTTGTTCTACTGGCACTTGTTTGGTTCTTGTCATCAGTTCCATCTTGTTCTACTGGCACTTGTTTGGTTCTTGTCATCAGTTCCATCTTGTTCTATTGGCACTTGTTTGGTTCTTGTCATCAGTTCCATCTTGTTCTACTGGCACTTGTTTGGTTCTTGTCATCAGTTCCATCTTGTTCTACTGGCACTTGTTTGGTTCTTGTCATCAGTTCCATCTTGTTCTACTGGCATTTGTTTGGTTCTTGTCATCATTTCCATCTTGTTCTACTGGCACTTGTTTGGTTCTTGTCATCAGTTCCATCTTGTTCTATTGGCACTTGTTTGGTTCTTGTCATCAGTTCCATCTTGTTCTACTGGCACTTGTTTGGTTCTTGTCATCAGTTCCATCTTGTTCTACTGGCACTTGTTTAGTTCTTGTCATCAGTTCCATCTTGTTCTACTGGCACTTGTTTGGTTCTTGTCATCAGTTCCATCTTGTTCTACTGGCACTTGTTTGGTTCTTGTCATCAGTTCCATCTTGTTCTACTGGCACTTGTTTGGTTCTTGTCATCAGTTCCATCTTGTTCTACTGACACTTGTTTGGTTCTTGTCATCAGTTCCATCTTGTTCTACTGGCACTTGTTTGGTTCTTGTCATCAGTTCCATCTTGTGACATCTGAGGGCTTAGTAATCTATTTTGAAAACAATTCAACTATCCAAACATTTCAACTTCACAAGAAGCGCAAGTTCTCAACACAAACACGCTAAGTATTCCTGACTTGTGCCATCATTTCAAGATCTTTCCATGTCTTCGTTATTCCTTTCACGCCTGTCTCCATTTTTCTTCTCCGTGTCTATTTTGGTCTTTATTTTTTTTTAACCCTGTGGAGTCCATAACAGTAACTGCCTTTTAACGCTATCAACTGGTTTTCTTAATGTATCGTATCCAAGCTAGTGTCATCTCCTTACCTCTTGTTTCACTAGCATTTATCTAGTTATCTCCATCAGTTCCACATCAGTGATCCTATTATACAGTTTAATTATCTCCATCAGTTCCACATCAGTGATCCTATTATACAGTTTAGTTATCTCCATATCAGTGATCCTATCATACAGTTACATTCCTTATTATCTGTGCAGGTACCCGTTTATGAAAGTCTGTATCTTTCTGGTTGTCATTTGTTAATGGGAACAAACTGTGTTGTAAGATTTGTTCAGAGAGTTGGGCGACATCAGCTGAGGTTCAAAGATGTGAGATCATTGTCTGTATATTTCTTTACACTTCACATAATGCCCCCAGACTAAGCTGGCCTTGTCCGCATGGAAGATGGTCGCATCCCATTCTACTGGACGATGAAAAAAGAACATCAAAGATGTGTGCAAGAGAGAAATGACGTCACTGGACATAAATTCAGCAGCCTGGGAGGATGACGCTGCCGATCGCACCAAGTTGTGATGCTTTCTACGGCGCTACCTTAGATTGGGCGGCAAGAAGCTCTCACAACAAGCAGAAGAGAGGAGAAAACGTAGAAAGAATCACCAGGAAAATAAGCAGCTGAGGACTTTCACCTCAGGGGCGCTTTCCCATAGTCAGTTATGACTGAAGGAGCTATTATATGATAATTAATGAGTTATACAAAGAGAGGATTGAGACAGAACTATTGTAGTGGATTTTGATGGTATTGTATGGTGGTGTTATCACCTAGTGTGATGCGTGAGGTCAGCTGTGAAGGCTCCTGAGATAATTGTAACTGTGAATATACAGAAGGCCCTTTCGTGCTACCACTTTATGACCTCACACATATCTTTTTTTTACTAATGAATGTGGCTACGTTAAAATCTAGGGTACTGAATGCAATGTGTTGTATGGACATATACACACACCCACAGATATTAATTAAGTCTAATACTATCAATAAAATGTATAACACAATGAACTAAATTCAGCTGGTTAAATTTAGAATAGAAAATCTTTTTTTAAATTTATTTGTTCTGAACCAAGGTTTTATTTTGGCCAGAACTTATGCAAAGATTTTGAAATTTATGAATGAATGGCATGAATAAATGGCATGTTAAATGAAAGATGTTTACATATGCAATCTTCAAGATTAATTATAGTATTACTGTTCGTAATGTTAATTTTTCTGGGAAAACTATGAATGGATGTGCTGTTGGGGTGGCTTCATCCCTCCCTGTTTATGCCTACACAGCATTGTCCATTAATGATGGAAGGAAATGGGATGCTTCAGTAGTAAATTCTCTTGGGTGCTAGTTTTATGAAGTTGGTGTAAGTTCAGCAGGCCAGCTAGCCTACTTAACTTTGCCAGATTTGTTCTGGTGCTGGAATATGATGGCCCCACCTCTCCGTGCTTGAGCAATACACAGATGTTCTGTCGAAATGTACCCTGCACGGGTCCTCACTTCAATTATTAGTCAGCATTTGACACCACCTTAGTGTCAAGATCGAACTCACAGCTCTGAAATAAAGTATTGGTTTTTGCTCAGAACCTTACCTAATAAGCCACTTCTACACATAACAAATTACAATAACACCACATAAACAGGGTCAGTTCTCTCTGACCAGACAGCACATCTTACCTAGTTGGTTTCGCATAGGGTAAGTTTCCCCAGTCTACAGATTCTGAAATAGGTGCATTATCTCACTGCCATAGAATAGGATAGGTGATATGATTCACTGTTCTCAACACTTGATCACCCCTTCCTAAACCTTGCTGTAGTTTATATATTGTTTGTCCCTAGACCCTGAACTAGGGCGGGGGGTCCAGAGCGAATCCTTACTTGTTTGTAAGGCTAGATTTCGATATGGCAGTATCAAATCACTCGAACATTAAACAATATTCAAAATATACAAAGAAATAATTTCAATCTTACCAGATTATGAATAAAGAACACAGAAATGCTAGCAAAACTCAGCTGAGCTGCTGGCTATAGTATGGCGTCCCTGAACTTATTTCAATTTATTTCATTTGGAAATCACCACACTTGAAATTTACTGTGTCTATCACTGGACAACTATTGAGGAATGGCAAAAAAGCTCGTCTGAGCGCGGATAATATGATTGTCTGTGGCCAATCAATGCCTTGGTTTTTTTAAATTCAAAGTTCCTACACTAAAGTCATTTCAGTCATGCTTCAGTCAAGTATGGATTTTTATCTGTTAGTCTGTCCGTCTCTACTTGCGTTTTCACAAAAACGTACTTGATTTTTGAACCAACCTTTCTCTCCCCTCCAAAATTTTGTCGTTAAAAGTTATTTTTAGACACAGCTTCCACCAATATCCCTTCTCTTCCATGCTAAGTAGATTTGAACACCTGCGTCTCGAGGTCGCGATTTTTTGTGCAAATAGCGACACTTTTGATTCCAGAATGGGCCATCCGGCCAGCTAATTTTTATATTCCTAACATTAATATTAAGAAAAAGTTACTTTTTAAATTTTGTAACATTTCAAGCATCTGCGTTTAGCCGCTGAATTCAAATCAAAGGCTTGGTATCGCAAAAGCGTCCAATAAATGACTGTGGCGTATCATATCCAAGGTCCCTTCTGTCGAATTCCTTACTTTATGTCAACTTGGGGGGGGGGGGGGGGAACGTGACTTTTCCTCCTTGCCCCACCAATTTGGGTCCATTAACCTCGCTAGTTCAAGTACGCGTTCAGTCAGATTTTTGTCTTTTGATCCTCGTTCCGTTTTGCCTTCAAGTCTAACACCTGATGACCCGCGGCGCGGGCGATCATGTATTCCAGCAGCTTACGCATTGGTTTTTATCCTTACATTTTATCCTTTGGAGATATTTTTACGTTGTATCACTCGTTAATTTTATGACAACTATAAAAGAACAGAACCAAAGAACAAAATTCAGGACCGTAATCAAGATAGAGGTAATAGAATCTAGATACAGCTAAAAGTAGTCATATAGCAGATATTGCCGTAAGGAAGTTAAGTGTTAGAGACTTCACTATACTAGAACCTGCTTTGACATGTGGGGTAACCAGTTCCCTTACTTGCTGACTATCTTGTCCTTAACTAAGAGCAGAGTCAGGTACCCATTGATAGCTGGGTAACCTTCAGCGGGACGCCACCGTGTTTCGAACCTTGTACCTATGTCGCGAGAGACCATCGCTCTAATCACTCTACCAATCGGACACTCTTATTGAATATACTATACTAGTTGCCCATCAGGGTTTGACTGGGATATTTTTCTCCATCAGTTAAATTTAACTAATAATTTATAAACATAGAAGAAAGGCCGGGACTAAGCATCGATGGAAGATCAAAAGATAACCTTAGAAATGCAGATGAAGAAAATAAATAACGGAAATCATTAACCCAATGTGGATATTAATTATGTGGGGGAAAAAAACCATGATTAGGGCTGGTAGCGAAACAGATGACAATCCAAATAATTAAGTTAGAATAAACAGTAAGATCCTAGAAGAAGTAAAAAGTTTTATTACGCCTTAAATACTTAGATGGCAGATGTCAAACAGAAATCATGTAGATAATATGAATGGCAAAAACTACATTCAAGAACACGAGGCAGATATTAACCTAACCAGATAATAAACAAGAAGAGTCATAAAAAAATATAGATATATAGATCTTTCTTCATTCTTGTAAGGCACTAACGCGTGGATAATGAACAATCAATTAGAATAAAGAATTAAGGCGTTTAAATTATAGATAAGTAGACGCACTTTTTCTTTAAATATTACATCTTACTTAGGCCTACCTTAATTTTGTCTTCTTTCCGTGGTCTGTCATAGACTTGTTTGAAGACTTGATGTAACCTTAAGCGTAGAGCTACAATACCAGTGTATCGATCTGTTAATTTGTTATTATTCTTCAGCGTAGAGCCAAAAGAGATTCCGTAGAAAAATTGTCGATATTTGGCGTACATTTTATCCTTTTATGCATTTAGTGGACACTTCACGCCATATTCTTATCTCCGCCTCAGTCAGTAAAGCGTTATTTCATTGGCTGGTCAGTCTCCAACAGTGGACGCTTCAACAGCAACAACTTTACTGGCTTTCAACCAGGTGGGCGTAGCCAGATTGATCATGGCGTCTATCTCACTACCTTGATTGCTTAATGTCACGCATGACTGCCTGACCAACCAACGTTTTACTTATTATTGTTATTATTAGACTCCTACTATCAGACCACGAGGTCTTTTATATTTGGAATTGCGCCCTAATATAACCAACGGACCTTGTGTCTAGCTTGAACGGGGGAGGGGGTGGTGGTGCCAATACGAGGCAAAACTGCTATTTAAAATAAAGTATTTTAAATTTTATTGCATTATTAATATTTTTGTTGTTGTAATTTGTCCCTGTCTGTAATTTCGTATTTATTCCTTGTTATTTCCAGTTGAGCGTCCGATTGACAGAATAACTAGAGCGTTTGTCTCTAGTGGCACAAAAGTCGGTTCGATTCACGTTGTCGTCACGCTCTGTCCAGGTGTCAATGGGTACCTGTCTTCTCTCATGAGTTAGGGAAGAAAAAGGCAGTAATAAATGGAACTGCTGACCCCACTTCTCAATGATGAACTTAATATGGTGAAGTCTCTAACACTTCTCTCCCCTACGGTTGTATCTGCTATAGGATTACTTTTTTTGTTTGTTTTATTTCTGTTATGTCAACCGGCAAGACAACGTTTTGTAAAACTGAAGGATTAAATAAAGATTGGAAGGGACAGATTACTCGTCAAAAGCTGAAATAATCTTATTCAATAACACCTGGCGTAGGTCATCATGTCTCTCCACAACTTCTTTGTCCCCATTGCTGTTTAACATTGTTGTTGTTGATTATTTTCCATGGCACGATGTTAAACTGTTCAGTACTTTCTCTCTTTATCGCCCTGTAGCTCTGTATCTTTCAATCTTTCACGTTTTTACAATGTTGTTGTTGCTGTTGTTTTCGTCTACTATGTTGCTGTAATACCCTGTTCAACCTGAAAGTTTGGTTATAATTGGGGTATATAGGGTGTTATCGTCTTCACTGGTATCTCGTTCGTAGTCCTGGAGGTGATCGGTCCTGAAAAGGACCACTAGCTGGCTGTCTGGGTTCCTCTTTGTCCGTTTGTGGTGCCGTATCACGCTCATGGTGTTTTTTATGTCCTGCCTCAACTATCTGGCTTGTTTGGTTTTGTGTGTTTCTACGCTCCTAGTTTCTGTTGCTTTTTTGTCTTCTTGCTCTCCTGTATCTGTGACAGTGCTTTTTCAATTATCGTTGGTAGTAGCTGTTCTAGCGTTTCTTGGATGATTTCTTTTACTGCTTGGTTGTTCGTTTTAGTTTCTCGCGTGCTGTTTGATGATATTTCCTCAATGGCTATTCTTTCTGCTTTTATTCTTTTGAGTATTTTTGTGTTTTCTTCTGTCAGCTCTGTCAGCTTCTTGACATCTGTTTCTACTTGTTGCTGGATTCTTTTCATTTCTTCCATCACGTGTTTTATGTTCTGCATGTTTATCGCATCTTCTCCACTGTCGGTTGGTTCTTCGGCGGCCTGCTTGCTGTTGTTTTCGATTCGCAGCTTCATTTTCATTTCTCTGACTTCAGCGGTCAGCTTGTGTAACTGTCGTCTGTCTATCGTGCGTTGTTTTTCTGCAACATCCGCAGCCACTCTGTGTTTTGCCTCCTTGAAGGGGATGTTTTTGGAAACCGCTTCCTTCAGGATGCTCTTGGTTTCCTGGAACATCGGGCAGCCTCGGTATCTAGCCCCATGGTTTCCAAGGCAGTTTGCACAGGTGCGGTTTGAGTTTATTGTTTTGTAGTTGTTGTCCTCCTTCGCCTTGGGACAATCGCGGTATAGGTGGCCACCTGCACAATATCGACAGACTGCATCTCTCCTGCACGTTTTCTTTGTGTGCGAGAACTGCTGGCAGTTGGAGCACTGCATAACCGGAGGGATATAGGCTTCTGTCTTTTTGGTTGTTGTTTCGAGCGTCAGTCTCTCGGGTCTTGTCGATCCCTCTACCGTAACTATCATCAGATTAGTATCTTTCTTGGCCCAGGTTTTTAGTCTTTCGACCTGCGTGATTTTTAGATTTGCGTTTTCATCCTGAAGGCGTCTGTGGACCTCGGCTTCGGAACAACTGGTATCCACCCCTCTGATGACCAACTTCTTTGTTGTTATGTACTTCTCCACCACCACTTTTATTTGGTGGGGCAACTGGACTTCTTTTGGACTAGATTCCAGTTCGGTCATCAGTGAAGTGGTTGTTGTGGTGCTGTTGAGCGAAAGCACGACTCCCTTTTCATGCCTCCCTACTTTAGCGATACCTCTTCTTCCAGTTATCACTTCGAGGATGTTGATCACTTTGTTGTCGGGTAGGGCCCTGAGTGAGGCCTCACTTCCTGACGTCTGGGTGATCTTTACGGCCCTCTCCCGTATCGTTTCTGCGTTATTTGTCCCTTTGGTGTTTGGTCTTTGTTTCCCTCCACAGTCTTGGCTCGATTCTTGCTCCCGTTCTTTGTTATAAGGTGTTATATCTTGCTTCTGGGCCCTTGAGTTGTCTGCTGTTGTTTCCTTAGGACCAGGAATGGTAGCTTGCTTCTCAGTGTTTTCGATGTTCAGCACTCCTGGGTCTACTTCTACTATTGCTTCTTGAAGAGCGAGCCTAAGGAACTCGTCTCCGTCGTCAATTCTTCGAAGTGTATCTATATTGGTCTCTTCGATATCTTCCTCTTGTATCTGTCTTTGCTGAGGAGCTGTCTCTGTCAGTTCTTTCATGGTGCTTGCAGGTGGGTCGGCTGTCATCTCGGCATCGTGTGGTGGTGTCAACGGTATTTGGTGCAGCATCTCTGTGGTAGATAGGGTTTCTGCTGACGATTCGGGTATGTGCGGTGGTGGCCCCATGGATTCAGGCTCCTGTCTTCTTTTCTCTCGTCTTTACAATATATCCCAGCTATATTTTTATAGTACAGCACAAGCATACAATTAGGATTATATCAGAGCTGTGTGCTTTCTGTGCTTCTCTATGGTGCGGAATGCTGGAGAGTTACAGAGAAGGAAATGTATAAATTGTCCTCTTTTCACACAACATGCCTAAGAAAAATTCACCGAATCTTTTGGCCGAATACCATCCCCAACCAAGATCTGCTTACTCGGAGCAAGCAAGAGGACATGCATACCATCATAGCTGGCAGACGCTGGAGCTGGGTTGGCCATGTCCTCAGAAATGACCCCGACGCCATCACAAGAACAGCTATGCTATGGGCCCCTGAATGAAAACGAAAGAGAGGCCGACCAAGAACAACTTGGCGAAGGACTGTGGAGGCTGAGATGCGAGGTATGAGCCAGAGTTGGGGCACTGTACGAAGGATGGCCACCGACCGAGCAAAGTGGAATCAATTTGTTGTTGCCTTACAAGACGCCACCAGGCGTGATGGCCACTGACTGCTTTGACGCTCGGCTGCTAAGGATCAAAGAAGATCAAGAAGATATTTTTATAACAGACTTCTACTTATCCGGACTGTGCTGTACTTTAAATCTTGTTTCACATGTCTGGCTTATTTTGTTGGCTAGAAGGTGTGGCGTGTGAGGCTTCTTAAGGTGTTCTATAGGGTACGAGGCTGCTTAAGATGTTGTAAAGGGATGTGAGGCTTCTTAATGTGCTGTAAAAAGGGTGCGAGGCTTCTTAAGACGCTGTAAAGTTGGGTCGGAGTGGCTAAGAGGTATAGCGTCAGCCTCCAGTCCTAGAGGTACCAGGTTCGGAGTCCCAGTTGAGGGAATATAATTTATGGAATTTTTTTTTTCAGAACCAGTTGTTGTAATGATGTTATAATCCATCCTGGTCTCCTGGGTAGGGAGATCTCCAGGGTTGGTGAGATCGGATGCCTAGCCTTCGCGGATAAGGGCGAAAATAAATAGGAGGCCCCGTGTGCAAGTTGCACACATTAAAAATCCCTAGGCCGTTGGAAATCGTAAAGAGTAGGCCTATCAGGCCGCTGGAATGGCAAAATTTAAAAATTAGAAACCTACCCACGACAAAAATATTTATAAAATGTGTGATTCCTATATACACACAATATGATTCTTGCCGGTGCTACAGAGTTCGTACACTGTGCTGAGATCCTCCTTGTGTAATCTAAGGGAGAAGATCGGAGCAATGATGGAGTAGTCCGCGTGCAATGAAGATAATCCTTCAAACCAACCAAGATGCTGTAAACGGGTGTGAGGCTGGTTAAGATCCTGTAAACGGGTGTGAGGCTGGTTAAGATGCTGTAAACGGGTGTGAGGCTGGTTAAGATGCTGTAAACGGGTGTGAGGCTGGTTAAGATGCTGTAAACGGGTGTGAGGCTGGTTAAGATGCTGTAAACGGGTGTGAGGCTGGTTAAGATGTTGTAAACGGGTGTGAGGCTGGTTAAGATGCTGTAAACGGATGTGAGGCTGGTTAAGATGCTGTAAACGGATGTGAGGCTGGTTAAGATGCTGTAAACGGATGTGAGGCTGGTTAAGATGCTGTAAAGTGATGCGACGCTTCTTAAGAAATTGTAAACAGGTGTGAGACTTCTTAAGATGCTGTAAAGCGGTGCAAGACTTCTTAAAATGTTGTAAAGAGGTGCAAGGCTTATTGAGATGAAGTAAAGGGCTGCAAGGCTTATTGAGATGAAGTAAAGGGGTGCTAGGCTTTTTAAGCTCTTCTAAAGGGGTGAAAGGCTTCTTGAGATAAAGTAAAGGGGTACACGGCTTCTTAAGATTTTGTAATGGGGTGCAATGCTTCTTAAGATGATGTAAAGGCTTGCGAGGCTTCTTAAAATGATGTAAAGGGGATGCAAGGCTTCTTAAGAAGCAATAAAGGGGTGCGATACATCTAACAGACAGAATAAGAAACACCGCCTTAGGGAATGATTAAAACAATATACTAATTTCGTACTACGGCCTATGTTCTGTATTTTTTTTCGCTCAAATGTGAGCCTTTCTTCCTCAAGTGCCATGCCATGTGGCTTGGGTGATGTATTTTCACAACTTCCTGTCACCGCCCAATGCTGGTTATCAGTTCTTTTGTTGTCTTCCTTCTATGCCATTAAACTGTCAAGCGTTTTCTCTCCATGTTGTTCCTCTATGTTTGTTCCCTTCAATACTTCCTGTCGTCACTATATATTACAGCTCATTAATCTGTCATGTTGTGGCCGGCAATAACGCAGCTGATTTTATATATCCTTCTTCTTTCATCTTTCATTCTTCATTTTTCATCCTTCATCTTTCATCCTTCATCCTTCATCTTTCATCTTTCATCCTTCATCTTTTATCTTTCATCTTTCATCCTTCATCTTTCATCCTTCATCTTTCATCCTTCATTTTTCATCCTTCATCTTTCATCTTTCATATTTCAACTCCCAAAGGAGGATAGGTCTACAATTATCTTATGACTATTCTCCCTGTCCCGTGCCATCAGATCAATGTTTTTCATGTCTTCTTCACCACCTTCATGACGACTCCAGTTGTCTTTCCCGTATGTTCGTTGATCTTCCTCTACCTCTTACCCTGGGGATTCCAGAACAGGGATTGTCTTGTAATGCTATCAACAGGTTTTCTCAATGTGTGTCCTATCCATCTCCAGCGACTTCTCATTTCTTGTTCAACTGGCGCTTGACTAGTTCATGTCATCAGTTCCACATGAGAGATTTTGTCATACCACTTCAATCCCTATATTCCACGTAAGCCATTTTGTATATTAGCTATATATAACATTACATAAAGTGAAAATAACCATTAAAATAATGGCAATAATTAACTGAGAAATTCAAGAGATGGGTGCTGGATGGCGGAATGACGATGTACCAGTTGTATCCAGCATTTCTTCAAACGTCAAGTTACCAACAAGTCCTTTGTTTCAAAGGCCAAGTAACTAACAAGTCCTTTGTTTCAAACGTCAAGTAACTAACAAGTCGTCTGTTTCGAACAGCAAGTAACTAACTAGTCCTTTGTTTCAAACGTTGTGCTACATTTTAATCTATTATATTTTGATCGGCATTGATGAAGTCGAGTACGACTCCTCGCACTTTTTCAAATTGTCAATGTTCTGGTCATTAAAGGGTAAAAGTGGGTAACTAAAAGTAGTTATAATCTTTTTCTTAATTTTTTTTTACCGGTGCTTTGCCATTATTACCATTATTATTTTATTTAGTCCCTTCAATTTAAATCTTTTTTTTTATTAGATGTTTGCTACTTTCTTTTGTTTAGCACGCACCTTTCAACCATTTACCATATACATGGAACTTTTGGTTATATCAGGAAGTTTTTTTCTTTTGTGTACTTTTTCTTGATTGCGTTTATTTTACTGTTTGCACTGTATTATTCCTCACGATGAGGTTTTTACTTGTTGATTAATAGATCTTCGTACACTCTCGGACGTCTACTTGAATGTTTTCAAACAAAGCTGTAGTCAGTTTCAGGCTATTTGAATCTCGGTAGAGCTTTTCCACGAATGGTACTGGTATCTGCCATATGCGCTTTCTCTGTTCCGCATATGTTGGGCAACTTTGAAGCAGATGTTCAGCAGTCATTTTATCAGCGCCACAGTTACACTGATCGGTAGTTCATATCTTTAGCTTTTAAATATATGGTATCTCAATCTGTTGAGGCCAAAGAGGAGTCTGAAGATTACCACTTGTACTCTTCTGTTGAGCTGCTAGTTTGCATCATTTTGTGTGTGACCTGGATGCTCTACATCCTATTTGTTTCTATTAATAGTTAATGTTTCAGTTTGTTGTGTTGTTCGTGGCCATACTTGTGTCTATACTGGCGTTAATTTAATATTGGTTTTGGGTTTATTTATGTAATTTTTCTACTTTGTTGAGTTAAGTCTGCCGGCTGGGGTTGTATAATCTACTTATCAGATGGGTGTAAGAGGGATACTTTTGTAATTATCTCCGGCTTTGCTATTTGTCTCACTGGATTTCACGTTATGCCATATTGTAACCTCCGTAAGACTGCACAAAGCAGATACAAATACCAGCTGTGCAAACAGCCTTCTTTGTACTTCAATACAAACAGTGTGCAGGGATCGGGGAAACAATTACACGCTGGAAGACAGATGTTTGAACAGCTGCCACAATCTAGTAAATACTTACTTACTTAGTCGTTCTTCTTCTACCGTGAGGTGTAGAGGTTTGGAAGAGAGAGCGCCAGACTATCCTATCGGCTATCTTCCTCCTGGCCTGGTTCCATTCTAGTCCTCGGTCCCTCAAAGATTGTCTAATGTTGTCCTCCCAGCGGACTCTGGATCGTCCTCGGGGTCTGGATCCCCTGCTCTTTGTTTCCCATGCTTGTCGTGGTATCCGATCGTCTCCCATTCTGCAGACATGGCCAAACCATCTTAGTTGGGACTGTTCTACTTGGGTCTGCAGGGGGTAGGATTTAAGGCCTTAACGTATCGTCTGGTTGCGTACCATGTCTCTTCTTGTTACTTCAACCACCTTCCTCAGATACCTCATTTCTGAGGTTTGAATCTTGCTTTTATGGGTTGTAGTCATTGCTCATGACTCGCATCCATACGTCAAGACTGGGACATAGGTGGAGCGGTATACAGCCATCTTCGTTTTCTTACCAACCTCTCTCTTGCTGAGGAATCCTCGATTTATGGCCTGAAAAAGTCTCCCAGCTGCTGATCTAGTAAATAAAAGTAAGAATTAATCACACTTCTTTATTGTAAGGTCATGACCCATCGTACATCTTGGCAACAACAGACGAAGTTGGAGCTTGGAATTGGGTATTTCACGATAGAGAAACCCACATGTGAAGAGTGTCAAGAACCAAACACAATTAGACAATTTCTGGTGAACTGGAAAAACGTATGACCAGCAGAGGTAAAACATACTGCAATAACCATATGGTAGAAATGAGTGTAGAAAATCTCATAGGCATTAAGACCCCACCAGAAATATAAAAGTTAATAAAACACTATATTACAAAAACAAAAGCTAACATATAAAAAATAAATAAATAAGGATGCGAGCTATTAGTCTACAATGGTAGTAGATCTCCCCCCCCCCCCCCCCCCCCCAAGACAAATAAGGATAAACTATAAACAAACCTCCAATCAACATTAAATGCTTACTAGTATAGACACCGTCATTTTTCTGAACAGTAAAAGACTATGAACTATTACTATAATGTAAAATACCTACTACAGAAATAATGTAGTATAAAGCATAAAATAAATACAAACAAGGTAATATTACAATAAATGAACCGCGTCCTGATATCACCAACAGCTCCATGTACATAGTAGATAGATAAAAGTGGCAAGCTACAAAGAAAATTAGCAAACACCTTAATAATAGACAATTTTTTTTTAAAGTTGGAGGAGCAGACAATGATATCAAAATAAGAAAGGGCTGGGTGGCTGTCCTTGCCTTGAGAACTGTATGGAAATCAAATAAATAAAGTCCGAACTAAAACAAAGAATCTTCAAGTCCAATGTTAAGTCAGTCTTTAACTGAGTATGGCTCTTCATCTTCATTTTCATCGTTAGCTCTAAAAAAAAAAACCACATCTATCTCTCTTATAAAGCTATATAAAGTCCGTCTCAGGCTTCTCTGGTCAGCATACAGTTTTTACTTTAAATGTGTTGGAGAAGGCCACGCTGCCACCCTGCCAGTAACAGTTTTGGAGTATGTGTTCTACTGTTTGGTTGTCCACCCCACACAGGCACGTATCTGTCCACCCCACACAGGCACGTATCTGTCCACCCCACACAGGCACGTATCTGTCCACCCCACACAGGCACGTATCTGTTCACCCCACACAGGCACGTATCTGTTCACCCCACACAGGCACGTATCTGTCAGTCCGAATTTTCAGTTCGTTGTATAGATGGTATCTGCGTCTGCAATGGCCGGTTATTAGTCTGAGAATTATCATTTGGTCTCTTCTTGGTAATTTTATGGTATGGTTCTGCAGTATCGTAGTATAGTTCTGCAGTATCGTAGTATGGTTCTGCAGTATCATAGTATAGTTCAGCAGTATCGTAGTATAGTTCTGGAGTATCGTAGTTAAGATGGAATACATTGATACAGCGATAAAATCCTCCATTTTATAAAGATAAAAGTTAAAATAAATTGTAGGGATAAAATATAGTTAAGTTACGCTGCGGCTTTTTTCGCCTACGCCACAAGAGCGTTGATTTGGTAGATCGTAAAATCGTTTTCTAGTGTCATTGGAAAAAGAAAAAAAACTAATTATAACAAAAAAAGAAAGGGTAAGAAAAGGAGAAAAGAAAAAAATGATGCTGTCTGCAAGCGTTTGAATCTAAGCCTAACATACGCGCGAACTCGTAGTTAGTGTTTGAAATACGAGGTAAAGTAAGAACATGTAGCCACTTAGGTTACGAAAACAGACTTAGCTCTTATTTAGAATGACGTAAAACTCTCGAAAATAGCTGGACAGCACATGGAAAAGAAGTGAACGCGTAGTAGTAAAGATTTCAAGACTAACATGGAAAAAAAATATGGAATTTCTTATTAATAAGTTTAGAATCACAAAAATTAGCTAGTTAAAGAGCTTATCTTTTCCTGATAAATAATATGCTTTCAAATAAAAAGACGGACAGATAATTCGGAAGTTATTGACAAAAGACTGATTTGTTCGATGCAGACTGGCAAACAAATGTTAGTTTTGCATTCACTAAAGTTACATTTGACGCGTCCTTGAGACGAAGGCAGAAAAACAAGTACATGTAAACAAGGGGGAGACAAGGAGGAGAGAATCTAAAAATATCTTCGCAGTAGAAATCTAAGCAGTGGGTGAGGAAAAATGTGTGTAGTTTTTTTTTTGTAGTTGGTCCAAAACCAAGTGCAATTTTGGGAAAACCCAAGTTCGGACCGACCGACAGACAGAAATACACTACACACTGGACCAAAATTGGACATTTAGTTTGAAATTTTAAACTGTAGAGGGGAAGTACTCTCATTGGACGAAATAGTTAATGTTATTGAAAAAATTTGCCGGCTAGTTGCCATTTTTTTTAAAGACTGTCCATAATAGTTGCCCATCGCAAGCGAAGATGGCGACAGCTTCAGACTTGAGTTGTGACACATCTGTGCCGTGATCTCATGTGACTAATTAATCCTATTTTGGCCCTACAGGCCCTGCCACATACGGGGCACACATGGTTAGAGTCGATAGTAGTGTTGCTGTGCATTCTGGCCTTTCTTGCAGCACGCTTGCCTTCTGCCTTATCAGCTAAATTCTGTTCTGCAATGCGAGCACCTTGAGTAATGTTTGTCCTCAAGGCACAGCGATCCTGTGCGATAGTCTCCCAGGAGGAGACATCAGTTTTGAAGCTGCTCAACGATGCTTTCAGTGTGTCTTTGAAGCGTTTCTTTTGTCCCCCTGCTGTTCGCTTACCCGTGGAGAGTTCGCTGTACATCAACTGCTTTGGGATGCGTTTTTCGGGCATGCGAACTACATGTCCGGCCCATCTAGTTTGGGCCCTCTGCAGCAATGTGTAGATGCTTGAGATATGTGCTCTGTTGAGGACCTCAGAATTAGATACTCTATCATGCCACTTGATCCTGAGGATCCTGCGAAGACAGCTCATGTGGAAATGATTAAGCGTCTTGGCATGTCTGCTATACACTGTCCATGTTTCACAGGCATACAGGAGGGTAGTGAGCACTATTGCATGATATACTTTTATCTTGGTGGCTGCACTAATTCCTTGTCGATCCCAGACATTTACTCTTAGTCTTCCGAAAGCTGCACTTGCCTTTGCAATTCTGTTGTTGACCTCGGAGTCGATATTCGCATCTTTGGTAAGGGTACTGCCTAGATAAGTGAAGCTGTCCACCACTTGGAGACGTTGGTTCTTTACTGTGATATTTGGTTCACAGTAAGGCTTCCCAGGAGCAGGTTGCAACATTACTTCAGATTTCTTCGTATTGATGGTAAGGCCAAAGTCATCACATGCTACAGAAAGCCTCCTCATATTGTTCTGCATGTCCAGTTCTGTGCAGGTGTTGAGGGCACAGTCGTCCGCAAAGACGAGGTCAGAGATCATTGTTTCATTCACCTTCGTAAAGGACTGTAATCGTCTCAAATTGAACAGATTCCCATCTGTCCTGTATCTGATGTGTATGCCGTCGCTACTGTCATGCGTAACGTTAGACAGCATGGCAGCAAATATCATACTGAATAGTGTCGGGGCGAGCACACAACCCTGTTTGACACCATTTGTGACGGGAAAGGGTTCAGAAGGTTCTCCATCATTCAATACGCGAGCCATCATACCTTCATGAAACTGGTGGACAATTGAGATGAACTTATCGGGACAGCCGAATTTCGCCATAATTTTCCATAGTCCGTCCCTATTGACAGTGTCAAAGGCCTTGGTCAAGTCAATAAATGTTGTGTATAGGTCACTGTGCTGTTCCTGGCATTTCTCCTGAAGTTGGCTAGCAGCAAATATATCGACGGTCCCGCGGCCTGCTCGGAAACCACACTGACTCTCTGGAAGTAAGTCCTGCGATTCGAGATGAACAGTCAAGCGATTGAGCAGGACTCGAGCCAGGATTTTGCCCGCAATAGATAATAGGGAGATTCCCCTATGGTTGTCACATGATTGATGATTTTTCTTTCGCTTGTATATGTGAACGATGGTGGCATCTTTTAATTCCTGTGGTATCTGTTCTTCATCCCATACTGAGTGGAAGAGGTCTGTTAGTCTCTGCAGCAGCATGCTGCCTCCAGCTTTATAAATCTCAGCAGGAATAGCATCTGATCCAGGGGCTTTGCCACTGGACAGTAGACTGGCTGCTTTCTTGACCTCTTCCATGCTGGGTGGAAGGTCAAGTCTGACATTGACTGTAACTTGCGGTATACTTGCAATGGCCTGGTCGTTGACGGTTGATGGACAATTTAAGATGGCGTTGAAGTGTTGTGCCCAGCGTTCCAAAATCTGCGTTTTATCAGTGAGCAATGCCATGCCATCAGCATTTAGGACCGGTGATGATTGATTCGATTGAGGGCCATAAATTGCTTTCAAGGCATCATAAAAGCGCTTTGAGTCATTTATGTCTGCATACCTCTGTATCTCGCCTGCTTTATTGCTGAGCCATGCATCATGCATCTTCCTGAGCTTATTCTGGACAACTCTGCGTATATTGGTAAAGGCTGCCTTTTTGGATGTTGAGGAAGGGTTGCTTTGATAGTCTCTGTGCAAGCGATATTTTTCAGCCAGCAGTGTTTTAATATTTTCATCATTCTCATCAAACCAGTCAGGGTTCTTGCGTGTTGTATATCCCAAGCTCTCAGAGGCTACAGAGTACACAATGTGCTTTAAAGTGGCCCATTTTTCCTCTATAGTGGTTTAACCGAGCTCAACGTCCCTCAGACGGCTGTCCAAGTCCCTTGAGAAGCTCTCTGCGGTTGCTTCGCTTTTAAGTTTTGTGACGTTGAGCCTCTTCATGGGTTTCTGACTCTGGTGTCTTCGCTTTGGCTGTAAGTTAAGGTTGAGTTTTGATACAATCAGCCTGTGGTCAGTCCAGCATTCGGCACCACACATGGCCTTGGTCACTCTCACGTCACGTCTGTCGCTCCTTCTCGTGATGACATAATCAATGAGATGCCACTGTTTGGATCGGGGGTGCATCCATGTTGTTTTATTTCGAGTGGGTAGGCGAAACATGGTGTTCGTGATGGACAAATCATGTGTGGCACACAGGCTGAGTAATAGGAGCCCATTACTATTACATTTGCCTATGCCATGTTTTCCAAGTATTCCTTCCCAGGTGTTGTGGTCAGTGACTACTCTGGCATTGAAGTCGCCGAGAATAATAAGTTTCTCAGATTTAGGAACTGATGAGATGATTCTGTTAAGTTCGTCATAGAACTTTTCTTTTGTTTCCTCGGGGTTTGTCATTGTTGGGGCATATGCACTGATCAGTGTGGCACTTCTGTTGCTTCCTAGTGGGACATGAAGGGTCATTAGGCGATCATTGATGCCCTTAGGAGATTTGACAAGTTTTCGTACAATATGAGATTTAATAGCGAGTCCAACACCAGCCTCATGCCGTTCCTTGCTGTCCCGACCACTCCAATAAAATGTGTAGCCACCTCCAATTTCAGTAATCTGACCTTCTTCTGGTAGTCGCGTCTCACTTAGGGCTGCTATATCGACATTATAGCGCGCCAGTTCTTTGGCCACAAGTGCAGTCCGTCTTTCAGGTCTGTCGGCAAGGGTATTGTCGAGTAGTGTTCGCACGTTCCACGTGCCGAAGGTAAGCACCTTCATTTTTTCTTACTTTTTGTTCGAACGCATGATTGGGATACCCTCCAGCCGCGTCAAGCTGGTCAGAGTAGGTTGAAGCAGGCTATGTTCAGGGCACCTTTTCTAGCCCCTTCCTCATGCCATGGAGGTGAGCAGAGTGATCCTAAAGAGGGCTGCTCAGTCGCTCAGGGGGCTGCCGGATCTCGCCGCTGCCTCAAAGTTCCAGCGAGAAACGACCCTGTGGCCTGAGCCGCCTGTGTGCAGGATTGTGGCTGCAGCTTGAGTGTATCCACACTTTCTGGTTCGCCACTCCCCCATCGCCACAGGTCTTTGAGTGTAGTGTCTGTATGTATCTGTCTGAGGCTGTGGCTTGCGCTGTAATTTGATTAAAGTGAGGAAGAGTTGCGCTAATCGTCATCCTCACTCTCTCGTCCGGAGTTATCTGTTCCAGTGGCAAGATATTATCGAGACGACTGGAGACAACACAGGATGCAGTGGATGACCAGGGCGTTCTACGTGCCTCGCCGTGCTCCTTACGCTCCACAGCGCGTTGCTGGTAATCGCCGTCATGCCCGTTGAACCAATAGATGGTTTCTTCCGCGCAGTCTATCGAATCCAGTCTTCGCATGCATGGGTAGGCAGACCCTAACTCACCGAAGGTTTATAACCAGTCGGCTACCCTCACCTAGTTTAGCCGGCCTGTCAAAGCCGTTGCCCGGGGGTGGCCGCTGTCGCATGCTGACAGCTACGAGGAGCCACAGGTGAGAGCTGGATGCCAGGTTTGGACCAAAGGTGGCCGAGCTGCCCTGAAAAGGGCACGACAGCTCCTTCACCAGAGGTACTACCGATACCTGACATCCCAAACCCCTGTCCATACAAGGAGATCGTTGAGGCTAAGAAGTTTGTCGTCCATTGAATATATACTAATAATAGTGGGACGCCCTAGTCTAGCCAGCAGCTCAGCTGAGTTTGTGCTATTTCAGCGTATCTGTGTGTTTTATTCTGAATTGTGGTAAGGACGAAATTATTAACCTTTTATATAACAATTATGAGTGATTGATACTGCCATATAATGAAAAAGGATTACGACCAGTGAGTACTTATTCTAGGTCCCTAGCCGACTGTCCAGGGCCTAGAGGTTGAAATATAGTAGGATAAACTATCAGAAATGTAGAATACAGATGTTTCTTTTCAGGTGGTCAGGTGGAAACATATCACCCACCTTATTATATGGAAAAAAGAGATTAATGAAAATATTTCAGATGCAGTGCAGTCCATAGAGGAGAGGAATGGAACTAGTGCTACTTGATAACAGCCTGGATGTAGATGTGCTGGGTCGGTCAGAGAGATCTGACCCCGTCTTGTTAATTCAATGTAATTATGCTTGTAAACATGGTGGATTAGGTAGTATGTTAAGACATAGCCTAATTTTGTGGTTTCAGAGTTTCTTTGCCTGGCACTGTGCTAGAAATGAGATGCCTACCATATTACCTCAGAGCATGTGAAGAAGGGGCCTAAGGAACTACTTTCTTCCATCGTCACAGGCCAGTTAAGTATTAAAGACCTGGCCTGCTGAAATTCATCAACTACTATAATAAAATTTAAACTACATTGTGAAAATAAGAAACTTGTCCACCATTAACCCTGTGTAAAAAGGAAATGAACACGGTTACATAGAGACTGTGGATGATGCAAATACCCGACCCGACATCCAGCATTAGTTTCCAAGAGACTTTTTTAGTTTTAGTAAAAATATTAAAATATATAACTTATATATATATATATATATATATATATATATATATATATATATATATATATATATATATATATATATATATATATATATATATATATATATATATATATATATATATATATATATATATATATATATATATATATGTTCAAGTCTTTCATGTGATTATTCAATTATATGTACTTCTATTGACTGTGACGTACGTCTAGTTCGACAAGTGAATTTTCCCTGATTTGATGGATGATTAAAGGGACTTTAGCTTTTCATAACATTAGAACCCCTGAACATGTGTTGTAACTTTTTGGTTTCGCCAGAGCGAACCGATTCCACCGGGACTCATTTAGTATGCGGCATGAGATCTAAAGACACTGAGACGATCCCCGAGCAGAGAAGCTAGTTTCTCGCAGGTATTTCTCATCTCCGCGCGAACACTAAACCGCTCGCAGGATGGACCAGAGCGGTCAGAAGAAAGACACTGGGGGAGATCTCAGGAAGGACGGGCGGCATGCTATCAAAGACAGTAGTGGTCCCTGAAACGATTTCGCATCTCGGTGTTAAACACGGAACCGATCGCAGTGGGAGCGAACGGGGAAAGCCGACGCAAGCAGCGAGCGAAGATACGAGAGGCCAGGGGCGGCTTCTCTCTTTGGTCTGGCGGTCAGATCCCCAAAAGTCTTTTGAGATATAAAAAGCTGTCAAGTTTCTCATGTCCCACTCATCTTTCATTTCATTCTAGATATATACAGACCTCGTAGAAATACACTTTATCACTCGCTGGCCAGAACTTAACAGAAGCACTAGCTATATTTGAAATCTTGCTAGATTATCCCATGGATTTTATACATATTGGCAGTGAATTCTATTTCTGTGCAAAGCGGTAATATATATTGTGTAAAAAGATCAGTGGTCTAGTTCATTCATTCTATTTCACTGGATTTTGTGTTAATTTAAATCTACTAAATTAAACCGTCTCAATAGTTCCAGTTGTAAATGTAATGATATACCTGCTATATTATTTCCAAAAGATAATAGATGTTAAATGCTTAAATTAACTTTTAAAGTCGCGAAGGAATTTATAATTAATAAATTTAGTTAAGTCATATATTTATAAGTGTGTATTTTAACCATTAGAACTCGCGCAGTGTTTTATTAAATACATAATTAAATACGCGAGCGTATATAAAATAGTCTTAACGGGAAATTTATCGCGCTTTAGAAGGTTTTTTGTTTTTCGGTATATTACATGTCTTTTTTTCTTTCATACAGAGTGATCGTAACCTGGGCATCCCAGCATTAAGAAAGCAATAAAGCAAATCAATCTAAGCAAAGCAAAGCATAAACAGTGTGTAGAGTCTTAGTGACTCAGAACTTGTTGAGACTGTGTAAATTTTTAATCTTTGAGGCGATTCTATGTTTGGAATTCCGCTATCTAACTTATAGCAAAGAAAGCACACCCAAAGACAAATTTAACCCACCATCAAGCCAATTAAGTCGTAACAGGAAGAAGAACACTGGCCCGAGCTTTTGTTAGTCTACTGATACAGAGAGAGAGAATACATATTTCCTGGACAGTGATGTGACTAGTTTTCTCACTGAACTTAAACCATACCTCACGGATAAAGTGTACCAGCACGCGTAAGAATTTTATTATCAGCGGCAAAGTCAAATAGACCACACCATCCTCACCCCGGTATCAGAGACCGTGCCCTCCCATAGAAACTGTTATTAAGAAAAGATACACAAATACAGATTCATTTTTCAGCGATTACGGGATCTTTTTTATGTGCTGACCGCCTACCCGCTAATCTGGGGCTGGAACTTGAACAAACACTCATACATTTAGTTTGAGGTATAACTGCTGTTGTGTTATTCTATGGAGTGCCAGATTTTTTCACAATTGGTAAGTGAGAGCAAGATGAGTGAAGGCCTTTATTAGCGCGTGTATGAATGACAGGAAATTAAATCTTTTGTGTAACCATTTTGTTAACTTGCTTACCTGGTAATATATATCTTTTCTGTATACACTACATTGTTCCTTTAAGTGGGATAGTTTTTGATAAACTCTGTTTTAAAACCCCCCCTCCTTTCCTTTTGCTTAGTAAAGGGAAGAACAATTGGGAAAAACAGGATTTTTTTCTAACACCTATACCTAATTTTGTAACACCTCTTTTCAGAGTAATTAACTTTACTGTTAGGTTAACTTACCTACGTTCCTGATAACTATCTATCTTTGGACTGGGTTTATGTTTGTCTAATAAGCGGGACGGGCTTAGTCGATACCAATCTTCTTCACCCCCCTCCCTACCTTGTTATTTGCATTTTTCTGTAATTTTGATAATTCTTGCTGTAAACCAATGATTATTGTAGTGATTGTTTTTTTAACTTTAATAAACAACATAAACTTGATCGTTATTGTGTTGGACTACCCAAAGCCCATAAAATTTCCCCTATTTGTTTAAGATAGTTGTATCCACGTCGTCTGCGTGTCTGAAGCACCAAATCGGTGTGAGAGCAGGTGCGTGTCTGGAAACTGGCAAATAATTGTTTGACCAGTATGAGCCTGAAGAGTAGATTGAGAGAAACGATTTGTCGTAAATAAGTCTGTCTTTACTCTCCTCCAGCACTCTGTGGAGCATCATATTTAATCTCTACATTTCTATCACTGAGCTTTTTTCACCATCATTCTACACTCTAAACCGGACTACTATCTCTAAGACTCTTTCTCTCAAAATAAATTTACGACATTGACATTAATTCATATTTGATTTAAAAGTCCTGACCAGAAGAAAACTTGGTTCAGGACAAAATAAATTTGAAAAAAATTGTAATTCCTAAATTTTAAACACAGTGTTAATTGACTTGATCATAGAGCTTAATATTAGTGTATGTGTGTTTGTGTACTCAATTACCAGCACACCACATTTCATTACCCTAGACATTAGACGTAGCTATCAGTCATATAAATCACAAATAAGTCTGCTTGAGGTCATAGGTGGTAGTAGTAAAGCATGAGGTGAGAAGAAATTCGCAGTGGCTATGACCCAAAATTTGGAATGTCGGCATCTATTTCTGAAGGTCCCGGGTTCGCTCACATTCAGAACCAGTGGTTCCTAATGATGTCATGTTCCTCCCGATCTCGGGAGAAAAAAAGGAGTGCTAGTGTGCTCGTGTGCTAGTGTGCTAGTGTGCTCGTGTGCTAGTGTGCTAGTGTGCCAGCTGCGCACATTAAAATCCCTCGGCAGTTGGAAATCGTAAAGAGTAGGCCATGCCAGTGGCGTACTAACGGGCGTGCGAGGGGACGGTCAGCCCCGGGTGATAACCAGGAAGGGGTTGCCATCTGATACTATTATGATAGTACTCACTGTTAAAATTATACTTGCAAGTGTGTTTATTTACGGGGGAGGGGGTGCCAAAGGTAGGATCAGCCGGGGTGCCAAATATTTGAGAGACGCCTCTGTCATACTGGCAAAATTTTGAAAATTAAGAAACCTACCCACCACAAACAAATTTATAGAATGTGTGATTCCTGTATACACACATTGGGATCCTCGACGGTGCTACGGAGTTCGTACACTGTGCTGATATTCTCCTTATGTGACCTAAGGGAGGCGATCGAAGCACTG
The DNA here is from genome assembly GCA_024509875.1 of Oreohelix idahoensis. Taxonomy (NCBI): domain Eukaryota; kingdom Metazoa; phylum Mollusca; class Gastropoda; order Stylommatophora; family Oreohelicidae; genus Oreohelix; species Oreohelix idahoensis. The sequence goes on along the minus strand of JAMPIV010014517.1, from coordinate 491,535 downwards.
ATGCAGTTGTCCGTGTACAATGAAGATGGTCCTGAAAGAAACTAAAGTAGGACACAAAGTAGAAAAAAACACCAGGTGATAGCATTACAAGACAATCCCTGTTCTGGACTCGCCAAGGTAAGAGGTAACATATACATGGAGTAGAGAACTAGAGAAGTAGACACACACAAAATTTCACAGAACGTGGGTTAGGCACAGTTTTCTCAAAAGTAATCAAGCCCCAAACAAAAATAAATCTCTTCCACTCAGATGTTAAGCCACTCTTATTGTATGGCTGTCAAACACCGACAACAACAAAATCGAGCCCAGAGAGATACAGACTTTCATAAAATGTGTGACTGAGCAAAAAAGAATATTGAAATGGTATGACAATATCCCCAATGTAGAGCTAGTGGGAAGTGTCGCGAGAGGCGAGTAATTTTGCATTTAGATTCTTAAAACCTATTGCCGATATATTGCCGATAACGGTAACAAGGCATGAGAAAGCATTCAATGGTGAATACCCAGTGTTCACAATAGACAGCGCTCGGTGTAAGCCCTGGGAAAGCCACAAAATTTGCAGGGAATGTTTACACAACAATGAGACATTAGCTAGCCAGGTAGTCGCGAATACGATTCAGTGTGTTTACACAACGGCAGTCATACACAAATATTATTTTGCCTAGTCATAGAATATAATGGACGACCAGAGACAGAGCGGCGAGGCAACTGTACAATGAGTATTATGGTCAGTCGGACCTCATGGAACAAGCATAGTAATTTTGGATTAATGGAGACCCAAAGTCTGAGCGAAGATCAACATGAAAGGAGTAAAGAATACGTCATTATAGAAAGACTATTAAACGCTGCACAGACATCAGACGGACAGGAGACGAATCGTCTGGGCGAGGCAAAACACGAAAGCGACCATAGCAAAACATTACAGAAACTTTACAGGTAATGGAGACTGGTTGTCTGTCTGAAGTAAGACGAACGAAACTTCACTTGACAGCAGAAGCGAACACAGGAAATCGCCAGCGGCCATTCGGACATTATAAAACCCAACGAAATTGGTCTTTCAACAGTGCAAAGAGAAAGCATTCCGCCCGACCCGACTTGGCTCTATATTTCACGAGGGACAATCAGGTCCTGAAGTTAGTGATTTCTTTATATGGAAACCAAGGTTAGTGTACTATAGTTTGCACATTATTATTATACATCCATCTTAACTTCAGTTATATATATGTATATATATATATATATATATATATATATATATATATATATATATATATATATATATATATATATATATATATATATATATAAATATATATATATATATATATATATATATATATATATATATATATATTTATATATATATATATATATATATATATATATATACGTTATAGTTACTGGAAACTGTGCAATCTTATAAATAGAATAATTCTCTGCACGGTGTTTATTGCAACCTGTACTGAATAGTGTAAATTATAATATTCTGGTAAAAAGTGCCTGGTATTTACAGTGTTATGTTTATGGAAAATATATATATATATATATATATATATATATATATATATATATATATCATATATATATATATATATATATATATATATATATATATATATATATATATATATATATATATATATATATATATATATATATATATATATATATATATATATATATATATATATATATATATATATGTGTGTATATATGTGTATATATGTATATATATATATATATATGTGTATATATATATATATATGTATATATATATATATATATATATATATATATATATATATATATATATATATATATATATATATATATATATATATATATATATATATTTTCCATAAACATAACACTGTAAATACCAGGCACTTTTTACCAGAATATTATAATTTACACTATTCAGTACAGGTTGCAATAAACACCGTGCAGAGAATTATTATATTTATAAGATTGCACAGTTTCCAGTAACTATAACGAGGTAAATACTAGACACTTTTCTATTACTCCTTACATTACCCGTTAACAGTGCAGTAAACACCGCGCAGTCATTCATTATAAGTATAAGATTTCACAGACAAGAACACACTGCATGCGGAGCATAGGTTACGGGGTACTTATAAGGCGTTATCATTTTATCCATCGCAGTGGTAGAGACAGGGGACCTTTGAGATAACTCAGCCTTCGTCTTACTACCCTGGCGGGCCCAGATCCCACGATAAGTTAAATGAGTAGGGCCAACCAGATATACTGTGACGACACGTATCTCACAGAAATTTAACGACAACAAACCTACCAACAAACAACGGGGGTTTTAGAAAGGAATTTGCCAGGTGGCGAAGAATACTTTCCATCATCAACCACCCACACAGAAAAGTAAGCAGAAAATACCTAGAATAAGGGATGCATTACTAAGAGCCGTCTACGTGGATTATTGATCAGAAGTAGCAGTAGCCTACGGACGATTGTCATTACAACAAGTGCCTTTGAGAAATCTTGATCAGAAGTTGCAGGAGCAGACAGACGATCTTGTAAACCCAGTGCCTACGAAAAGTATTGAGATCCTAAATTACCTGCGGTAATGGACAGACTCGCTAAGTAAAACTGATACGCTAACATATACAGATATAACATATTCATATCAAGCACCACATGAGCAAAATATCTTCCCACCAAAGGGACATCTGCATACCAGACGAAGTCTCTACAGAAAAACATTGCGGTCTACACACCCGATGACCATGCCAACTCAGCCGCTCGTTTCATTGTCAACACTCGCATTGTGAAGAACAAAAGTTCAGGCCATCGACACCTGAAGACCAGTGTTGAATTCGAAAGTATGGATTTATTAGGGTGGCTGCAGGAAGAATGTAAATGTTATAATGTGCGCTGATGAAGGCGATCAGCATACGTCGGGCTTACAGGTGGCCGACAGGTGTGTAGGTGTTTAGACATCAATGAACGCGAATGCATGTAGTCCTAAAGTAAGTCAATAATAATCACACCAAAAGCACATATAATAGTCTGGAAATGTTGCAACTCTAAGGAACGTTATACACAGTTTATTATTCCACAGTCACGAGGACATCACCAAAATACACTGTCAATAAGTCACAGTTCAGAACACATCATGGAACTCACAATAGTTCAATACATCCGTATATAGCATAACTGGCACATATATATCTATAAAAGCCTATTCCCGGCTTTGAAGTAATGTCAATATTCTCTCTACCTTCTTTGGCAAAATAAGCCGCATAAGTTCCTGGCTTCAAAGTAATGTAAATATTCTCTTTATCTTCTCTGGCTATATTAGAAATAAGCCGTATAAGTTCCTGGCTTCAAAGTAACGTAAATATTCTCTTTTTCTTCTCTGGTAATATAATAAACAAGATACATTGCAGTATAAGTAGAAGCCTTCATATCCGTGGCTTTAGAAATATATCAGGGAGTCTCCAACATTTCTATCACACAAAAATATCTCCCCGTACACACAGTCAAAAAACATGGCTGAACACCTTCCCGGAAAAACGCTCAGGAACGTACTGTCACGGGATTACCGTATCTCCGTCCAGCTCAGACAATCACGCATGCGCGGCTAACCGCGAGAGACGTGAGCTGAACTCATCTAGAAGATTCGCGAAAATACACGATCAAATATTTTTAAACAAACTAGTAGCTACACAAGGGAGATAACAAAAATCTGGCCTGTACATACAAGTATATTAATGTTTAATTCCCCTTGACTTAAATTTGACTTAACATACAACACCGACCCCCGGGGAAAAAAATGATATAATAATTTTTTTTTTAAATACACCAGAAAAGAAAAAAAACTAGAGGTCGATAGCATACTAATGTCTACACCTAAGTACACTATGTTAAGTCATATAACAAAAATGAACAAAAGAAGTATAGGAGTAAGTGTAACGTACAAAACAAGTGAAGTATAGCCAGATAATGGGATAAGCATACGAAGAACATCAACTTCAAAGAGGTATGAAGTAAATGAAGGATAGATTCGCCATGACATCATAAGAGAAAAGTGATAAGTGAACAAAGACCAGATGGAATACGAGAGGAAAGAGTAGAAATGAAGGACAGCAATGCCATAACAATAAAGAAAACAGAAATATGTCATGGTAAACAATTACATGAAACAATGCATTGTATAAATGAACTACATTATAGTACACAAGCATACATCACAAAAAACAATGCATATCCAAATTCAAAGTAAACAAGTAGCTATCATCTTTAAAAAAATAGCATAATGTGCATGATAACCAAGTTAATAAGCTCATGGAGTACCAATGATGAACCCATATAAGTATCAAAAATTAACAGTACTGTTATACATCGCTATTTCTGACGCACAATCAAGCGCCACGTACAGAAAAAAATTACAACACAACCTCCGAAAAAACATTTTCTCAATGTACTAATGTCATTATACATAGTTATCACTAGCGCACAATCAAGCGCTGGGCAAAGAAAAAATATTACAATGTCCGAAAAAAGAAAATATCTTTTTCTTCTCTTCATATTCTTTCCAAAAAGTATGATACGGACATGTATCGCAATGATAAGTTACGTAAAAAAAATTGTGGTATCATTACAATATTATACTTTCAACATTGCAAAACACAGCAGTATACGAACAATATAGTAATGCAATGGTGCATAAAGATGAACCAACATATTATCATAAAATTACATCATATCCTAATACAATACTCTCTAATACATTATACTATAGTAATATGCAATAGTATCAGCTATCTCAAACAAGTTGCATATATAAGATGAGTCCCGCAGTCTTAGAATGCACCAAAGTAAGAAGGTACCAAAATCTAGCGCAGAGTCACACTGCCGATAAGCCAAACTGGAACAGCAAATTTTGCGGTCTATCGTCGGTAGACGGTTCAAACCAACAACGTAGCGGTACTGACTCTCATGGAAAAACATACGCTGTGAAAAAAATACAAACGAAAATCTCTGTTTGGTAAGGTACGATTTTATGATATTCAACAATGAATTTTAATTTATCGGATGTGGCCATGTAAAGTTCCGACCCCTGTATGGTAGCAATCAAACCTTCCTCCGCTACACAAAAAGAGTAACAGAGAAAATAGCATAAACTAACTTGGAATCATTAATTAAACAGGGTATAAATTATTCTACCAGAGTGTAAATGTATAACAGAGACGTGGTTATATAAGTAACCCGAGATCTAAAAGGGCGTCTAGAAAATGAGAGTCAATTAGAATCATGTGGGTATCGAGACAGTATGTCCGCCATCACATTATTCAAACCACGGATAGCTCGTACAGAAAAGTGAAAGGGCTGTAGCGCAATAGCATACCGAGTGGATCTTGAGCTCTTCAAGTCCTTACATTGTAAAGCTTTGAGAGCTTTTTGGTCGGTTTCTACTATAAAATGCGCGCCCAGAAGGAATCTCTGGAGTTTAAGAATCGCCCAGACCATAGCTAATAATTCTCGGTCTAGTACAGAGTAATTCCGTTCTGCCGCAGTCAGTTTCCTAGAGACATACATCACTGGATGCAAAGTTTCAAAATACTCTTGCATCAATGCGGCCCCAATCCCTGTGGATGAGGCGTCACTGCGAAGAATAAAAGTCTTATTTGCAGTGGGCAGTCTTAAGATAGGATGAGAAGAAAATAGTGTCTTAATCTCGTCTAAACAGGATTGGCATTCTGGGGACCAGTATACCATATTAGGTGACCCCTTCTTCAATAGGGTTGAGAGAGGTGCAGTGATTGACGATAGGTTTGGAATAAATCTTCCATAGAATTGGATTAAACCTAAGATACTACGGACTTGCTTCTTCGTCTTAGGAGTGGTGATGTTAAGAATTTTAGAAGTGTTGTGGTCCTCCGTCTGCAAGAGACCATGACCAACTCGGTGACCCAGAAAAGAAATGTCACTGAACCCAACATGGGCTTTAGACGGTTTGGCCGTCAAATTATGAGAGCGTAGTGTAGACAAAAGTTCAGAAAGACCTTGAAAGTGATCTTCCCAAGAATCACCGAAAAGGCAAATATCGTCCAAGTACGCAATATCATCTGGACGATGTGAGAGGATACGACGCATCATGCGTACAAAAGTAGCTGGGGCATTAACGAGGCCGAAAGGCATGAAGTTCCATTGGAACAAACCCCGAGGTGTTGAAAAAGCAGTAAGAGGTTTGGCGCGTTCCGTAAGAGGAACTTGCCAATATCCCTTGGACAAGTCGAGTTTGGTAAAGAACCGTGAATGAGAAAGCTTAATGAGTAGATCGTCCAACAAGGGCATAGGTTCTGCATCGAATTTAGTCACTTGATTTAATTTACGATAGTCAACACAAAGACGTATGTTATTGTCTTTCTTCAGGACAATAACCATAGGAGAAGAGTAAGCCGAGGTAGAATGTTCAATTATATTTAACTGTATCATTTGATCCAATTCTTTTTCGACCCGTGTTTGAAAATGTAATGGGATTGGGTAAGGTCGGACTCTGATAGGGTTATAATCAGTGAGTATTATGTCATGTGTAATAATCGATGTTTGTCCAGGAATGTATGTATGAACGTCCTGAAAAGTTTGCAACAGAGAGGAAACTTGTCGCTGTCTTTCAGTAGATAACTCGGAAGAGATAGTTACATTTTCCCATGATTCTGTTGAATGAAGTGGGATAACGGGAAGAGAAAGATTTACGTCGGAGAAAGTAGCCTCTTTCTCCTGAATAACTGATAAAGATGTGTAATGATTATGACGGACCAGCGGGTCGTCTGTCGCTTGAAAAACAGGCTGTAGGTAGCCTGGTCGTTCATGAAATTCTGTCAGCATATTAATATGATAAGTTTTATGTTTCCCGTCCACATCGACGACATAGTCGACATCAGAAATTCTAGAGATGACAGTATAAGGACCTTTCCAATAATAAGAAGTCTACTTTCTCTACGAGGGAGTAATACCAATGCCTTGTCACCAGGACAGAGTTGTCGTAGACACCTATATCTATTTGCGAAGTTCTTTGCCTTCTTCTTGGCAAACTCAGATGCAGAGGTAGCTAACCTACATGATTCGATAATTTTCTGTCTCAGAGCAATGACATATTCATAGGAAGATTTAGTGTCATCGTTGATATCATCAGCAGTTATTAGGTCGTGAAGCAACGACATGGGACCTCGAGGTTGCGCACCAAAGAGGAGCTCGAATGGTGAAAACCCCGTATGCTCATAAGGCACCTTTCTATACGCAAAAAGAGCAGTGGGTAAAACCCTGTCCCAATCCTGAGAATGGTTCTCAGTTATCTTCCCAAGTAAATTCTTGAGCGTTCTATTCAGACGCTAGACTAACTGTTGCGTGCATATTTTGACGCACATATTACAAAAATCGATATGGCTATTTAATATGGAAAAGATATAGACATTCATTCATTTGTGTATGAAAATGCTGTCTATAGTAAAGCTAGATAACTCATGATTGATTTACACTTTTGATCATAGGAGTAATCGTTCTTGATATTGATTCGGCGCATGGATATGACACCCATGTCCGTACTTATTTGTTAGGGCCAGAAAATATATTAATTTGCTTATTATGTTTATGGCCTGAATTCATATGTATTACATATTATTAGTACAAGTAGATTCAGTCCTATATTGTATATTTTTGATGGGTAGGCAGGACTATATTCTTGTTATGCCGCTCTAGCGGAAGTATGAGTTGTCTTGACAAGTCGTGATGAGTTCCGAGGTACCGTTTACAATGGCGGTTACGCATTTTCCAGGGCTGGTATATTCTTCAGTAAAAATGATTTACGAAATGGTTTTTCTTCTGTAGGAGATTGTGTCTCTACTAGAGCTTGTGTTAGAGACTCTCCTAATGTACGGTACCATGTATGATTCGGACTCCAGGTAATTCCAGACCCTATTTTTGATGATCTCATGTCGGTTAGACCCAGCTGGAATATTATGCTTCACAACGCTAGGGTCGTGTTTGTATCGACAAAGATGACGGGCTTCCATACAACAATTATGTCTACGTGAAGTAACTGGATTACAGTAGAACTGTATGGAGAAACTTTAGGAAATCATTCATATGTATTTCGAATTAACTTTGGCTTATATATATATACCTTCCTGTGAGCGAGTGAGCGACAACTCAGGAAGGCGGCCATGTTACATTCCTGTCATCGTATTTTTGAATCACTGTCCAAAGAACGGGGCATGTATCTTACTATTCGGACAGTGGCAAGGAGATCTCAATTTTGATAGAAACCCCTTCCAAGGTTTCATAATATGATATAAACTATGAACATAAAGCAACTTTAGTTACTTACCGATCCGCCTTCACTGACGCGCTTAGTCAGATAGGGGATGCGGCCATTATGTATCATGACATTGGAAGCTATTGATGTACTACCCATTATTTATGAATGTGTCATGACTTGGGATCTACTATGTATGCCTGCAAATTGATGTGTCAACCTGTACCCATGATTTACTCGTTATGTCCCAGTGTGTGCGTCTAAATAAACTGTGTAAACAAAGATTCCAGCAGTCTGCATTGGTGCCTTGTAGACACAAGTGTATGAGTGATTAGATTGGTCAGAACACGAACAGTACACCATTCGCGTTAATCACACTCTACACTTCTACTCCATATATATACACCATCCTGCGTCGGTTGAAGTGACCAAGTTTAGGGCCTGCTTCCCCTGGAGCCTTAGAGGGAAACTACTGCTTACAGCTGCCTTTGCCTTCCCTAACTCAGGACTAGGGTGAGTTACCCATTTACAGCTGGGTAGACTGGAGCATGCCTGATCTCAGTAACAGCATACACCACAATTTACACAGATGACTTTATACACATAACTTTACACTAACCAGTTTGACAATGAGTTAAAAAACACTGCTTAGCGACCTTTTAATGCGGAGCGTGGTCATCACCTGAGACATCAATTCTGACACCAATTGTGTGCCATGATCTGATAAGATTTCTTTTGGGAACCCTAGACGTGAGAATATTTGCCAAAGAGCCTCTGCAACATCAGTGGTAGAAATGCTCTTGAGAGGTATAGCCTCTGGACAACGTGTACACATGTCTATGCATGTAAGGATGAACTGGTGTCCCCTGGCAGATTTGATTTTATAAGGACCAATAATGTCGATTGCCATTTTTTGAAAAGGGCGAATAGGAATATCCATAGCTTGGATAGATGCAGCAATAGTGAATGCAGTCAGCGACCCATAGCTGTACTGCTTGCATCAGGACCAGCGAACCAGAGCTGGTCAAGACCGCACTCCACCTCCACGTGGTGGTCCTGGAAACAGTCTGCAGCAGTGCAGTCTGGCTGAGCGAGTGCGGATCGCAATGGGAAGGCAAACCCGGTCCCTAAAAAATGCCGTGCTGAAGTCGGATGTGTCGACCGAAAGGTGCAGATATCACAGCTTAGGCGTAAACAGACACAACGCAACCACCATCCTTTTCAGGGCGAACGAAGAAGAAGAAGAAGAAGGATAGGTGCTGCATGTCGAGGAACTCGTGACTTAACCTCCTGACATATCTTGCAGGAGCGAACATAAATATTTTTTAAGCCCGGCCAAAAGAAGAAAGCAAGAACCCTAGATTTAGTACGGGAAAATCCCATATGTCCTGCACACTGAGAGTTGTGGGCATGTTGCAAGATTCGAACTCTTATGTCGGTAGGTACCAGAATTTGCGAACGCACAGACGAAGCAGAACCCCGTACCATTTGGACTAGTACTCCATTCTTAATTGAGAACCAATATCTAAGATTTGAGTCACCGTCTGTATTATTTTCCTTAACTCGGAGAAAAGATTTTTTAATGAAGTATCCTTTTGTTGAAGTTTAATAAAAGATTCTCGTGAAATCACGGAATGAGTATCCTGCTTATGTACTTCATTGATTTCAGCAGGTGGAGTCTGTAAAAGATTTTGAGCTTGTGCTCTAGTAGTGACTGCATAAGCAGCCTGGATATTTTGTTCTTCCCAGCTAGCAGTCTGTTGCGGGGTACATTCCCTAATTCCATGTATACGTCCGACGATAAGGTCCGCAATGGGATTCGGGAGCATACATGCGTGGACATGTCCCGTGAAAAAGGGAGTGGCTATGTGGATGATAGCAGTCGGAAACTTTTCAAGTGTAACACCAAATGTCATACATTTCACCACATTTCCAGTGGCATAGGAAGGATCTATGAGAGACTGTTTAACCCATACAGTTGTGCATCCAGAATCAAAGAGAACTGTGACTGGATCATTATTCACGAAACCCTTATGTAGAATAAGAGACCCTCTTCCGTCATGCGCAGCTGCGGCAGGAAGAGCGGGTAGAGGATGACCGCAACTCAAGGTAGTTATAGCTGTAAGTTGAAACAAAGTTGTGCCCTCCGGGCACTGAGATGCTCTCTCGAAATCGAAAGCAGAGCAAGCAATAGTGTTAGAGGCGCTATTATTATTGATACCTTGATTATTAACACCCTGGGTTTCTTGTTAAGAAGAGTAGGCATGGCGAAACGATCTATCATTTGGAGATCTACTGTCGTATTGCGATCTATCGCGGCTATTATTTCTATTGGAGGCATTGTTATGTGCTCTATTGAAATTATTGTTCTGATTTGAACCCCAGTTAGCATAGTTGCGATTGTCGTTTCCCCTTTGATCAAAATTTCTATTAGATGGGTTTTGTTGTCTCCGAGAAAAATTATTATAAGGTTGATAACCTCTATTGTAGTTACCTCTTCCAAAATTTCCATAATTATTGGGACCAAAATGTTGAGGACTGTTAAATTGCCTCCAGTTCCTCGAAGATGGACCCCCTTGGTTCTGTCTAAAATTACGGTTATCTCTTCTACCAAAATTGCGATAAGCACTTTGAGGTTTACGTCGCAAATTGGGATCATATGGTATTGCTGAAGCCACGGGTATAACCTTCTTCGATCTTAGAATTGCTAACAGTTTCATTTGGATGTGCCGTGACGTATTGGCGACAATATTGTTGCATATCTTTTAAGTTTGGAGGCTTTCGTTCATGTAGAAAGGAAAGAAAAGATTTACTAACTGACGACATGACTTTGTAGCGAATAATAAGTCCATAAGGGCTTCATATGTGTGTTCAGTTTTTGAAAGTTCAACCCAACGTGAAAACGTAAGGCGAATATTTGAAATAAAGTCTGAAAAATCTTTCCCTGTTTCTGGCAACAGAGTCTTAAAGCGCAGACGATAACCTTCTTCATCCAGTTGGTATTTTTTTAATAAGGCCGCTCTGGCAACATCATAGATATTCATGTCAGGACCTTCTAACATACTTATAGTATTTAAAGCTTCACCCTTAAATAACTTCCTAAGTTGCTCACAATATCCTGACTTGTCTTTCTTATGAGATTCGCATGAAAGTTCAAATCTATTTATATAGAATGAGATATCGTCACAGGTAGGGTTAAAGACAGGCAATTTAATATCATAAGATTTAGTATTTGCTTTATTAGAAGTTGTTTGATTGTTTGACTCATTTTGTGTATTACCAATATTCACTACATTTATCTTCTTTTGCTCCATAGCTAAGATTCTTTCGTCGTGTAATCTTTGGTTTTCTTCAGCTTGCATTTGAAGTTTCTTCTCTTCCATTTGCATTTGCATTTGCTGTTGATTTTTCTCTCTTCAGTTTCTAATTTCTATTTTCTCTCTTCATCTTCTAATTTCGGTTTTTCAGCCTCCATTTTCTGTTTTTCCATTTCCATTTGAAATCTTCTCTCTTCTGCCTGCATTTGCAATCTTCTATCTTCAGCTTCTATTTTCTGTCTCTTTTCTTCAGCCTTCTGCGCCTTGGCAGATTCAACAAGTGCGAAGTCTTTTACTTCCTCAGTAGTCATACCAAGGGATTTCCCTTGTGTAATGAAATAATCTAAACTAGACATTATGTCTACTTATATGATATAGATAACTTATGTAAATATATTACTTGAGAAACTCACTCTATCCCAACTCAGTGGGTGCCAAGTCCTTGCTCAAGAACTTGTATAATTACCTTAACTATAAATAATATAATCAACTACCTATATATCTATTGTGCATTATAATATTGACAGTGCATAACTAAATATATTGACAGTGCGCCAAAATAAACAGTGCAGACAAGAGTGACAGAGACAAGATATAGTGCACAAATGACCACGTTCGCAGGAATCAAGTAAAGAAAAAAGCAGAAATAAAGAAAAAAAATATTGCAAAGCATGCAATGACAGCTGCGAATAATGTAAGAATACAAACGACAACACAGTGTATAACCAAAAAATTTGTATAGAAATAAACGATAGAAAGGGGAGAAAAACACTCACAAACAATTTAATCAAGAACTAAAGAACAGAGGAAAATATAACGAAAACGACACTAAGACATTTCGTCACAGCTAAACAATAATAAAGATGACTGAATCCGGCGTAAACAGAGTATGCAAAGAATTATATCATGGGATCTTTTACGACACGAACTTAGACAAAACAGTCCCTATAGAACGCTTTCGTAGGCCCTCAGTGAAGTGGGATATCCTACGAAAGTCTCCACCCAACCTGCCCGCTGAAATATAACATATATGACATAGACACATATAACATAGAAGACCAGGAATATAAATAGCTTATGTACTGAGGAAGGCTCAATGTACACCAAACAGAGGTACAGTTTACAACAAACAAAACAGCCACCTATCTGTAAAATGAAAAAATCCCGGCCTTTGTAACAGCAGCAATGATATACTTAGATAACACAGTCCAACGAAAAGATAATCCACCGTTGAGGGGTACAGGAACTCTACGATGCAAGTGTAATAGGTTGGGCGAGATGATGATGATAATTATATTGTGATGTGTGATCACTCTCTTTTCATACTCGCACCGACCCGAACAACAATAAAACTCTTGATTCTGAGGCACGGGCTGTATTTATTTTTACAACCCATTCAGTGACTAAGCAAACATTAAACAAATAAACCAACGAACACAACAAAACAAAACAAAACACCCAGCTAGTGCTCAGTTGCAAATCTGAAGAAGCAAACAAAGCAACGAACTAGTTAAAATCATTGTTGAATAACGATACTCTCACCTGTCAAACAGTTTTTCCATGCCACCTGACACCCTCAACTATCACACACGCACACACTCATGCGTGTCGTCCAAAGCGACTAGTAAGGTGTTGTGCATGAGGCTGGCAATCTCACCGTGTAACATCGGTTGCTACCAAAACCACTACTGCAAGAGTACACACTCAGCTATCACACACTCATGCATGTCCTCCAATGAGACTAGTATGGTGTTGTGCATGGGGCTGGCAATCTCACCATGTAACACAGATTGTTATCGAAACCACTACTGCAAGAAAACACACTCAGCTATCACACACACACACACACTCATGCATGTTGTCCAATGCGACTAGTAAGGTGTTGTGCATGAGGCTGGCAACCTCACCGTGTAACATCGGTTGCTACCAAAACCACTACTGCAAGAGTACACACTCAGCTATCACACACTCATGCATGTCGTCCAGTGAGACTAGTATGGTGTTGTGCATGGGGCTGGCAATCTCACCATGTAACACAGATTGCTACTGAAACCACTACTGCACGAGCAGATGAATACTTCATGCAGAGGCAAACCACACTGTTGGCCCCATGCTCCCACAGGAGCGGAGAAGAGAAATATATATCTCCAAGTGAGCCCACGTGCTCTCACAAACCATTCTTCACATAACCATAATTAAATAATAATAAAATGGACATAAAATAATATTCTTCTATATGTACAACAAATACTCTCCTTAATGAGAATAAACCACCACCTCGCAACTGGTCCATCTCAATATTCATTACTGCATTCTGAACATGTCGTAAGTGACGACTGGTGCGCCTGGTAACAAGCGTGTCGTATACGACCCCTGATGAGATTGGGAACTCATCACATGAAACACATCGTTACCGTCACCGAAACAACCACAGCAATAGCATCAAAATGCTTATTGTGGGCCTGTAATGGACACCAGCTGCATTGGTGTTTCCATGCTCCACCAGGAGCAAACAGAGAAACACCTGTCTCAACGTGTCTTACGCACCAAATAGTAGATCTAATCTCATCAGAAATCTAAATGACTATCCTCACTTCAAAGTAACCACTAAAGATAAACAGTAGGATATTGATAAGTTGGCTATCGTGAAATACACTTAAATGCTCTTACATAAAGAATAAAATATAATTATTCTCGACTTAAACAAAACTGGAACTAAATACACAACGTGTCACATGGCGTAACATTATAAGTTTACCACGTGGGGCGTGTTATTCAGACTCGCTGGCGCCGCTTTTTATACAGTCCTCGCCACGTGGCTGCCATCTTGCTATTGTTAATCTTATCTAAATTCCAGTGAAATAGCTTCATACTATATCTGCCTTTCTGATGAATGAAATAATCGCTCTTAAACTTTCACATCTATCTATCTATCTTTTTATCTCATTAAACATTAAAATAGCCACATCGATATAATTTCAGAATTATAGAAAACTAATTCTAATTTAAATTAACTCACGTGCTCAAGGCATTTACAGCTTGGCTCTGTGTGTCTAATTTCGTCTGTTCTCTCTGGGCGGCTGATACTAGGAAAGGTCGCTGCTGGCTCGCTATTTCTTTTATAAGCCCAGGTCGAATCACTCAATTTACTGCGCACTAGGCGTATTGATTTGGCCGCATACATAACACTCGCGACATTTGCTTTAGAAGGCCCGAAAACAGAAATATACACAACTATTTCTAGAGCAAAAACACCACTATCAAATATAACACACAACTATGCACCAAAACTAATTTTTAGGCGTTATTATGGCCTAAGTAATATATTTTCATGAAGACTTTTCACATCCCAGAATGCTTCGTGCACATCAAAAATATGGGCGATAAATGTGCCACTCACAATGAAGGGGAAAGCTGGGGTGTCTTCCCGTGAAGGGGTAAGCCGGGTGTCTTTCCGGTCCTATCACATATCTCCCTCCTGATTTTGTTGTCGTCCCGACAACATCACTACCTCTGGCGCTTCAATTGTAACCCCTCAGATCGTTGATGCTGCGCAGGACTCTTTATGAGCGGCGATGCTTTGGGCTGAGCTTCTGTAATAGGTACAGCCCTGCTGGGGACCCTCTTGGTCGTCATGTCCCTACGTTGTCGGACTGGCAGTTGCTGTGATCTAGAAGACTCGCTCACCTGTGCCGCGTCGCTGTCTGCCCGTGACATCTGCCTGTCAGTGCTTGCAGCTGTCGACTTTGAAGGGAGATCGCTCTTGACTTGTTTTCCACTCATTTTGTGTGGACGGTGGCTTACGTTCCCCACAATCTGCCTTTGATGAGTCTCCTCTGCTGAACCTTGATTTGCACTACCTCCTATCTGCTTAGGACGGGTTTCCTCCCCTAGACAATGGCCAATTCTCTCGGCGCCCTTAGTGTGACAGTTGTCGTGGCCATCTCTTGGCTTGCGCCCTAAAGGCAACCTGGTTGTGACAGTCCGTCTAGGGAAAGAGCTCCTTGTGGGACAGGCGGCTATCAAATGTTCAGTTGACTTGCATCTAAAACATCGTTTGGGAAGAGGGCCTTGAGGGCACTTGGCTGCCATGTGGTCTGACAGGTCTCCACAATTGTAGCATCTTATCTTTCTGGGCTTCCTCTGTGCCATGGGTCGCCCCTGCTGCCCTTACACTCTTGACCGCCAATGCCGCATACATAAATTGCTTTCATGCCCTGGACCGATGGTTTGCTGTCAAACTCTACTCGTTCATTCCTCGCCAGACTCCGGAATCCCTTTCTGAAGATCTTGGTTTGATGTACGAATACATCAATACCTCCATCATCTGGCGTGATGAACCCCCATCCCGTGTGGACACTATACCACTTGCAAACTCCTTTTCGCCTTGTCGGTGCAGCTGCGTTTGTTGGTGCTGTCAGCTCACAGCTTTCCTTGACAACAGCTTGACTCTCACATACAAGAAGGTCTAGTTGAGGTTCCCGCGGACACACCTCCTCGTCTTGCGTTGGCTGTTCTCGCGGACACACCTCCTCGTCTTGCGTTGGCTGTTCCCGCGGCTGGCATGGTGCTCTCTTTCTCTGCACCTCCTCTTGTGCTGGCGAACTGGCCTGTGACATCTGTGCTAACTGGAGCTTTAGAAGAGATAATTCTGCTTTGAGTGCCTCCTCTTCACTGTGGGCTTCTGGACTTGCTATCTGCACCAGTGTCTCTGGCTTTTTTCCTCACAAGAAAACAGAACATTCCCTAGATCCCTGACTCCCGGCCTGAAAATTCCTGGTCATCTGTTAAATATTAGCATACCAGTGTTAAATATCCTTCTTTGAATTCCACCAGAGTTAAATGCTGTTTCTATATATACTGTTGAATGGTGTATAGATATGAAGTTGTATTGTTCCTTGTTCACACTGACATCAACTATTCACAGGACCACAGTGTTAAGAGGTATGGTGGTCTGTGGAAGCTCCAATGTTAAAGACTTGTTGTAGGCCCCAGCGTTGCTTGTCAGAGTGGTTGTTAGGAATAGGAATATCAACTCGACCTACGCAGTGGTGTGTAGACATAGAGTGAGAGTATAATACGCGAATGATGAAAGAGTTCGAAGAGTTGATAACTGTTCTTTTACTCACTCATGTATGGCTGGAAGTCATCGACGCCAACTGCTGTGTACTTTTTGTTACAGTTTAATTGGACGTACACATTCGACAGCACGGATACAGTGACAAATCACAGGTTGGCATAATACATCATGGTACAATTGATAAATGGTCTTGCAATGATACATGGGCACTCGTTGAATCATAGCACAATGGAATGTCAGTAGACAAGCACTCAGTATTGCCCATATATATATCATGTGAGTTTACTGACAAAGCACGTCAGTTTATAAACAATATTCAAGATGGCTTCTAGACCTAACCTCGTCTAGCGAAGGTTCCTTTAAATAATGTTCAGCACATATTTTTTCATGTAATCATATTGAACCGCTAGTAATGGGTTCTCATCTGTAGCAGTGATCTCTGGACTCATCAAGCGATAGTACGGGGCATCCCTTTTCTCTTCTTGAAAGTCATAAAATATTTGGATACAAGATGGCTGCTGTCGTGAGCTGTCACTCACTTTTAGGATACAAACTGGAATCTGTATCAAAGTTAATCCTACATTAAATGTTCTCATTGCTCTGTAGATTCTATCATGATGCAATTGACTTCATCAGACAATATGGTGCTGCTAGAAATGAATGTCATCTTCCTCTAGTTAAATATTCTCTCAGACGTACAAATCGTGCGTCTGCTTATCGAAAACGATGGCTTCGTAAGAGTTCATAAGAAATGCTTTCTTTACCTTTAGCATAAGAAATATGATTCTGCCACTCCTTGGCAATAAGAATAAACACTGGGGTAAAGCATACACGATAGGTCTAAACGACTATCACTTTCCCCATCAATCTTGAGATCACTTTTCCCGCGACAAGCCGATACAGAAAAACACGACAGCCCCCCATCATCAGGGTGAAGCCAAATCACACCTCTCTAGCCACACATCCGCTGAACAGCCTTTGACCTTTCTAGCGACAAAGAACATATAGTTCGACTTAGATATGTAAAGATATACAGATATAAGACAGACTCGTCCTACCTAGACAAACACTACACATAAATTCAGGCCATAGATATACTGAAGCAAGAACAATCTATTTCTACCCAAACAAAGAATAAATCGCAGTAAAACTGGATTCATCCGCGGAGTTCGATCTGAAACTCCTTTCAAGGGGAAGTAACTCAATATTGACTTTTCCTTAAGCAAAAAAGTTTCTATTTTGTTTACAAAATATTTGCGAACATAAGAAGCATACAAATGTATTATATTGCAAGATATCAAAGACTGCACGTAACATCATCTCACTGACTGGTGGTTGCTCCCTGTAGGCTCTTTCTATTATCTTGAGTAACTGCTCAGGGCTGGCCTTGGCTCCGCCATGTATCCGTAATTCTCTAGATACCCATGGTGTAACGTTGTTCCAGATCATGTTTAACTTGTCTTCTGCCCAAAAAGGCGCCACCTTCCACGCGGCTTCTACATCTTCCACAAACTCTTGCCAAGTGGGACTCCCCTCTCCACTAAATAACCTTATCTTTGGCCCCTTCACGTACACTACCTTCACAGGCGCATTGGTCGAAGCCATCTTGATGCAAGACTGCACTGCTGGGTGTTTACAATATTTGTTCGTTTGCTGTTTGCTCAGTGTCACTGTCTGTCTTATCCTGCCGACGACGCCAATTGTGATAGGGTGGGCGAGATGATGATGATGATTATATTGTGATATGTTTGATCACTCTCTTTTCTATACACTCTCAATAGGTCACAGTTCAGAACACATCATGGAAATCACAATAGTTCAATACATCCGTACATAGCATAACTGGCACATATATATCTATAAAAGCCTATTCCCGGCATTGAAGTAATGTCAATATTCTCTCTACCTTCTTTGGCAAAATAAGCCGTATAAGTTCCTGGCTTCAAAGTAATGTAAATATTCTCTTTATCTTCTCTGGCAATATAATAAACAAGATACATTGCAGTATAAGTAGAAGCCATCATATCCTTGGCTTTAGAAATATATCAGGGAGTCTCCAACATTTCTATCACACAAAAATATCTCCCCGTACACACAGTCAAAAAACATGGCTGAACACCTTCCCGGCAAAACGCCCAGGAACGTACTGTAACGGGATTACCGACCGTATCTCCGTCCAGCTCAGACAACCACGCATGCGCGGCTAACCGCGAGAGACGTGAGCTGAACTCATCTAGAAGATTCGCGAAAATTCACGATCAAATATTTTTAAACAAACTAGTAGCTACACAAGGGATATAACAAAAATCCGGCCTGTACATATAAGTATATTAATGTTTAATTCCCCTTGACTAAAATTTGACTTAACAACCAGTCAGCGAGCCGGACAATGTTATTGAATGCAGACAAAGACATGTTCACGGCGTACAAACACCCAGAGTTTTATCTACAGTCAGTCAAGAGACCAAGAAACAAGATATCATTTTTTTTGGTATATAGGATTAGCTTAAATTCATCATCATCATCACATAGTATAGAGTTAAGATTCATTTGTGTATTTTGCATTAACTATTATCTTCTTTTCCAGGTATTGTTAATGTTAGTTCTTATTGCATTTGTATTATTGTAATTGGATGTTGTGTTACCTTTAAGTAATTCAATAAATGTTGTAGTTGTGTTTGCATTACCAACACACGTTAATTACATATATAGAGAAGGAAAGAAAGTGTGCGAGAGAGACATACAGTTCTTCCTTTCTTCCTCTTCTGTTCACTCAGTGTAATAGAAAGGTTGGGGCTCGATAGTTCTGCAGTATCGGAGTCTGGGTGTTCCTTATGCCATTCGCCTCTACATGGCTCTGAAACATGGAGAACAACAAACATGACAACTAAAAAGATACATGTTTTCATCAACTGGTGACTGTGCCGACCAGAAAGGTTGAAATGATATGGCAAAATCATCAGTGTTGAACTGATGCGAAGAACAAACACACAAGGGGAGCATGAGGTGAGAAGAAGTTCGCAGTGGCTATGACCCAAAATTGGGAGCGTTGGAATCTATTTCTGAAGGTCCCGGCTTCGCTCACATTCAGAACCAGTGGTTCCTAATGATGTCATGTTCCTCCCGATCTCCAGCGAAAAATATGAGTTCTCGTGTGCTAGAGTGCTAGTGTGCTAATGTGCTAGAGTGCTAATGTGCTAGTGTGCTAGTGTGCTTGTGTGCTTGTGTGCTAATGTGCTCGTGTGCTAGAGTTCGTGTGTGCTTGTGTGCTAGTGTGCTAGTGTGATAGAGTGCTAGTGTGGTAGTGGGCTTGTGTGCTAGTGTGCTTGTGTGCTAGAGTGCTAGTATGCTAGTGTGCTTGTGTGCTCGTGTGCTAGTGTGCTAGTGTGCGTGTGTGCTAGTGTGCTCGTGTGCTAGTGTGCTAGTGTGCTAGTGTGCGTGTGTGCTAGTGTGCTAGCCGCGCACGTTAAAATCCCTCGACAGTTGGAAATCGTAAAGAGTAGGCCATGCCAGTGGCGTACTAACGTGGGTGCGAGGGGACGGTCAGCCCCGGGTGATAACAAGGAAGGAGTTGCCATTTGACATTATTATGATAGTACTCACTGTTAAAAATATACTTGCAAGTGTGTTTCTTTACGGGGTAGGGGGTGCCAAAGGTAGGATCCCCCGGGGTACCAAATATTTGAGGGACGCCTCTGTCATACTGGTAACATTTTGAAATTTAAGAAATCTACCCACCACAAACACATTTATAGAATGTGTGATTCCTGTATACACAATTGGAATCCTCGACGGTGCTACGGAGTTCGTGCAATGTGCTGAGATTCTCCTTATGTGATCTAAGGGAAGCGATCGAAGCACTGATGCAGTTTGTCCGTGTACAATGAAGATGGTCCTGAAAGAAACTAAAGTAGGACACAAATTAAAAAAAAACCAGTTGATAGCATTACAAGACAATCCCAGTTTTTGACTCGCCAAGTTAAGAGGTAACATATACATGGAGAAGAGAACTAGAGAAGTAGACACACAAAAACATTTCTTTTTTTTTTAATCTTCACCGCAAACTTTAGTGCCCTGAGACTCCATTAACAAGGGCGGTTATTGTGGCAGACTCACAAACCATGCTTCGGAAGATCCAAAGTGAATGGCTCCGGCAAGAATGGAAAACCTCCATAGAAGTCTCGAATCTTCAGGAACTGGTGTGGATCTACTGTCCTGGTGATGCCGTGGTACGCGGCTGATATACTAGTTCAAGAGCACCCATAGAATGTGCATTGGCTATGGATAGTAGAAAGCATGTTTCCACATAAGAGAATACACAAGGCAACATGGATATCACCAGACCATAGAACAGAAAATCAGATTGATCATAAATGCATAAACAAGAAGTTTAGATCATCATTGCAGGATGTAAAGGTATATAGAGGAGCAGATGTGGCATCAGATCAGTACCTTCTGACAGCCAAAGTAAAAATAAAACTCAAGAGATATGCAACAATGCAAAATTATAGACAACAATTTAATGTAGGACATCTAAGAAATCAAGAAACAAAAGACAAATTTGCGGTCACAATATCCAACAAATTCCAAGTGCTCCAACAGCTGGAAGATGTAGAGAATACAGAAGACTATTGGCAGCAAATCAAAACTGTATGGAATGAAACATGTGAACAAATACTGGGGAAAAGAGAACGACAACAAAAAGCATGGATAACAAAAGAAACCATCAATAAGATAAAAGACAGAAAAAAAAACAAGAAAGCAGATTTAAACACAAGCAGAACCAGAAGTTCCAAAGCCAAGGCTCAGGAAGTGTACACAGAAGCAAACAAAGAAGTATCAAAAGAGACCAGAGGAAGTATATCGAGGAGTTAGCAAGAGAGGCAGAAGATGCTGCAGCAAAAGGAAATATGAGAGAACTGTATAACAGCACAAAGAAGCTAACAGGGAAATACAAGCAAACAAGTTACCTCATAAAGGACAAGAATGGAAAACTGCTCAGCAACATACAAGAGCAAATGAAGAGGTGGACAGAATATTTTGAGGACCTTCTCAATAGAGCAGCTCCACAAAACCCCCCGGACATCCAGCCAGCAGAAGAAGAGCTACAAATTAACGGTGAAAGACCAACGAAGGAAGAAATAAAAAAAGCCATAAAGCTTCTAAGATATGGAAAAGCGTCTGGACCTGATGGCATTCCAGCAGAGGCCATCAAAGCAGATATCGACACGGCTACAGAGATGTTATATAAATTACTTGGTCATCATCAGTTGCCATCTCCACAACGAAGGTTGGCTGTAATGGATCTCCAACGTCTTCTGTCTCTTGTCTTGGTGGTGCACTCTGATAGACTCTTTCCCGTCCATCTCTTGATGTTATCTTCCCACTTATAGCGCTGTCTTCCCCTTGCACGTTTGCCTTCAACTCTCCCTTCTGTTATGGTTTTCTGCAAGGTGTTATGCCTTTTTATGTGGCCAAAGTATTTTAGCTGCCGAACTTTGACCTCTCTCATTAGTTCTCTTTTCATACCTAGATTTTCTAGGACCTCCTTATTTGTTTTCATCTCTTTCCATGAGATACGCCCCATTCTGCTATATATCCACATTTCAAGAGCCTCAATTCTTTCTTCCAAATGCTTATTCATCGTCCATGTTTCTGCACCATACAGAAATGCAGAATATATATAACACTTTATGATTCTCAGTTTTAATTTGGATAACCATATGTTTCATGTTGTTGAATGTAGCTTTGGCCATTCCTATTCTCTTCTTGATTTCTGTTTCACATCTGCCATCTTCTGTTATTATATGACCAAGATATACGTAGCTCTTGACTTGTTCCAGGATTTTCCCATTTACGCTTATCTTTAATGTGGGTTTATCGTCTGTTTTGCTAATTATCATAGTTTTATCATATAATTACTTGGTAAAGTCTGAGAAAAGGAAGAGATACCGGGAGAATGGAAGGAAGGATATCTGGTTAAGAAATTTACAAGAGTGCACAAATTATAGATGAATAATGTTACGATCGGTGCCGAGAAAAGTATTAAACAAGATTATCCTTGAGAGATTAATAGAGTCCATAGACAAGAAACTGAGAGATGAACAAGCAGGTTTTCGACAAAACAGATCCTGTACAGACCAGATAGCCACTTTGAGAATAATAGTTGAACAGAGTCTGGAATGGAATTCACCACTATACAAGGTACATCGGATTTGTGGACTACGAAAAGGCATTTGACAGTGTAGACAGAGAATCACTTTGGAAATTGATGAGGCATTATGGAGTTCCCCTGAAGATCATTAATTTAATAAAGAAAACATATGAAGACATGACATGCAGAGTTCTTCACGAAGGACAGCTTACAGAACCGTTTGGGATAAGAACGGGAGGGATGCCTCTTGTCTCCATTTCTTTTCTTACTAGCAATAGACTGGGTTATGAGAACATCGATAACACACAACAGAAATGGAATCCAGTGGACTCTGACTAAGCAGTTGGATGATCTGGATTTTGCTGATGACTTGGCTCTTCTGTCGCATAACCGTAATCAGATGCAGGACGAATTGAAAACACTCGATGAGAGGTCACAGCAATTGGGTCTGAAAATACATAGGGAAAAGACAAAAATAATGAGAATAAATGCAAGTAATGATAACAGGGTTGAAGCATCAATACAAGATATAGAATCGTACACATATCTTGGCAGCAATATAGACAAAGTTGGAGGGACAGACAGTGATATCAAAATAAGAATACAAAAAGCAAGAGGAGCTTTCATTGCATTGGGAAATATATGGAGATCAAGAGAAATCGGATCCAACACGAAAATAAGGATCTTCAACTCAAATGTGAAGTCAGTCCTATTGTATGACTCTGAGACATGGAGAACAACAAAGACAACAACCAAAAATCTACAGACTTTCATAAATGAGTGCTTGCGTAGAATAGAGGGATTAAAATGGTATGATAAGGTTACCAACGTGGAACTGATGACAAGAACTAGACAAGTGCCAGTGGAACAAGAGATGAGAAGAAGACGATGGCGATGGATAGGACACATGGAGAAGAGAGCTGGAAACAGAGGTGAAAAGGATGAGGAAAACGTGGAAAGAACTTGAGATGATGGCACGTGACAGGAGGACTTGGCATTTGTTTGTTGAAGGCCTATGCTCCTTTGGGAGTGGAGGGTTATGAATGAATATGAAAACAAAAATAATAAATAAATATAAAAATAAATATCTGAAAAATCAAGGAAGACAAAGGTTATCTGACGTGAAGTTGAAAGCCTTACATAAACTTAAATATGTATATATAAAGACAACGTGAGATGGAAACTGCATCTTTTGTCAGCTCTCAATGAACAGAGAATGACAACGGAAGATAACTGATAACTTAATATTTTCGTACTTATTTCCCATTTCAATCCCTGTGGACCATGACGTCACCACAACAGCTGGTCCACTTACATGATGCCTACATCAAAGCAGTTATGTACTCTTGCTGTGATTGTTTCTTAAGCAATCTATTTTACGTGATGAGGTTGGCTACCCGATGCAAAACATCATATGAGCCGCTTCTTAACATCACGGAAAAGTAATATCAACAAAAGAATTAATTAGAGCGAAAGGTTGTGCATAAACCTGATCGCCTCAGCCAGTACTTCTCAGTTCCTGAAATATTATTTCAGTTTTTAAATATTTCAAAGAACCCCAATCCCTTTTTAAAAAACTGTTTGCCACTTCCCTTTGTACCACGCTCTTTCAGCCAATTACCATATACACGAAACTGTTGGTTATATCAGGACGAGTTTCATATCTTCTTCAAGTACCATGCCTAGTGGCGTAGGAGATCATGTCTCTCCACAACTTCCTGTCTCCAGTACAATTTATCAACTCTGTTGTTGACGTCTTTCCGTGCCACGATGTCAAACTGTCCAGTATTTGCTCTCTTTGTCTTCCCCTATCTCTTTTTCCTTCAATTTTACCTGTTGTTACGATATATTTCAGCTTTTCTCTTCTCATAACATGCCCCAAAAATAAATTTCATTTAGTGTAATTTTTTTCTCGATTGTATATATTCTGTGCTCTGTAATGCTTTATTTATCACGATGGTGTTTTTCATATCTTGGCAGTAATATAGACAAAGTTGGAGGGACAGACAATGATATCAAAATAAGAATACACAAATCAAGAGGAGCTTGCAATGTACTGGGAAACACATGGAGAACACAAGAAATCAAGTCCAACACGAATATAAGAATCTTCAACTCAAATGTCAAGTCAGTCCTATTGTATGGCTCTGAAGCACGGAGAACAACCAAAAGGCTACAAACTTTCATAAACGGGTGCTTGCGTAGAATAGAAGGTTTGAAATGGTATGACAAAGTCACAAATGTGGAATTGATGACAAGAACCAGACAAGTGCCAGTGGAACAAGAGTTGAGAAGAAGACGCTGGCGATGGATAGGACACACATTGAGGAAACCTGTTGATAGCATTACAAGGCAGTCCTTGTTCTGGAATCCACAGGGAAAGAGAGGCAGAGGTAGACCAAAAAACACAAGGAGAAGAGAACTGGAAACAGAGGTGAAAATGATGAGGAAAACATGGAAAGAACTTGAGCGGATGGCACAGGACAGGAAGACTTGGCCTGTGTTTGTTGAAGGCCTATGCTCCTCGGGGAGCTAAAGGGTATTGAATGGTGATTTTACTTTTTAGTTATTGTTCAGCCTGTTGTGTTGTTCAAACGTTTGGCTGTGTCTATACCGGCATGCATTTGATATTTGATGGAAGTTTATTGATGTACTTTTTGTACTGTGTTGTATTAATTCTTTATGATGACGTTCGTTTGTTACTACTGTTGGTGTTGTAAGATAATAACGTGTTTACTTTCCGAGTATTTTTGTTTATCACTCATCCAGTCGTCTTTTAAATGGTTGCTTTTGATTTTGTGATATGTATTGTTTTAATAATTTTTGTAGTGACTGTGAGGACTTGGTGCCAATGACATTTTTTACATTTAGTTGTATTTTGCAGTTTTGGCAGTACATTTGGATGTTTTGTCTGTTGTTGGTCGTATTTCTTGCTTTCATGCATGAGACTCTTCTAGCGGTGATTTCTGTGGATATTTGTTGTTTATGATGAGGTTGCCAGTCTAATACGCTATTCATATTAGTCGCCTTCAGCCTGAGGTAACAGTAGGCCTGTTCTTTCGTCTCATCAAAGACCCCCGGTCCCGGGAATTACACGGGGCTCTCCAACCTGTTGGGGAGGGGGGAATT
Organism: Oreohelix idahoensis; assembly: GCA_024509875.1. NCBI lineage: Eukaryota > Metazoa > Mollusca > Gastropoda > Stylommatophora > Oreohelicidae > Oreohelix > Oreohelix idahoensis. The sequence goes on along the minus strand of JAMPIV010014517.1, from coordinate 465,565 downwards.
TTACCGCCAACGCTGGGATTTAACCCACACCAGATTGGTTGTAATTTACAAATTTGGTCATTTCCTCCCGAGTTTACTCATTCAGCCAACTTTAGCCACATTTTGATGAGGCGCACATTTTTCAACCTAGACGCAAGGTTTTTCGCCTTATTACCCAAGATTGGCTAGTATTATATATCTTCTATATGTTACAGGGAGTTTTGTACATAAGTACAGAATGTTTTTTCTTACTTGTTGTAGCCAGTTCACCATTATTACTATTATATTTAGTCTTTTGAATTGAAATCCGCCCGTAACTTACCGTATCTACCTCTGGCTGACTGCTGAGTTTGTATATCTATAATCACCTGGACGTGGGATGAATGTCTTTGTATGTATCTCACTTCGGCCAGATTGTTTCACTGTTACATCATATCGTAAAGTCTGTCAGAGTGTACAAAGCTGATTAAAGTAACGGATGTACAAACAGCTTTATTCATATTAGAACACAAACAACATGAGAAAACAGTCGAAATTATAAGATGTGGTTTTGAATGGCTTAAATATCCTACGTTTCTTTAATGCAAGGTCTTGCGACCTACATTTATCTTGACAGCAATATAGTCGAAATGGGAGAAACATATATTGATGTCAAAATATGAATTATAAAGAGTAGAAATTATTGGATTGGGAAATGTATGAACAATAAAATCAAGCCCGAAACAAGAGCAAGAATCTTCCAGTGTTAGATCAGAAGAAGTGTTTTCTCATCTCTTGTCCGAATGGCACTTGTCTGGTTCTTGTCATCTCTTGTTCCACTGACACTTGTCTGGTTCTTGTCACCAGTTACACATCGGTAACCTTGTCGCTCCATTTCAATCAATCTTTCTAAGCAAGCAGCTGTTTATGAAAGTCTTTGGTTGTTGTATTTTGTTGTTACTCATGAGATGAAGACGCTGAAGACGGATAGGACACACACTGAGAAAACCTGCTGATAGCATTGTAGCAAAGTTGATTTTGCTGGGGAGGTTATGATGGTATCCTAAAAGAATGAAAAGGTGTCTGCTTTAACCGTGTGAGGTCAAGCACATGTAGGTCTCTGACTCTATAAAGGATGATGATGAATTATGTGCAGAGAACCTAACGCTACCTCCCTAGGTCTCACACGGTCACTATTCTGGCTCTAGTGTATGGTGTACCTAGTGTCTAGGGGAGAAATGAAATGATGGTACACAACAGTCAAACACTTTAAGTTTCTATAAAGAAGATAATAAAACTAGCAGTTAAGTTTTTCTTTGAACAAATCTTCTTTACAATTTATTTTGCCTGTCCATTCATAGCTTGTGGACAGGTCTTTAAAAAATAAGGACAAGATAGTTTACAGAAAAGAACAATTAAAATTTTGGGACAATTTGCCCAATAACTAAAAGTTATTATGTATTTATATATATGTCTTTCCTGTAGAAAATATTAAAAGAATTCACTTTATTCATATAAAGGGAGAGTCAATGTAGATGAGGGCTGTAGTTCATCCTACCCCCATAAACGTCCTGTGTATTGTTTTGAAACACAAGAAAATGTCAGAGATGCCCCAGATGTCTAACACATCACCTGGGAGTCCTTGTTGTAAGATATTTCACTGTGTAGTTGCAGAAAGTTTCAATTTCACCACTCGCCAAGGCTCCTACTGGTATATTCGACAGCATATAAGACTGGTTGGAGACTGGTTGGCGTTTATTAGTACTCAGCAGGTTTCCTGTCACCAGCTGGCAACAGGAACATAGACCCTCTGCAACAAAAGGACACCCTGGCCTTTTATCTCTGATCACTTATTCTAACACTTAATTTCCTACGTGGGTATGGGGTCAGCCTCGCGTGCCTTACAAGTGCACTAGCCCCGAATTGTACAGGACTCCCACCTTGCTGTGACCACACCTCAGGTCCTTATAGCAGATACGCCACTGTACGTTCACATACTTTTTCTCCATACAATAATGTGGAGTAACCACATTTCCTTTGATATGATATTCTCTTCTTTTCTTTTTCAAATTTATTTGCTTCAGGCATGTTAAACAGTGTTCATTGAACACAGAGGCTTACTAGTATATGCTAATACAATAATATGACAACATAATCATAACAACATACATCAGTTAGATACCGTTTAATGTGAGGACTCAACAATGTCTGCTCCCGGCATGTCCTTCACTTTTTCCCAATAGCAGTATCTAACTTTGTAGTTGGATCAAACATATTAAATTTCATAAAATATCCTTACCACAATCAAGAAATATATAAACAAATGACGCTGACTGTGTGAAGAAATGGCCTCAGCTTCCTCCGAACTGCACAGACTGTGAATTTATTCTTTATTTAAGTTTAGAATTAACACAGCTGTTTCTCAGCGTATCTGAATACAATTTTTAGTTCAACTGGCAATGAATAGTCAAAGCCTTTTGCTAATATTTACTAGCACTGGCCAATCGAAACGTTCGACTACTTGAATTCAAAAGCAGTTTGAATGAAAAACCAAAATAATTTCGAATAATTGCTGCGTCTGGTGGTCGATTGGCCAGTCTGCTTTTGTCATGCCCAATACAAAAAGATGTTTCGTTTAGGATTACATTTCTCCTACCGCTCCCCTTTTCAGTCATACTCTTTTTACCCAAGCGAATTTGAATGTACCTCCCTGCCTCTTTTCCAAGCTCGCGTCCCCATAACGTTACCAAAAAACATAAGCAGGAACGCCAGTCTGTCTGGTCGAGTGTCCGTAGATATTAGTATTTCCTCAATAACGTATTTAATACTGGGACTATCATATTATTTAAAGTACATTCTTGCTCAGCGAACTCTACGTCATACTACCATATAATTTTTATGGGGAACTTCATAATGGTTTAAAATTTCCAATTTTTGTCATCGTCAATCGTCAAATAAAATGTTGCACAAGTCCGCCATCTTTCCTCTCCTTCATCTCGCTAGCATGTATTTTTCAAATAACTAACTTGTTTTAGTTACGTCAGAAATGCTACCACTAGGAGAAAAATAAAATTGTCTGCGTGGTTTTGCCTTGGCTGGCTTTTCCACAGCGTGTGTATATGCATTGCAGACTGTGTCAGCCAAGCGGGGTGTAGACGGGGCGGGTTAAGAATTGGCGTTAATAATTAGTATTGTATCGTGTAATACTACCAAACAATGTAAGGATTACTACTAAATTTTGCGTTAAAGTTGACAGAAAGCGTTAATTCAGATAGTTATTTTGCGGCACGCTTCCGCCAATCGTTAATTATAAGGCTAGACTACAAAGTGTATGCAGCAGATCGGGCAAATGTTAAATATTAGTAGTGTTTCTCGAAAACGAAACTAAAAGCGTGTCAGACTATTACCGTGAAATCGGTCTATAGACTTAGCACTGTCCAAAAAGCAGCGCTGCTGGCGTCGAAGATGCCAACCGTCAGACACATGCGGGCTAATGTATTTATTATCGTTTTATGCCTAAATTTTTCTGAATTGAGCGTTTATTCTCGCAGATTTTGCTACAAGCATTACAAGACAATCCATGTTCTGGAATCCCCAGGGTAAGATAGGTAGAAGAAGACCAAAGGACAAAAAATGTTGTTTTTGGGATGAGGATTTTGTCAGCATCCGCAAGTCTCAATCCTTTTGGAATAGTCTAACTCTATGGTGATCGGAAAAAAACTGAAGAGATGTCAAGAATTTATTTTTTTTCTCTTCATTAAAAAAATATTTAGGACATTATACCATCTTGTGCTTTGTGTTTAGGGGTAGGACTGCCAGGGTCATTATCAATTACGACATTTACCTAAGTATAGTCTTCTAATGTTTTCTGCTAACAATTTTACTTGTATCTTGAGTTATTCAGATTTCTGATTTCCATTCCTTGCTAGAATGTATCCAGTACTTTTTTGTTTTAAACATTTCTATGATACAGGGTATCCTTAAATATATTTTGTGGTTTTCCTTCACAAAATGTTTTTTAAAGGCAGTTTGCATCATTGTGGGGAGGCATGCACCAGTCAACCTAGGCACAAAGTCCATCAGTTATATTAGGACAAATAAAGGTGTAACTGTAAAGGTAGTCCCACAGCAAATACTGCCAAAGGGGAGTGAAAAACAGCTGATAGAATAGTCTGGCGCTCTCTCTTCCAAACCTCTACACCTCACGGTAAAAGGGGAACGACTAAGTAAGTAAGTAAGGGGAGTGAAAAGTTAGAAATTTCCTATACTTGGTCTCAGCTCTATGAGGTAGAACCAGTTTCCTTCTTCACTGCCTTTGCCCTCCCTAACTCAAGAGCAGAGTCAGATACCCATTTACAGCTGGGTAGACGAGCGTTGTGCTGCCTTGTTTTAAACTCGCTAACTTTGCCCCAAGAAGCAGGAGCTCTAACCACTCTACACGCTAATATATGAAAGACATTCTCATTTCCAAGATGACTTATGCTGGTTGCTTTTTTTTTTTGCGTTGATTTAAAGTAATCTCGAGAAAGTTCACACCTATAAGGCTTTATATTCATGACCGGCAAACCTAGAATGTAACTGATCTTTAGCTTGCAATCTGCACAGATGCCTAGAGTGACTTATCAGACTTGCGATGTGCAGACCTTGTCACCTGTATCTAACTGGGGCCGGTAAGGAGAGTAAAGAACAGCAAAACTGTAAACTACCAGTATATTGTAAATGTCAACTATGGAGGGTTGGGCATGGGACCAGCAATCCTGTAGAAACTAAACCACAAATAGATCAACAACAGTATAGACAGGTCTACTAAATAAAATAATTCAACTCGGGTCGTCTAAGACGGGAGGAGGCTCTCTGGTAAGGAAGTTTATGGTGCAACTCAATGAAAGGAGAAACAATATATGAGAAGATGGTGCTGGTGATGGATAAGGTACAGTTGAGGAAACCTGTTGATAACTGATAAAGTTGATAATGTTGGATTTTTATTCCCGTTAATGATATCCACCAAAAGATAGATATAAGTGGATGGAAGCAGACATCATCATCATCATCAGTTGATAAGATCTCTATGGTGTTGTTCGCTCCACTGTAGTGTATGGAATGTCAACTTGACCTACGCAGTGGTGTGTAGACATGGATTGAGTGTACAATGTGCGAATGATGATAAGGGTTCGTGTTGTTGACAAATGTTCTTTTCTCACACTCATGTATGACTGGAAGTCATCGACACCAACGACTGTGTACCTTTTCTAAAGTTTAATTGGACGTACACACTCGACAGCACAGATAGTGACAAATCACAGGTTGGCATAATACATCATAGTACAGTGGATAAATGGTCTTGCAATGTTATGTTACATGGGCACTCATGTAGATTAATATTATAATGGACTGTCAGTAGCCAAGCCCTCAGCATCGCCCATACATATAAATCATCTGACTTCACTGACTGAGCACGTCAGCTTATAAACAATATTTCAGATGGCTTCTAAACCTAATCTCGTTTAGCGACGATTCTCCCACATAATGTTCAGCACATATTTTTTTCATATAATAATATTGAACCGCTAATAACGGGTTCTCATGTGTAGCAGTGATCTCTGGACTAAACAAGCGATAATACGGGCCATCCCCTTTCTCTTCTTGAAAGTCGCTACATGTTTTTGGTTCCAAGATGGCTTCACTCGTGAACTGTCACTCACGTTTGGATGCAGATAATGAATCTGTCCTAAAGTTAGTCATTCATAAAACATTGCATTGCTCTGTAGATTTGATCATGAACAATTGACTGCATTCTACAGAATATAGTGCTGCTAGGAATCGAAGTCGTTTTCATCGAGTCAAATATATTCTCTTAGACATTCAAATCGTAACTATCGAAAATGGTGGCTTCGATCGAGAGTTCATAAGAGTGTCTTTGATTACCTTGGGAGAGAAAATATGAAACTGCCATTCCTTGGCAATATGAATAAACACTGGGGTAAAGCATACACGATAGGTTTAGACGACTATCACTTTCCCCACAAATACTGAGATCACTTTTTTCCCGGCGACAGGCCGACATAGGAAAACACACACAGTCCCTATCAGGACGAAGCCAAATCACACCACACTCTAGCGACACATCCCCCGAATAGCCTTTGACCTCTCTAGAGACAACAGAACATATAGTTCGACTTAGATATGTAAAGATATACAGATATAAGACAGACTCGTCCTACTCAGACAAACAATACACATAAATTCAGGCCATAGATATTCTGAAGCAAGAACAATCTATTATTACCCAAACAACGAATAAATCGCAGTAAAATGGATTTATCCGCGGAGTTTGATCGAAGAGATGGCACAACTTTCAAGGGAAGTAACTCAATAATGACTTTCCCTTAAGCACTAAAAAATTACCTATGTATAATATTGTAAGATATCAAAGACTGCACGTAACAGTCTTACCACACCTCCCGGGAAAAAAAAAAAATGGAACATTTTTTTTTTTTGAAATACATCTAGGAGCAACGTACAATAGGCTCACAACGCATGAATAATGCGCAGATGAAAATATCAGGAATACCTATAACGCCTAATATGAGGCTAAGTCGACTTATGGAGCGACTGGTGAGAATGTGTCTCATAAACTGAGAGAAATTATTTCTCTACAAGTATATTTTTCCAGGAAGGTGTCATCAAAGTATAATACAATTCTGGCAATTACACAATGCCTAAAAAATTCATATCATCATTTCGTATTAGATATCTTAAATTTATGATTTATGAAGAAAAAATCATCAAAGCACAGCGGTGAATAAACATCCATGAACCGCTATGTAGTGATACAATCATTATATTATTAAATTACAAATGTGTATCTATCATGATATAGAAAAGGAACTACTATAGAACTAGACATATCAAGAAGTCTAAGCCCTAATAGTTATGTGGAATCATGTGGGCATCTTGACAGAATGTCTGCCATCACATTATCTGATCCACGAATAGCTCGCACAGAGAAATGAAAAGGTTGAAGAGCAATTGCATATCGAGTAGACCTCGAGCTCTTCAAATTCTTACTCTGTATAGCAGTAAGAGCTTTTTGGTCGGTTTCTACTATGAAATGTGCGCCTAGAAGGAATCTCTGTAGTTTGAGGATCGACCAAACCATAGCTAATAGCTCACGGTCTAAAACCGAATAATTCCTTTCTGCCGCATTAAGTTTTCTGGAAATATACATTACAGGATGCAGAGTTCCAGAGTACTCTTGCATTAGTGCCGCTCCAATCCCAGTGGATGAAGCGTCACTACGAAGAACGAATGTCTTATCTTTAGTGGGTAGCACTAAAATAGGTGGTGTTGAAAACAAGTGTTTTAATCTTATCCAGAGAGCATTGGCATTCCTGAGACCAGTGGACCACATTAGGCGAACCTTTCTTTAGAAGTGTTGAGAGAGGTGCCATGATAGAGGATAGATTCTGAATGAATCTGCCATAAAATTGAATAAGACCTAACAGACTTCTCACCTGTTTTTTAGTCTTAGGGATTGAGATGTTAAGTATCTTACTAGTATTATGGTCCTCTGTCTTTAGGAAACCATGACAACTCGGTGGCCTAGGAAAGAAATTTCGCTAAAACCAATATAGGCTTTAGAGGGTTTCGCTGTCAGGTTGTGCTCACGCAAAGTAGACAGCAATTCATCTAACCCTGAATAGTGATCTTCCCAAGTATCGCTGAAAAGACAGATGTCGTCTAGATATGCAATGACATCTGACCGATAAGATAGGATTCGGCGCATCATGCGTACGAACGTAGCTGGTGCGTTCATAAGACCGAAAGGCATAAAATTCCATTGGAACAAACCTCTAGGTGTTGAAAAAGCCGTGAGAGGTTTGGCGCGTTCAGATAAAGGAACTTGCCAATATCCTTTAGACAAATCAAGTTAAGTGAAAAAATGAGATTTGGAGAGTCGAGTAAGTAGCTCTTCCAGTAAAGGCATAGGTTCGGCATCGAACTTCGTTACTTGATTCAATTTTCGATAGTCAACGCAAAGACGTATGTTATTGTCTTTTTTACGCACAATAACCATCGGCGAAGAATATGCAGAGGTGGATGGTTCGATTATTTTCAAATCTATCATCTCATCCAACTCTTTCTCGACCTGTGCTTGAAAATGTATAGGTATAGGATAAGGTCTAACCCTAATAGGAGTATGGTCAGTTAGCACAATGTCATGTTGAATGACATTCGTTTGTCCAGGGATGTCAGTGAGTACATCCTGAAATGTTTGCAACATAGTTGAAACTTGTCGCTGTTCTCCTAGAGACAAATCAGGAGAGACAGTAACGTTCTTCCATGATTCACTGGAATGAAGTGGGATCATTGGAAGAGGAAGATTTACATCTGAAAAACTTGTTTCCTCATCCTGTATCACGGACAGTGATGAGTAATGACCATGTTGTACTGGAGAATTGTCCGTTGCTTGGAAAATGGGTTGCAAATAATCCGGACGTTCATGGAATTCAGTAAGCATATTGATGTGGAAGGTTTTATGCTTCCCATCAATATCGACAATATAGTCGACATCGGAAATTTTCGATATTATATCGTACGGACCTTTCCAAGAAATAAGTAATCTGTTTTCCCTACAAGGTAGTAATACAAATGCTTTGTCACCAGGACAAAGTTGTCGTAAGCATCTCTTCTTATTGGCAAATTGCCTTGCCTTCTGTTTCGCAAATTGAGAAGAAGAAGTTGCTAATTTGCATGCTTCGATAATTTTTTGTCTCAACGCGATGACATATTCGTAGGATGACTTTGTGTCATCGTCAATATTGTCAGATGTTATGAGATCGTGAAGCAACGACATAGGGCCACGCGGACGCGCGCCAAAGACGAGTTCAAAGGGAGAAAATCCCGTATGTTCATTGGGTACCTCTCTGTAAGCGAAGAGGGCCGCAGGTAAAACTCTGTCCCAGTCTTGAGGATGATCCTCAGTTATCTTCCCCAGTAAGTTTTTAAGTGTTCTATTAAGGCGTTCGACCATACCATTAGACATTGGATGGTAGATACTACTTAAAGATCTATCTATCTGCAGGGTAGACATTACTTGAGACATGGTATCTGATATTAGTTGGGTGCCATGGTCTGACAATATCTCTCCGGGGAACCCCAGACGAGAAAATATAAGCCAAAGAGCATCTGCAATATCAGCAGTAGTAATGCTCTTCAGAGGAATAGCCTCTGGCCAACGTGTGCACATATCAACACACGTCAAGATAAACTGATGTCCTCTGGCAGACTTGATCTTAAATGGACCAATAATGTCTATGGCCATTTTTTGAAACGGCCGAATAGGAATGTCCGCCGCCTGAATGGGTGCAGCATGCCGTGGACCTTTGGATTTAACTTCCTGACATACTTTACAAGATCGACAATAAATACGTATGTCCTTGTTTACCAATGGCCAAAAGAAAGCCGCAAGGACTCTTGACTTAGTACGGGAAAAACCCATGTGTCCAGCACACTGAGAGTCGTGAGCGTGCTGCAAAATTTTAACTCTCAAATTCTTGGGAACCAGGATTTGAGAATGACTTGACGTAATGGAGTCTTGAACCATACGTACAAGTACGCCATTCTTCTTTGTAATCCACGATTTACGACTTGTGTCCTTATTCGGATCACCTTTAGTTGCAAGAATGAAGAATTTCTTCAGAGTGGGATCATCTTCTTGCTGTTTTATAAACGAGTCACGAGAAATTACCAAGGGATTATCTTGGTTATGCACTTCATTATTTTCAATAGATGAAGTTTGAGGCACATTAAGAGCCTGAGCTCTAGTGACTACAGCGTTAGCAATTTGCATGTTTTGCCTTTCCCACGTGGAAATTTGTTGCGGAGTGCATTCCTTGACTCCATGAATGCGACCGATGATGAGGTCAGCGATCGGATTCGGAAGAATACATGCGTGTACATCTCCTGTAAAGAAAGGAGTAGCAATCCTAATGATAGCAGTAGAGTATTTCTCTAATGTGCCGCCAAATGTTACACATTTGACTACTTGTCCAGTGGCACGGGAAGGATCTACGAGTGACTGCCTAACACCAATTGTGGTGCATCCAGAATCAAATAGCACAGAGACTGGATTGTTATTCACTAAACCCTTATGTAAGACAAGAGACCCTCTTCCATCATGCGCGACTGATGCCGGAAGAGCAGGAAGAGGATGGCCACAGCTTAAAGTAGACACTGTGGTTGGCTCAAATAACGTTTTGCATTGGGGGCACTGAGATGCTCTCCCAAAATCAAAAGCGGCACATGCCATATTACTAGCATCATTATTATCTTTACTCTGTTTATAGGCTTCATGGGACTCTTGTTGTACAGAGTTTGCCTGAAAATGTGGTTTATGTCTTTTGTTTTGAGATCTACCTCGGTTATTATCACCTCTGTAGTTATTGTTACCTCTATTGTAACCCCTATTTGGGTTTGAGTCATAGTTCCCTTGGTTACCATTATCATATTCATTATAATGAGTATCTCTGTAATTATGATCTTGTTGACTCCAAGACGGATAACCCTGATAGTTTCTATAATTACTTCCTCTACGGAAATTCCTATAATTATGACCACCCCTGTGTCGAGAGCTATCAGGTCGTCTCCAGTTCTTTGAAGAAGAACCCTGAAATGATTGGTTACCTTGGTTTTGATAACTATTATGGTTACCTTTTTTATCAAATCTGTTTTGAGGTCCCTGAAATCTGTGTGAATAATTGGGATTGTATGGTGTTGCTGAAGCAACTGGCATACTCTCCTTAATCTTAGTGTTGCCAAAAGTCACGTCGGGGTGTGCAGTGACATATTGGGAACAATATTCTTCCATTTCTTTTAGAGATTTGGGTTTACGCTCATGTATAAATTCAAGGAAAGGTTTGTTCACACATGACATAATCTTATCTCTGAGCAACAAATCCATAAGTCCTTCATACGTTTTTTCTGTTTTGGAAAGCTCAATCCAACATTATCAACTTTATCAACTGGTGGCCAGTATGGGGATCGAACCCACGACATTCGTGCTGATAACGCGAATGTCGTGGGTTCGATCCCCACACTGGCCACCAGTTGATAAAGTTGATAATGTTGGATTTTTATTCCCGTTAATGATATCCACCAAAAGATAGATATAAGTGGATGGAAGCAGACATCATCATCATCATCAGTTGATAAGATCTCTATGGTGTTGTTCGCTCCACTGTAGTGTATGGAATGTCAACTTGACCTACGCAGTGGTGTGTAGACATGGATTGAGTGTACAATGTGCGAATGATGATAAGGGTTCGTGTTGTTGACCAATGTTCTTTTCTCACACTCATATATGACTGGAAGTCATCGACACCAACGACTGTGTACCTTTTCTAAAGTTTAATTGGACGTACACACTCGACAGCACAGATAGTGACAAATCACAGGTTGGCATAATACATCATAGTACAGTGGATAAATGGTCTTGCAATGTTATGTTACATGGGCACTCATGTAGATTAATATTATAATGGACTGTCAGTAGCCAAGCCCTCAGCATCGCCCATACATATAAATCATCTGACTTCACTGACTGAGCACGTCAGCTTATAAACAATATTTCAGATGGCTTCTAAACCTAATCTCGTTTAGCGACGATTCTCCCACATAATGTTCAGCACATATTTTTTTTCATATAATAATATTGAACCGCTAATAACGGGTTCCAAGATGGCTTCACTCGTGAACTGTCACTCACGTTTGGATGCAGATAATGAATCTGTCCTAAAGTTAGTCATTCATAAAACATTGCATTGCTCTGTAGATTTGATCATGAACAATTGACTGCATTCTACAGAATATAGTGCTGCTAGGAATCGAAGTCGTTTTCATCGAGTCAAATATATTCTCTTAGACATTCAAATCGTAACTATCGAAAATGGTGGCTTCGATCGAGAGTTCATAAGAGTGTCTTTGATTACCTTGGGAGAGAAAATATGAAACTGCCATTCCTTGGCAATATGAATAAACACTGGGGTAAAGCATACACGATAGGTTTAGACGACTATCACTTTCCCCACAAATACTGAGATCACTTTTTTCCCGGCGACAGGCCGACATAGGAAAACACACACAGTCCCTATCAGGACGAAGCCAAATCACACCACACTCTAGCGACACATCCCCCGAATAGCCTTTGACCTCTCTAGAGACAACAGAACATATAGTTCGACTTAGATATGTAAAGATATACAGATATAAGACAGACTCGTCCTACTCAGACAAACAATACACATAAATTCAGGCCATAGATATTCTGAAGCAAGAACAATCTATTATTACCCAAACAACGAATAAATCGCAGTAAAATGGATTTATCCGCGGAGTTTGATCGAAGAGATGGCACAACTTTCAAGGGAAGTAACTCAATAATGACTTTCCCTTAAGCACTAAAAAATTACCTATGTATAATATTGTAAGATATCAAAGACTGCACGTAACAATAACATTACAAGTCAGTTCTTTTTTCTGGAACACCCCCATCCCCATGGTAAGAAAGGTAGAAGGAGACATAAACATGTGGAGAAGATAACTGGTGGCTGAAATAATAAAGGGTGAGGAAGACATAGAAAGAATTTGAGCTGGTGGCAGGAGGATTTTGTTGATAGAATGTTGTTCCTTAATTAAGGTTCTGCAGGGTAGTGAGTGAATGAATGAATGTACAGGGATACACAGTTATGTTGCTGTGGCCGTGCGTGCTGGTGTGTTGTTGTTGTTATTTGTTTAGTGATAAGTCCGATCACTATCCCAACAGCGGGTAGTTGCACATGATGATGTTAAGGTACGAGTACATACATATAACACGAAATAGAACTGTTGCAGGATGATGAACTCGATGAAAATGTACTTCACTAGAACAGCGGGGAAGTAAAGAAAATAGTCAAGTTTATTTACATGATGTCATCATCTCATCTCATCTCAGCCCATAACCCGTCATGGGTCGTAGGGGTGCCATGGTGGAAGCATCAGCAGACAGGGTCCTCCACTGCTCTCTATCCTCAGCAATGCGTACAAGTGTGAAAAACCGTGTCCTGCCCATTCTTTGATGTTATCAGCCCAGGATTTTCTCTGCCTTCCTCTTCTCCGTTTACCATCGACTGTTCCCTGAAGGATCGTTTTCGAAAGGGAGTCATGACGAGTTACATGCCCAAACCAGGCAATCTTTCGACGTTTCACTATTGACAAAAGTGGTTCTTGGTGGCCTGCATAGGTGTTTATCTTCTCTCTAACATAGACATTTGTTTTGTGCTCTTTATAGCAAATGCGCAAAATTCTTCTATAACATTTATGCTCGAAAGCCTGAATCCTTCGCTCCGTATCTGCAGTGAGTGTCCAGCCCTCACACTCATACAAGAGAATAGATAATACAAGTGATTTGTATAATTTGATCTTCACAGGAAAACTGATGTTACTTTTCCAGATCACATTCAACCATGTCATGGCAGCTGAGGCCATCTCAAGTCTTGTCTTTACATGATGTACAAGGCACCAAAATCCTGTGCTTGTAGGTAACATTTACGTGTGTCGTAGATTTTAGATAGGAGAATTAAGACTGGGGTTGGTCCCTTCTGAATAGATTGGAATGAGTGAGAGTCACAGTGTGAGAGTTAGTCGAAGAAATAGATTCCACGAGTGAGATGATAGAATAGTGATAGAGGCTGTCTCTGAGATGCAAGAAAGTCTTCTCTCTCTCTCTCACCTATCTTCTACGACAGATTTTAAGCAGTCAGACAGTCTACCACATATACATATTACATATATTTCTATCTACTCACGGGCACGCACATACACGTGACGACCGTTACACACACAGACGTGGGAAATCTATAACAATGAATATATATATATATTGGAACGAGCTGACCAACGCACTGATTTAGTTCAAGAGAGATTTTTATTATCATTTGAAAAATCTTCTCACAACACTTAAAAAAAAAAATGCATCAAGGAAAACATATACAAATAGTCATAAAATTCAAGGAAAATGCTACAAGGATGATAGCCCCGTTATGATCTTAACTCTAGGTTTAGCCCACAGCCCCGTTAGGATGACAGATGATGGCCTAAAGAGTTATAGATGCATGTGGTTAGGGTCTAATATTGTTCCCCTTTGAAGGTATAGACTGACTTTGACAGCAGTATCTATTCTAAAGGAACACGTTACTTAAGCAGCAAATCTCGCCTAAGGAAAAAGCAAATACAACAAGTGAGTGTATTATACAACGAACATCCTTCCGTCACTTTCACTCGGTTCTTTCATCAGGGCCCTGATATACTTACAATCGTGTTGTGGTTTCGCCGGCTGGCGCAAATTTTGGACACTCACACTTTTTATCTGTTACTGTCGTTTAATGAAACAGATCCCAGCTCTGTAGATTTGTTTGTTGGTTTCATCAAAATGGATCTGGGGAGCGTCTGCTTCAGGCGATAGTTATTTCAGACTAAAGTTAATGTCACTTGACTCACGAGGTAAGAATTAGGCTTAAACGAGCACAAAATGTCAGAACACGAAGTTTCCCTTAATTAGGAAGATGACCGGTGGACAACTTCTCTCAAACAGAAAATCTTAGTTCCCCACTCACTTGTCAACAATGTCGGAACGTTAATGTTATTGATTGTAATTATTCTCGCCGCCAGGCAGAAAATTTACGTAGAGTTTATGGAAGAAATTAAGATCTGGTTCACAGGCCCAGTATTGATCATTACAGTCTTTGAAAACCCGTTAGTGGGATATAGTATTTCTGTCTAACTCTGTTTGCATAGGCACTCTCAGATCAGTGTTACTTGAGAAACTCACGTGGTTCAAAATAAGGACTGTCTATTTCTTCACAAGTATGAACTCTTATTAAATGCTGGTAAAGTTCGGGTCACCCCAGTATTTCACTGTATAAAAGGAAAAGCACATATAAATTATTTACATATTATGTACTCAATTTAACTTACATTTAAAACAGCAAGCCTACAGCTTGACTTATTATTTAAACTTCCGGTGAAATAAGTTATATAAAATCGATCATCAGGAATTAGGAATATGGTGCGTATTCCGTCACTACTCATTGATGTCGCGTCTAGCATTTATAAGTGTGTTATTAAAACAGTTTCGACTGAGTATTAGCCGTTAAATTAAATTCCTTATAGCTACTAGTTTAGTAAGCTAAAGATATAATTTATTATGTATTTCCACTGTAGCTCGTCGACTTAGAGAATATAACAAACTATAAATTAAGCACTCTGGGCACAGAACTAGTTTAGAATGAAATAAGCGATTTAACGCTTTAAACACTTTCCAAAATACTAGATATCTATTATATTCACCTCAAACACAGAAGTACTAAGAACTTAAACCACTTCGACCAAACTAAAGGCCATCTCTATTAACAGAGATAATTTAGAAATCGAACGAAGGCTAGTTCTGTCTTTACTGCGAAGTTACTGAGTGAGAATGAAAATAAAGTTTCAAACTCGGGCCAATATCTTAAAATCAGACAAAGGGCCCCAACTTATTTCGCCAAGCGAAATTATCTCCCCTACTCCCAACATTTACGTCAGCTTAACGCGTGACGTAACTGCCACCAGTGACCGAGAAATGCGCGTGACAGTTGCAAATCTCAGACAACCGTCTACAACTGCGTCGTAGAGATGCCGGGTTTGACACCTTAAGCTAGTGACAGGTGAAAAATGGTAGACCAAAAGTCTGCTCTATGTCCAGCGAAACGAATTTCTCACACCCCAGGCCCAGAAATCTGGTCGGGCCGCGCTCTGACCGGGGAAACTGCAGACGTATGTCTGGCGAGAACCGTATATTCACAGCTATGGTTCGACCCGGCAGAGACTGACATCTATGTAATCGAGTTACGTATCCCAGTATGAGAAAAACACAAGGTAAAGTTTGAGGATACTGAAGAAAATATTATTCGCAAAACAAGTGATGCGAAAAATACAGGAAAAAACAAGTAAGGAAAGATAATAAAATAAAGGATGCGGGTGAGAGAATAGGAAGAAGATGTAGGTAATTTAATGATATAAAGACCTACGTGACAGGACGTCCCCCCTTTAAGATATGGAAGCACTCCATGTCTACGTTATGGAATTAAATTTCCTATAACCGTAGCTTCGGGGTGTCTGTCTTCTTCCCTCTCATCTTCCCCCTCCATCTCTCTCCAATATGTACTCATGAAGTCTGCCCCGACGTTTCCTTCCTCTGGAATGTCTCCCATGCGCGCTTGAAAGAGCGTCGCCGCTTCTGACATTTTTGAAAGATTTCGTGTGATTGCGGTGGAATATCCCTGCCACTATCATCATCTTCGTCAGTTTTGGCGATCGTCAGGAGATGGTCGGAGGTTGGCACTGGTTTTTCCAAGTATCTCTTTAAGAGATTTAAATGGAAAACCTTCGCCTTTCCTTGAATAGAGATCTGGTAGTTAGCCTTAGAAATCTTTTTCCGGACGGTAAACGGCCCTTGCCATCCGATCTTCAGTTGGTTGTTTCCGGTAGGGAGTAACACCAAAACTTTCTCTCCTGCTTCCAGTTCTCTTTCTTTCGCGACTTTCCTGTATCGGTTAGCGTGCTTTGTGCGTGCTCGCTTAAAGTTAGTCGTTGCTAGGTCCCACCCTAGTTTCAACCTTTCCTTTAAAACCGACACATATTTACTTGCTGAGACGACTGTCTCATCCGCCTTCTCGTCTGTCAGAGACTGAAGTAAGGCTTCAAGCGGGCCCTTAATGGGTCTGCCGAATAAGAGTGTAGCTGGCGGAAATCCTGTGGACGTATGAGGAGATTCTCTGTAGCCAAACAAAGCTCCAGGAATACAAAGATCCCAATCTTCAGGTTTCACTTGTGCCAGTTTACTTAGCATCATGTTGAGGTTTCCATTAGCACGTTCCACGAGCCCATTTCCGACCGGAGTATATGGCTTAGTGTTGATGTGTTGGGTCCTCAAGATCTTAACGATCTCATCCATCAACAGGTTTCGGTATGGAGATCCGTTATCCGTCAACACTTGCTGCGGGAATCCCAACCGAGTGAAAATCTGCACTAGGGCTTCTGCGACATGCTTGGCATCTGCGCATGTTAGCGGGATAGCTTCTGCCCATAAAGTGCATGTATCGACTAAGGTCAGGATAAACCTGTTCCTTCTTTTAGTCCTTTCGAAAGGCCCTAAAATGTCGATCACAACCCGTTCGAATGGTGTTCCCACTATTGGCATTTCACCCAAAGAGACTGGGGGTGCTCGTTGCTTGGGTGGCACACGTTGGCACTGGGCACAGGATTTGACATATCTGATAATATCAGTATTTACTCCTGGCCACCAATAATGAGTGGTTATACGTTGGTTTGTGGCGTTCTGTCCCATATGTCCGCTGAAGGGAAGAGAGTGCCTCATTTCTAGGATTTGGCTTCTGTACTGTTTCGGTACTAGGAGCTGGTTGTAACCTTGGTCAGGCTTGCCCGTTCTCCGATAAAGTACGCCATCCTTAGAAAAAATGTCCCCGTGCTGTCTTGGTTCCTTAGCCATGGGCAGTTTCCTAAAGCAGGGTGCCAAAGTAGGGTCCTTGTATTGCGCTTCTTTAAGTTCCATAGGTAACAAATTAGGCGCAGGCTCCCGTTCCTTCTTGGTTTGCCCTCTTGTAGTTACTTCTGCCACAATCGGCTCTTCCGGTTTCCCAATACACACGTATCTCCCGCCAAGTATGACTGGATAGATGGGATCCTCCATAACAGCCGCTTTGATCACGCCTCTGACAAAGTCAGAGTGTATCTCCACCAATGCAATGGGAAGCGCTGTAGGTGCATCACTCTTACGAACTCCACAAAGTTGGACGGTCTCTGCTGTCTCTTGACCGGGTTTGACCAGGTTTCTGGCAACAATGCAATCATAAGAAAGCCCCGTGTCAAATAAGCAAGATGTTTGAGAACCGTTTAAAGTAACAATACCTCGCGTTGAGGGTCTATCCCCAACAGGTTGGGAATCACTGTCAGTAATTCCACCTTGCGAGACTGTTAATACGCATCCGATGCGTTTCAGCTCGGTGTGCTCGGTCTGATCATATGTCCCGTGCTCAGGGGTTCTCCCTTTGCCACCTTGACCTTTCTGGCCACGCTGCCATGTAGGGCGGTCGGGTTGATCAGACTGTTTGGGGTGGTTGGGGTACTTGTTCTTGTAGAACTTGGATTTTTCAGGAGGGGGGTTTTGAGGTCCAGTTTCTCTGTGGTTATTTAGGTTAGAAGCCTGAGAAGATTGCTCTAGATTATTTTTTCGAAAATGCTCCTCTGTCGGTTTCCGCTTTGTGGCCGGTAGTTCAGCCAGCGCATTATGGTAACGCTTAGACTTTTCCAAAATGTCTTCAAGTTTTTCTGCCCCCTGCTCAGCTAGAAATCTCCGGGTATCAGCAGACAAAGTGTTCTTTATTTGTTCTGTTAAAACAAATTCCTCAAGACCTTCATAGGTAGAGGGGAGCTGCGAGAGCTCAAGGCACTTTGTCAAATATCCCTTTAGACGGGAAGAGAACTGGTGAAAAGATTCAGAATTCTCCTTTCTGCTGTTGCGAAACAGTTGCAAAAATTTGCGAGCGTTCATTTCAAAGCGCTCCAGTAACGCTTTCTTCAACAGATCATAGTTGTCTTGTTGGCTGCTCTCCAGTTTTGCATACACATCGTAAGCAGAACTTTTCAAAGCCTGGGAAAGCTTCATGTTCCAACGCGACCTCTCTAAACCGTACAGAGTTGCAATTTTCTCAAATTTTTCTAGCCAAGTGTCAATCTTCTCATTTGGACAAGGGAAAGATTCTAGCGGAAAAGACATAGCAGTGAGGTGAAGAGATTGACTGTTAGAAGGATCAGTTAAGGAAGAATGAGGAGAAGACTCTCCATTGCTGGAGGTAGAGGCAGCACCACGACTTTGAAGTTCTAGAGCTTTAAGAGCCAACTCATGTTGTCTCTCCTTCTCTCTTTCCTCTCTCTCCTCCCTCTCCTTCTCATGCTGTCTCTCCTTCTCTTTTTCCTCATGCTGTCTCTCCTTCTCTTTCTCTCTTTCCTCATGCTGCATCCTGCGAATTTCCATTTCCTCCTCAAACTTCTTCTTCTGTAATAGCCGGTCTTCCGCTTCTTTCCTCCTAGCTTCTTCTGCTTTCCTCTCCGCATCATATCTCTCAAGTTCGTCCCTGACAAAAGCTTTCGCTTCCTCTCCTTCCAGTCCCTCCTCTCTCGCTTCGTCCCTGAGGAGTTGTCTAAGCTTTGCCCTCTCGGCCATATTATGTCAGTGTCTGAGACTAGTGGAGAAATAAACTAGGAAAAAGGATACACTGGTTCCTACCACTTACGAGAAAAAATTTCCAAAAATTCAAAAGATGATATCCTTAACCCTGGGATACCTCCTCCCAAAAAAAATATCTAACTATCGCTGCTATTAATCGGCAATAAAGCACCTAATGCAAAACACGACTACGCCAACTAAATGGTAGTTAAGATTACTTCCGAAAAATAAGTTCCTACAGTGGAGACAAAATAATTATTGTAAAATTAAAGAGAAAAATAATCCCTTAATTTTAATCCACTATCAAGTTTACCCCTGAAGACGGTTAGGGTGTGGGAGGCAATTAATCTGGACAAATAGTCCGAAAAGCACTCCTTAACTTTAGTTCAAACACCTTCCTGCTTCAGAACCCTTGTGAATGTTATACACTCACAAAACTTTACCAGCGTTTAGTATTACAAATCAACAATAACATATATTCCAACAAAATCCACCTGTAACTCAAATGTATATTATTCAAAATGCTGTGGAAAAAAAAACTTATCAGTTTGTGTGGTCAGCACGCCCGTAAAAAAGATCGTTAGTCTAGGGGATAAATTATTTAAAATAAAACTCACAAGACAATCACACTCTTACTCTATTATCGAATAAAGAATCTTAAATACAAAATCCAGATAGACGAGTCCACATTTGTCGTACTCGTCTTTCTATTCTAAGTTCAAAAATCCGTCGGACGAGAACCCATTTTTGTCGTATCGCCTTAGGATTTTGGGTTCAATTCCCAGTAACGAGCAACCATTTGTCGTAGATTTTAGATAGGAGAATTAAGACTGGGGTTGGTCCCTTCTGAATAGATTGGAATGAGTGAGAGTCACAGTGTGAGAGTTAGTCGAAGAAATAGATTCCACGAGTGAGATGATAGAATAGTGATAGAGGCTGTCTCTGAGATGCAAGAAAGTCTTCTCTCTCTCTCACCTATCTTCTACGACAGATTTTAAGCAGTCAGACAGTCTACCACATATACATATTACATATATTTCTATCTACTCACGGGCACGCACATACACGTGACGACCGATACACACACAGACGTGGGAAATCTATAACAATGAATATATATATATTGGAACGAGCTGACCAACGCACTGATTTAGTTCAAGAGAGATTTTTATTATCATTTGAAAAATCTTCTCACAACACTTAAAAAAAATGCATCAAGGAAAACACATAGTCATAAAATTCAAGGAAAATGCTACAAGGATGATAGCCCCGTTATGATCTTAACTCTAGGTTTAGCCCACAGCCCCGTTAGGATGACAGATGATGGCCCAAAGAGTTATAGATGCATGTGGTTAGGGTCTAATATTGTTCCCCTTGAAGGTATAGACTGACTTTGACAGCAGTATCTATTCTAAAGGAACACGTTACTTAAGCAGCAAATCTCGCCTAAGGAAAAAGCAAATACAACAAGTGAGTGTATTATACAACGAACATCCTTCCGTCACTTTCACTCGGTTCTTTCATCAGGGCCCTGATATACTTACAATCGTGTTGTGGTTTCGCCGGCTGGCGCAAATTTTGGACACTCACACTTTTTATCTGTTACTGTCGTTTAATGAAACAGATCCCAGCTCTGCAGATTTGTTTGTTGGTTTCATCAAAATGGATCTGGGGAGCGTCTGCTTCAGGCGATAGTTATTTCAGACTAAAGTTAATGTCACTTGACTCACGAGGTAAGAATTAGGCTTAAACGAGCACAAAATGTCAGAACACGAAGTTTCCCTTAATTAGGAAGATGACCGGTGGACAACTTCTCTCAAACAGAAAATCTTAGTTCCCCACTCACTTGTCAACAATGTTGGAACGTTAATGTTATTGATTGTAATTATTCTCGCCGCCAGGCAGAAAATTTACGTAGAGTTTATGGAAGAAATTAAGATCTGGTTCACAGGCCCAGTATTGATCATTACAGTCTTTGAAAACCCGTTAGTGGGATATAGTATTTCTGTCTAACTCTGTTTGCATAGGCACTCTCAGATCAGTGTTACTTGAGAAACCCACGTGGTTCAAAATAAGGACTGTCTATTTCTTCACAAGTATGACTCTTATTAAATGCTGGTAAAGTTCGGGTCACCCCAGTATTTCACTGTATAAAAGGAAAAGCACATATAAATCATTTACATATTATGTACTCAATTTAACTTACATTTAAAACAGCAAGCCTACAGCTTGACTTATTATTTAAACTTCCGGTGAAATAAGTTATATAAAATCGATCATCAGGAATTAGGAATATGGTGCGTATTCCGTCACTACTCACTGATGTCGCGTCTAGCATTTATAAGTTTGTTATTAAAACAGTTTCGACTGAGTATTAGCCGTTAAATTAAATTCCTTATAGCTACTAGTTTAGTAAGCTAAAGATATAATTTATTATGTATTTCCACTGTAGCTCGTCGACTTAGAGAATATAACAAACTATAAATTAAGCACTCTGGGCACAGAACTAGTTTAGAATGAAGTAAGCGATTTAACGCTTTAAACACTTTCCAAAATACTAGATATCTATTATATTCACCTCAAACACAGAAGTACTAAGAACTTAAACCACTTCGACCAAACTAAAGGCCATCTCTATTAACAGAGATAATTTAGAAATCGAACGAAGGCTAGTTCTGTCTTTACTGCGAAGTTACTGAGTGAGAATGAAAATAAAGTTTCAAACTCGGGCCAATATCTTAAAATCAGACAAAGGGCCCCAACTTATTTCGCCAAGCGAAATTATCTCCCCTACTCCCAACATTTACGTCAGCTTAACGCGTGACGTAACTGCCACCAGTGACCGAGAAATGCGCGTGACAGTTGCAAATCTCAGACAACCGTCTACAACTGCGTCGTAGAGATGCCGGGTTTGACACCTTAAGCTAGTGACAGGTGAAAAATGGTAGACCAAAAGTCTGCTCTATGTCCAGCGAAACGAATTTCTCACACCCCAGGCCCAGAAATCTGGTCGGGCCGCGCTCTGACCGGGGAAACTGCAGACGTATGTCTGGCGAGAACCGTATATTCACAGCTATGGTTCGACCCGGCAGAGACTGCCATCTATGTAATCGAGTTACGTATCCCAGTATGAGAAAAACACAAGGTAAAGTTTGAGGATACTGAAGAAAATATTATTTGCAAAACAAGTGATGCGAAAAATACAGGAAAAAACAAGTAAGGAAAGATAATAAAATAAAGGATGCGGGTGAGAGAATAGGAAGAAGATGCAGGTAATTTAATGATATAAAGACCTACGTGACAACGTGGAAGGAGATTTATTCTTGCCTTTCCACTCTGCTGCTGCATGTAATCAACCTTCTTATACAGTCATTTCACTAGTGTTGATTATATACAAAGTCGACCTTTCATTGCTCATACCATGGGTTCTGGTTACTGTCCCTGTTTTTATTTTTTCTTCTTCTCTTCCTTACTACTTCTTACCCAACTATTTCTTTTCCTTTCTGAGACTAGAACGTTAAACTCTCAAAGTTACTGGTTTCTTATTATTATTTTCTACCGATAAAATGTTCTGGCTTATTTCTGTGTGCACTTGAATGACGAGGACTGGCTGTTGCAGTTTGTTTTCTTTAACACTGATGTTTATGTATAGGTTCTCTATAACAGGCCACACAGGTCATCACTTTCTGTTACAAGTTATTAAGTGGCGTAGGAAGACAATGTTAATATCTTTCGCTGATGAAGGCAATCAGCTTATGGTCGGGCTTACGTATGGCCGACAGGTGTTTAATGTGGTATATTTGCATACGCGAATGTTAAGGGTTCGGGCATACCTGCACCAACTGGCAACACACACCACAGCAAACTTAAGAGTCAGGAATCATTGAACTAGCTGTGACGTTTCACAGTTTATTAACACCGTAACATTGACGTAGGGACAGCACACTTCACAGGTTACAGTTCATGGCAAATCATGACACATCAGGTAAGCAAAAATATCCATAGGTAATTGAGTGCATAATCCAAAGGTATATAATCATCGATGACAGTTCATTACAGATCATCAGACATCAGTAAGAAAATTCATACAACTCAGTTACTGGTACAAAAATTCCAAGCACAAAGGCTGCGGAGCACAGCATCTCATAATCATAATCATCATGGCAAAATATCCATTCAAGAAAGGGACTGTATACCTCACAGTTTACAATAATATAGTTTGGGTCAACATACTCCAAGGCCTGAATAATATATTTCCTGGGAGAAAGAACATTCCCTTAAATAATCTATCGAACTTCAAAAAATCCGTCTTCGGAAATATGAATGTATATAAGGGCCTACAATCCATGGCCCGAAAATATCTTCAATCTCTATTAAATTCCCCTTTCACTAAAGAAATATGCTGGAACACACTAGCAAAATGGATCACGTCCATTTCCCAGCTCTGCCAGAAAACGTACTGTCACGAAATAACAGCTGCTCAAAACAGTTCAGTAAAAATTCATTCAAGCGCAAACTCGCAGCCTGAGATGTGAGCTGAATTCATCCGCCTTTCCCCCCAAAACTAATTCATAGAACGTTCTACCAGTTTCTTTATCCTATCTTTAAACAAAGTAACAACTAGTCAGGTAACAGTTTCAACATTACTCCGCCTACCACCCCTCAACTAAGAAATTCTCTCATCACGCAGAGCGTGTTTACAAGCGTGTACAAAAATCCGACCCGTACATTCCAGTCTTTAACACTTAACTTCCCTTAACTAAAATATGACTTAACAGACTATACCGACCCCCGGGGAGAAAAATGATATGATCATTTTTTTTTTTGGAAAAAATTACATCGAACAAAAAAAAAAATTGAGGTCGATGCAATCATAATATCTACACATAAGGATTACCCTATGTTAAGTCACGTTAACAAAAAAGAACAAAAGAGGGATAGAAGTAAGTGTAAAGTAAAAAAAAATGAAGTATAGAAAGATAATGATATAAGCATACGAAGATCAACAAATTCAAAGAAATATGAAGTATATCAAGTATAGACTAGCTATGACATCATAAGTGAAAAATAAAAGGACCAGGTGAAGTACAAGAAGAATGAGCAGACATAATATATCATGGTAAATAATAAGTTAAACGATGCATATTTATACGAAAAGACAAATAACTAGGTACCGTTTAAAAATAACATAATGTGCATGATAACCAAGTTAATAAACTCATAAAGTACCAATGATGAACTTATTATAGACATCAATTAATAATATCGCTATGCGTGGTTACCCCTAGCGCACAATCAAGCGCTGGGTAAAGAAAAAATACATCACAACCTCAGAAAAAACATTTATTCATGTACTAATATCGCTATACATAGTTACTCCTAGCGCACAATCAAGCGCTGGGAAAAGAAAAAAATACGTCACAATGTCAGAAAAAATACCTTTTTCTAGTCTTCATATTTTTTTAAAAAATTGTACAATACCCAAATGTATCGTAATGATCAGATACGTAAAAATAATAGCATCATTACAATTGTCATACGCTCAACATTTATCAAAACACAGTAGTATAAGAACAATATGGTAATGAATTGGTGCATAAAAATTAACCAACATACAACCTTACAAAAGTTATATCATATCCTAATACAATACTATCTAATTTACTATACTATACTAATATACAATATTATATACTATCCTAAATAAGTTACATAGAAAGGACAACTCTAGTAGTCTTGGACCATCCTATGCACACGAAGATACTAAAAACATCTAGAGTGGCGTCAAACTGCCGGCTGGCTTCACTGGAACAGCAAATCTTGCGATAAATACCACAGGTTGTAGAATAACAGCCTAATCAAACAATATAGCAGCTCTGACTCTCATCGCAAAGCCGTCGCTGTGAAAAAACACAAATGAAAATCTTTGTTTGGTAAAGGTAGGATTTTATGAAATACAACAGTTAATTTCAATTTTAACCTATCAAATGTGGCCGTGTAAACTTCCGACTTCTGTACAATGTTAATCAAACATTCCTCCGTTACACAAGAAAGGGTAACAGAGAAAGTAGCACAGACGAACTTAGAATCATGAATTAAACAGGGTCATAAAAGTGTTCTACTAGTGTGCGTTAATGTATAATAGAGTCGTGGGTATATAAGTAACCCCGAAATCTAAAAGGAAATCTAGAAAATGGCAGTTAAGCAGAATCATGTGGGCATCGAGACAGTATATCTGCCATCATATTATTCGAACCTCGAATAGCTCGTATAGAAAAGTGAAAGGGCTGTAGCGAAATAGCATAACGAGTGGATCTTGAGCTCTTTAAGTCCTTATTCTGAATCGCTGTGAGAGCTTTTTGGTCAGTTTCTACTATGAAATGCGCACCAAGAAGGAATCTCTGGAGTTTAAGAATCGCCCAGACCATAGCTAATAATTCTCGGTCTAGGACAGAGTAGTTCCGTTCTGTCGCAGTCAGCTTCCTAGAGACATACATCACTGGATGCAAAGTTTCAGAATACTCTTGCATCAGTGCGGCACCAATCCCTGTCGATGAGGCATCACTGCGAAGAATAAAAGGCTTATCTGCATTGGGTAGGCGTAAAATAGGAGAGGATGACAATAATAGCTTAATTGTCTCTAAAGAGGTTTGGCATTCTGGGGACCAGTGTACTAAGTTAGGCGACCCCTTTTCCAACAGAGTAGAAAGAGGTGCAGTGATTGACGATAGGTGTGGGATAAATCTTCCATAAAATTGAAATAGACCCAGAAGACTACGAACCTGTTTTTTTGTCTTAGGAGTAGTGATATTGAGGATTTTCGAAGCTATTGGAAGTACTGTCTACTGTCTACTGTGAACACAAGATCGCGGTTTATTTTTTTTGCTACGTGAACTATTTGATGTGACATTGCATATCCAAGAATCAACCACCAAATTAGGCGTCCCCCATTATAAAAATTAGTTATTAGTGGAGGGACTGGGGCCCACTTCGGAGGATAAAACTACCGGATCATGATACATATGCATGGATGTTTACGTTCAAGAGTGTTACACTGTCGTAAAGTACTCTGTGTGACACCCATCTCAAATTTCCCCGCTTCATAAAAACTAGTTGACGCATTTTTAAACCTAACATTAACTACAGCATTTAAATTGTCTCAAGGACACGGTCAAATCCGCCGCCACTATTTGACTAACGAATTTGAAAATTTCGAGTAAACAGTTAAAAAGGGCACTACCCCAAACACACACGCACTACCCTTCCCAATATTTATTAACGAATGCCGTAAAATTAACAACCAATCGTATTGTTACCTCGTTTTATAGTGGCGATAAAATCGTAGCTGTAGGAGAAAATATGCCTAATCTGTGCTTTGAAATAAAACTTAAATAATTTATTTCTCGATAACTAAAGAGAATTAAAAGGTGAGAGATATCTTGAAATAAGGGGTTGATATTGCTTAATATATTGACATAAAGATTTCCCCGTAATAATATTATCTTGATATAGAAAATTTTATTTATGTAATATTTACAGTTCAGAAAAATACGCCTTTAATAACAAAAAAATTTACATAGATAAAAACAGTGAACAATAATTAAAAGAAACTTATATATGAAGATAGAGGACAATTGTCTGTTTAATAATCACTTTCAATATTAAAAATCGTCCCATTAATAACAAAGACATTGTATAAATAAATTTTAGACAGACGAGCGAACACATTTATAAACTGCAAAATTTGGTAGCTTGGGGAACAAGTTAAAATTTTGTAACGCGTTTTGATTGGTTAATTGTGGTGAGCTTAGGGACAATACAATTAACATTTCTGCCGGAATAGTCCGCCATTTGATAAAATATATTAGCCATCTTGAGAACAGCGGGAGAGCAATTGTGACCAATCTTTCACCGTCTGGACATTAAAGCATTTCTGTGTACCCATTTAATGCTAGTCAAGATTGTGCATATTGTGTGATATTCTTACTTGCGGATCATATCACCACTTAACACGTTGTGCAACTATCCTGGAGAAGACAGAGATTGTGGCAGTGGATGCTTAAAATACATACTGAGCTACAGGCCGTCGCTTCTGCCAGAGGAAAGAACTTTCTGTGTGATTTCTAAAGTGGGCGCAACTAGTCTCAAACAAGTCTAAGATAAGTGCCAGTTGCTGGGCACTTGCACGTTCATTCAAATAAAGAAATTAACATCCACAACATAGAATTCCTGACCTGGGGATGATGTAGAAATCAGATCTTCCCAACAATAGTTATTACAAGTTCTAGTATAACAGAAAGATTGTGAGGTGCTCAAGAAAGTGACTTTTTTAGTGATACAAGTCATGAACATTTTTTGTTACATATTTAATTCTATACTGTAAATAAAAAAGAAAACAACTTCCATTGAGTTTGATACTTCCTGTACAAAACATTGAGGTACAGGAAGAATAAATATAAATATAAATATATATATATATATATATACATACATATATATATATATATATATATATATATATATATATATATATATATATATATATATATATATATATATAAAACTAAATTTACAAACAGTCTTACTTCATTTAGTTTATTAAGTTACAGTTCTGTTTTGTTATTTATCATACAACATCATAATAATTGCATTACCCTAGACACTTGCCATATATACACACCTTCACAGATTCTTTAGTCAGGTGAGATCTCTAGAGGTGACAGTTAGGGACCCAGAGACTTACCACAGAATCATTCTTTACTCTGGGAACTTGCATAGTCTGACCTCACCTTGATTGTCTATACACCCTTACTCTGTTCAGAGAAGGGGGTATTACTCATAAGACCAGTCTCTTATCTGGCACTATTCTAGTGTCATCTGACACATCTAATTGTCCAAGGGAACCTATATTCTATACTCTAAAACCTCTTACCACATACACCAAGTTTAGGTAAGGCGTGATTGATGTGGCCACGAATGACAGAGTGAGAGTGAATATTTTCTAGTTACGGAAACTGTATCATTCTTTATTTTCTTTGCAAATACTGTTATTTTACTGGATAGCTTAAGTAAGAACTTTGTTCTTTTCTTTACTATCTATTCTATAACCTAGTGTTAATCTTTGACCTTTTGGGTTATTAACTTCTTTTGGGATCCTTTTTCTCAACAAGGGGGAGGGCACTTATTGGGTTATTTTCCTATGTCTGTAAACATGATTATATTGATTTCTATATGTTTTGATGTTGTAAAGTTTAAGTGATAACAAACTAAACAAGAACTTTACTTGTGTGTTGGTCAGACCCATATCCATTTACCATAGTTTCACGTTTGTGTGTCTTGTTGTCACATAATTGTGTGTGTGTGAGTAGTAAACTTATAATTATACGTATAGGGAGGTTTGACAGATCGTCTTTTATTAAAGACAGTCGTATAGATAGGCTGGACTAGAGAAACCACTCATTCCAGAGACAGATCTTCACCTTAATCTATTCACTCGTGGAATCTATTCTAACACCTTTCCTTCTCATATACCCCCACCTTCTGCTCTACTCAGACGGGACCAAATATCTCTTTAACCTATCAAAAAATGTACGACAACTTTAATAGATATTTAATTGTCTTTCACCTGTCAAAAGTCAAATGCATTGTAAGAACAGCATCAGCCCTTCACATTCCCAATTACTATATATTCACCTTTGTTCGTGTTAAATATTGTTTGACTATATTCTGCAGTTCTCTAGGTCTGTCTATTCTTAACACTTCTATATTTTTAGGAAATTTGATGCCTGCAAATAATCTAAAGCTATAAAAGCCCCTTCAGTCATAACTGACTATGGGAATGCGTCCCTGAGGTGACAGTTCTCAGCTGTTTATTTTCCTGGTGCTCCTTTCGACGTTTTCTTCTCCTCTCTTCTGCTTGTTGTGTGAGATTCTTTTCGCCCAATCTGAGATGGCGCCGTAAATATCACCGCCACTTGGTGTGATCGGCATTTTCATCCTCCCACGTTGCTGGATTTATGTCCAGTGCCCTCATGTCTCTCTTGCACACATCTTTGAACCTCATCTGCGGTCGCCCAACTGTTCTTTTGCCATCTCTTAGTTGTCCGTAGAAGATATCTTTCGGGATGCGACCATCTTCCAAGCGGCGGACATGGCCAAGCCTGCACTATCTAAGCAGTGTATACATGCTTGGATGGCCAGCACGTGACAACACCTCGACATTTGTCACTTTATCTTTCCACAAGATGCCGAGGATGTGGCGTAGACACCGTAAATGGAAGGTATTGAGCCTTCTTTCTTGCATAGCAGAGGTTGTCCAGGTCTCGCTGCCATATAGGAGTGTGCAGGTGACGCAGGTGACGCAGGCGTTATATACCGCAGCTTTGGTCTTCGTTGTGAGTTTGGAGTTTCCACAACAAGGTTGCCACTCAAGTTCTAGAGATAAAACCATATTTTCTTCATTAAAAAATCCAGAAATACCCAGATTATTTTATGCCTCAAATACACGGTATAGACGATGCTTACACAATCTTTTAGTGCAACTTTACCACAAATAAGCTGTGTGCTACCAATTTTTATTTATTTCTTCTTTTTTATTTTATTTCCAAAAATTCAATTATAAAAAAAATTACTTCATTAACACCCCAATATATGAACTCTTGAAAATGAGATATTTTAACACTAACATACTTACTGTAGTTACATTAACAAAATGTTCCTCAAATCAAATATAAAATGTTAGTTGTAACTTGTTACTGATGAAAATTGTCACTTGTCAGCGACTCGGCATCCATATCGAGAACTTCTTCGTCAAGATCATATGCATGAATTGACAACGTGGAATCTTGATAGTGGAGTTAAAAAAATCTTTGCATATCTCTGCCGACAACGTCCTTCGCGCACATCTTCAACCATGCTTTTACTAGGATTAAACTTATGACAAACTCCATCTTTGGCAACTGCTTGCTTGGCTAGTATTCGATTGGAAACTGTTTCACACAAAAGCTTATTGGTTCGTTTAGTTTTAACTAGGTTAACATTCGTAAACATACTTTTGACGCATACTGAGGAGTGAGGTAGTGCCATAAGCCAAAACATCAAATTTCTTCTGGTTATTAGCATCTGTTACTTGTTGCAGTCCGAGCCAGACAGCGGGCGGATCCTCATCCACCAGATGTCCAAGATCTTTTAAATTGAAAAAAAAAAACAACTTTAATTAAAACACATCGCAAAAATGACTGAGTAATGTAGATGACAGGAAATAGACAGCTGACGTAAACGAGTAAAAACAAAACAACGTCATTGATGTGGTTAAAAACAAGAATTAAATTTAAGTGGAGTAAAAAAATATATAGCATATAATGTTTTACATTTAATTATAATATACATATAATGTATAATGCTCAGTGCACAGAATATACATACATTGTAAATGTCAATAGTCAAATATACCCAGATTATTGTAGATTTGGGGGGAAAATACCCAGATACCCAGACGGAAGCCAAAAAACCCAGATCTAGTTAAAAAAAATTACCCAGCTGTGGCAACACTGTTCTCCAAACACGAGATGTGAGGCGAGCAAAGGTAGCTGGATAATACTGGTTGTATCAAAATAATGCATTAATATAGGAGCATTGAGTTTCCCTATTTATTCTCGCTCAAATATGCGGGGCTCCATAGCTCAGTTGGTTAGAGCGTCTGCCTAGTAAGCAGAAGGTCGAGGGTTCAACTCCCCCTGGAGCCTGCTGACGAAATGTTTTTTTTGTGGTGACAAGGCTTTCTTAAAGAACACAAGTTTTTAAACTAATTCTGCAGTGCTATATAATTTTCAAACAATTATTTAATTATGCTCTTGGAACTGTCGTTC
Organism: Oreohelix idahoensis; assembly: GCA_024509875.1. Taxonomy (NCBI): domain Eukaryota; kingdom Metazoa; phylum Mollusca; class Gastropoda; order Stylommatophora; family Oreohelicidae; genus Oreohelix; species Oreohelix idahoensis. Next base: position 434,419 of record JAMPIV010014517.1, on the reverse strand, counting down.
ATTATTAAACTGGGAAAATATGGAGATCAAGAGAAACAAAATTCAACACACACATCTGAATCTGTATCTTAATTGTCAAGTCAGGCTTACTGAATGGCTCTGAAACAAGCAGAAGAACAACAACAAAAAGTTACAGACTTGCATAAGTGGGTATTTGCTTAGAATAGAAGGATTGAAGTGGTATGACAAGATGATGCATCACGATATCGTACATTGTACCCAAACGACCGCCTGATATGCCGGTTTGTAATAGTCGGATGTCCTAATGCCAGCACTGTACACGATACAAAACATACGTATTTGCACCGTTTCCGATTTTCCGCACTTCAAATTATTCTTTAGCCAAGTTACAACGATTTTACACAAACACTAGAAGATGTTTCTACAAAAATAGATGTGTTTACTGCTTGTTTCAAAAACATAATATGTTGAGTGAAAATCTGGCATCCAATATATTGCCAAGGTATAGACTAAAAGGTTCACGGGGCAGAAAGAGTTAAGAATTAATTCAGTCAATCAATCAGTCAATACCCTTTAGTTCCCCAAGGAACATAGGCCTTCAACAAACACATGCCAAGTCTTCCTGTCCTGTGCCATCCGCTCAAGTTCTTTCCATGTTTTCCTCATCATTTTCACCTATGTATCCAGTTCTCTTTTCCATGTGTTTTTTGGTCTACCTCTGCCTCTCTTTCCCTGTGGATTCCAGAACAAGGACTGCCTTGTAATGCTATCAACAGGTTTCCTCAATGTGTGTCCTATCCATTGCCAGCGTCTTCTTCTATTGTTCCACAGGCACTTGTCTGGTTCTTGTCATCAATTCCTCATTTGTGACTTTGTCATACCATTTCAGTTCTTCTATTCTACGCAAGCACCCGTTTATAAAAGTCTGTAGCTTTTTGGTTGTTGTTTTTGTTGTTCTCCATGTCTCAGAGCCATACAATAGGACTGACTTCACATTTGAGTTGAATATTCTTATTTTTGTGTTGGACTTGATTTCTCTTGTTCTCCATATGTTTCCCAATGCAATGAAAGCTCCTCTTGCTTTTTGTATTCTTATTTTGATATCACTGTCTGTCCCTCCAACTTTGTCTATATTACTTCCAAGATATGTGTACGATTCTACATCTTTTAATGGTGTTTCTTCAAGTTCAACCTTGTTATCATTTCTTGCATTCATTCTCATAATCTTTGTCTTTTCCCTGTGTATTTTCAGGCCCACTTGTTGTGACCTCTCATCGAGAATTTTCATTTTCTCTTGCATCTGATTATGGTTATGGGACAGAAGAGCCAAGTTATCTGTAAAATCCAGATCATCAAGCTGTTTAGTCAGATTCCACTGGATTCCATTTCTGTTGTGTGATGTCGATGTTATCATAACCCAATCTATTGCTAGTAAGAAAAGAAATGGAGACAAGAGGTATCCCTGCCTCACTCCCGTTCTAATCCTAAACGGTTCTGCAAGTTGTCCTTCATGAAGAACTCTGCTTGTCATGTCTTCAGTATTCCTTACTAAGTTAATGACCTTCATGGGAACTCCATAATGCCTCATCAGTTTCCAAAGTGATTCTCTTTCTACTCTGTCAAATGCCTTTTCATAGTCCACGAATCCGATGTATAGCGGTGAATTCCATTCCAGACATTGTTCAACTGCCACCAGTGGTGTGTTGTAGTTTAACGGCACCACTTAGTGATATGTTACCGTTCACAGTACTTAGAAGTATGTGAGTATTATTTTGGGAGTATTCCACTGGATGGCTGATGGCTGGCCTAGTAGAAGTTTATATTTCTTCGTTTATCGTTCAAGTTATGAGGTACTGGACCAATTTTCCAGAGGTGTTAATTCTTGATCGAAGATTCTTATATTTTCAGGTTCGTTCGTGTCCTTCTTTTATATTAATTAGTGTGAGTATTAGTGGTAATTCATTCTGCCAACAATCATAACTCTGTAACTGTAGTGATCAAGACAACTGCCTGGAGTTCCAACTAAAATATTTATTGAAAATAATTTAACATCCAAGATCACAAATCAAGTCATTTACAGTTGTTGGATTTCATCCAAAAATGTGGAATCCGCATATGTAATCCATCTCTTATCTCAAGTACATAAATTCCTTGATAATATTCTGACTTTTCCTTATCGTTTACATCTTTCTTGGGCGTAACAGTAAGGGAGGTTTCTACCTTCTGTGTTATCTCTTGTAATTGTCGCTCAGTAACAGTTACCTCTGTGACATCTATACATTTCTTGAGCTGAATATTTCCTGAAAAATGACTATGTCAAATCAAGAGGTACTTACAATGGAATAATATCTTGGAGAATGCACCAACTGCGATTCTCTGCCAATGTAAAAACTTCTGTAAGTTTCTTTTCTGATGTCTTCAGAATATAGACGAGAAAGCCGACGCCACTGTAGATCTGAGAAAAAAACTCGAATACGGATTCTTCAACAGAATCTACAAGCGACCATCACCAACGGCTTTCTATCAGGGACTCTAGTGAAAATATTAGAGCAACGCCGTTTGCCTGGAAAAGCTTCCCGCCAAAGGTAGCGTTTGGCGGCCCACCTACGTCATTGACACTTCATGACTAAGGGAACACTGCGGCGTTTACGCTTAGTTTCTGGAGATTAGTCTGTTCTAAACTAGACGTTTTAGTAAACAGCGGGTTTTTGAAACTTAAATGATCAAGCCACTTCTTCTAGTACTATTTCGTTTTATTTATTTGTTTATGTTTAATGTTATTGTTATTCTCTAATGTTGTTTAGCACGAATAATGCTATCATAGTAGGCTATCCGGTCACAAAACTGTTATTCTCAATGTGGCTATCTGGTCTGTACAGGATCTGTTTTGTCGAAAACCTGATTGTTCATCTCTCAATTGATTGTCTATGGACTCTTTTAATCTCTCAAGGATGATTCTGTTTAATACTTTTCCTGGCACTGATAGTAACATTATTCCTCTATAATTTGTGCACTCTTGTAAATTTCCCTTCTTACGCAACTTGACCAGATAACCTTCGTTCCATTCTGCTGGTATTTCATCTCTCTCCTTGACTTTGGCAAACCGCAGCGCAAACAGGCAACACTAGACAAATGTATGACGGTATAAAGAAAGCCCTTGGTCCCCAAAAAAGTAAGACAGCACCGCTAAAAACCACAGCGGAGAGAAGCTAACCGATAAGGGTAAGCAGATGGAGAGGTGAGTTGAGCACTACTCTGAGCTTTGCGCTAGAGAAAATACCGTCACGCTTGCAGCCCTTGATGCTGTCAAATGTTTGCCAACAATGGAGGAGCTGGATGCTGAACCAACATTAGAACAACTCAGCAAAGCCATTGATAACCTGGCCTCTGCCAAAGCACCAGGCAGTGATGGGATTCCTCCCGATTTAATCAAATGATGTAAGAGCACGCTATTACATCCCCTGCATAGGGTGCTGCGACAGTGCTGGGAAGAGACAACCATTCCTCAAGACATGCGAGATGCCAAGATTGCAACACTGTATAAAAATAAAGGAGACAGAAGTGATTGCAATAACTACAGAGGTATCTCTCTCCTTAGTATTGCTGGTAAGGTTTTTGCCAGAGTCATCTTAATGCGACTACACATGTTAGCTGAGCGCATATATCCAGAGTCACAGTATGGATTTTGAGCTGGTAGATCAACAACAGACATGATCTTTTCTCTCCGCAGCTTCAGGAAAAATCAAGAGATCAGAAAAGACCTTTATATATCGCCTTTATAGACCTCACAAAGGTATTTGACATGGTTAGTAGGGATGGATTCTTCAAAATCCTTCTGAAAATAGGCTGTCCTGCTAAATTGCTGGAAATGATAAAGTCATTCCATGAGGACATGAAGAAAACAGTCCAGTATGCTGAAAGCACATCACAGACCATTGACATATGCAGTGGCGTTAAACAAGGCTGTGTTCTGGCTCTAACCCTCTTCGGGACCTTCTTTGCCTTACTCTTGAAACATGCATTCAGAGATGCAAATGAAGGAATATGCCTTCACACTAGGTCAGATGGCCGTCTGTTTAATCTCGCAAGGCTGATGGCAAAAACAAAAATCAGAAGAGTCACTATAAGAGACTTGTTATTTGCTCATTGTGGTGGGTTAGATGTTACTGAGATAAATATTACTTGTCTACAGAGTGAGGTCAGCTATGCAAGTCCCTGAGTCTAATAGTTGAAGATGCTTGTTCTCAGGGTACCTGACTGCTACCACCCTACGACCTCAATCTGCGATATATTTTGAGCCTACTTTTATGTAAAGGTGTCTGGTTGTTATCTGGCTAGATGTCTAGGGTAATGTGTTATATGATGCAGAGGGAATGACAACAACCACTAATGTAACTTAATGAAAATGATTAAACAAATCAATGGTTAAATTTTGAGTAACAATCTTTTACAATTTTTAATTTCCTGTACCTCAATTTCTTGGGTACAGGAATGTTTAAAACTCAAAATAGAATGGAAATATATTTACATTAATGTGAATTAAAAAAGACAACTTGTCTATTATATTATGAAAATGTCTATGACTTGGAATGTCCTGGTAAAGCACTAAATTTTATAAAGAGTCACTCTTATGAGGAACGATTATGTTCATCACCTCAAGAACGCTGTGTTGATTTATTACTGGAGAGATAATGTCAAGTGAAAAATCATGAACCCGTGGATGGTTCTTATCTTTGAGTTCTGGATCACTGTGGTCTTTCTTCCACAACGATAGTCTTCACAACTGCAATGTATAGACACTGCTACAGCACTCTTCAGAGTTTTGGGCAATCAGATCCTTATTGCCTCGAACGTGCAGATTCAATAAGTCTGGTATGGCTCACTGAATGTTTCAACATGGAACCCTGAAAATAAGAGGATTAAGGCCTCCTCAGTATTTCAAACATATCTCTCCTTCCCTAACCAACTAAGCATTATCAACAGTTTCAAGATCAGTTTCTATGGCTATATAAATAGCTATCGTTCCTATATGATGGGGTGACAGCTTCATACTCAGGTAAATTTCAATCATCAGTTTGATACATTCCTTTCATAGGAAAATTACAGTTAATTTTATGAAGTCACGTGAAAACACTGTGACTTGCTGAAGACGGCCAGTGGTTTTCTGGCCTTCCAATCATAATAAGGTTCTATTTTATTTCCAATTATGTCTTTTCATTCTCTCCCAAAGTTTAAGTAAGCCTGCCTGGCTTTTCAAAGAAATGGTAATCTTCCCTAATAGCACTTGTGGCATAACACAAAGTGTTAAGTTTGGCGCCTTTCTGGTTTAGCCTCTACCCATCAATACTGCATACACATTCAATAATACAGATACATTTCAATAATACTGTTTATATAAATGTTTATCTTACCGCATCAATGAAATAATGCACAATTTGTAGGTTAACCGGTGATCAATGGTTACACTCAGATCACCCCTGGTGCAGAACAGCGAAGGCAATGGTCATGAATGCCGTGCGTCTGATGATAACACTACTTTTCAAATATTAATCTTCAAGTGGCAACTAACGCTGGCTTCAAATCGTTTTTATTCCTACCCTTAGTCTATTCTACCACAGCCAATCGAATTATGTTATTCCCACTTGCCTCTTTTTGAAAATAAATTACACTTTCAAAATCGTAACGTCCCCCCTCTCCCAAGACTGGCAAAGTTGAGTGAGGACATCAATGCGTCTGTCTCTCTGTCTTTTCTTTACAATATTTCTGTTACTATCTAAGCGTTTTTAATGAGAAAAGGCAATTATTGATCAGACGACTGTCTGTCATATCGTCGTTATATTTTTATTTCTCCCCTTATCATACTTTTCATCTTTGTATTTTTCCTTCTTCAGTTCTTCAAATAACATACTTTTCTCTCTACGGTAGGATAATATATCATAATGTGGAATATGATATTCTAATAAACAAGTATTATCATTTTATTGTCACTGCCCTTTCGTTTATTTTATTCTACATCGATGTTCCTTGGGCCAACCGTTATCTATCCTTCTAAGTTTCACTTTCGCCATCTCCAGCCCTACACATTAGTGGGTATTTTCAAATTTCCAAGTTAGCCGTAATTTTTTTCTTTTCTTTAAATCCACCACCGTTTTCCCTCCCTCTCTCGTTCTTTTACAAAATGAAGCAACGCGTTTGAATTTCATCAGAAAATACGAGGGACGTTCAGAAAGTAATGCACCACATCGTTTTTCTCAGCTAATAATGAAGATAGAAGCATGACATTTTGCACACTTCAAATATGGCATGTGCCAATTGTGTGCCTCAAATTGCACCGCAACCGGCCAAATAATACGGCTCCCCTAAACCGTTGAAATGGAGCGTGTTAGCAACTTGCGTTATAAGCATCAAAATGTGATAGAATTTCTCGTTGCAGAGAAGGAAACTGTTGTGAACATTCACAAGCGTCTATGTGATGTGTATAGAAGTTTTGCAGTCGACAGGAGTACAGTCAGTCGCTGGGTTCAGAGAATCAAAGAATCAGGAAGTGGAGATACGGAGCTGCTTGATCGGCCGCGCTGTGGACGCCCTGCCTCAGCCACCAACGCAGAAATGTTGAAATGCGCTGAGGGCATTATTCTTACTGATAGGCGAATCACTACTCCACAATTGGCCTTACAGCTGTCAGTCAGCATTGGTAGTGCAAATGCAGTTATAAAAACTCTCTGATTTTCTAAGGTTTGCGCAAGATGGGTTCTTCGAAGTGTCACAAATGACCACCGATTGCAAAGGAAAGCAATTTCTTCTGAATTGTTGGAGCGTTTAAATGCTGATGGAGAGAACTTTTTGGCTAAGATCGTTACAGGTGACGAAACCTGGGCACATCATTTTGAACCTGAGACAAAAAGACAGTCAATGGAGTGGCATCATCCGCAATCACCACGAAGAAAGAAATTCAAGACAATTCCTTCAGCTGGAAAGGTCATGATCACTGTCTTTTTGGGACATTGAAGGTGTGATTCTTGTGGACGTTATGCCAAGAGGAGAGACAATCAGTTCGCAAGCTTACATTAAGACATTGAAAAAACTCGCAGAGCTCGGCCGCACAAGAATCCAGCAGACCTGCTTCTCCTTCACGACAATGCGCGACCTCACACAAGTCTGGCAACACGGGAAGCAATCACCAAATTGGGTTGGACTGTACTACCCCATCCACCCTACAGTCCAGATTTGGCACCCTCTGATTTTCATCTATTTGGTCCACTTAAAGATGCACTCCGTGGGACAGGGTTTGAAGATGATGATGGAGTGATTCATGCAGCGAAGAAATGGCTACACGATCAAGACAAAATCTGGTACGGGCTAGGAATACATGCACTTGTTTCGCGCTGGCATAAAGCCGCACAAGTTGATGGGGATTATGTTGAATAATACCGATGTTTACATGACACATCCATGTATATTGTGTATACATTTCATGCTTTTTGAATAAACAGCTCCTGAGAAAAACGATGTGGTGCATTACTTTCTGAACGCCCCTCGTACAACTAGACAGGAAATGCGAGCTTGTCTGTGTGTTTGTACTATCGTCTCACGATCTAAGTGTTTATACATTCAAACTGCGCTACTATTGAACGGGGTGGGCAGGTGGATTGTAGTGGCTTTGCACCGCTTTTCCAAAATCTGCTAGTAGCAAAGTCACGCACTTGCGTTATCGTAAGTGATGCCTAGAACCACGGTCGAATGTCGTTCTATTAATACTTCCTCTCTCTCTCTCTCCGTCACTCCTCCGTTTTTTTCTCTCACTCTTTCTTGGAACGAAACACGCCTTGGCTGCAAAAATGTTATAGTTAATTTCAAGGATGGAGTATGGAAGCTTGTAATATTGAGAGAGGGTACCATTCACTTTGCGTTAAGGCTTCTCAAAACCTGCACGACTGCGGGCGATGGCGAAGACGTTGAGCACAACTCCCTATTTTATCTCTATAGTATTTGGATTTATAATTGATAATATGTTATCTATTTGATCGGGGTATCAGGGATCTTACTACATATCTCCCCACTTAAGAACATGCCTTCTGATGCAAGTTTCTAATTCGTGATACACATAGATCAAATTAGCTCACTAGGCTTTTTGAATATCCTGATTTTCTTCAAAAGGGTGCCTACTCAAGAAATCTGCCCCCACATTTTGCGAACCATGAATGTATTCAATAGTAAACGAATAAGGTTGGATGAGCAACGACCACCTCAATAAACGAGCATTTCCATGTTTGGCTTGTGCCAAAAATACTAACGGCTGGTGATCTGTTTGTACCATGAATGTTCTACCATAAAGATAGATCTGGAACTTCTTTATAGCCAAGACTAAAGCCAGACATTCTTTTTCACTTTTTGAATAGTTTTGTTCCACTTTGTTTAATTTGCGGCTGGCATAAGCAACTGGGTTCAATTCCCCATCGGGTGAAGTGGACCTTTGTAACAATGTGGCCCCTAATCCCACGTTACTTGCGTCCGTTCTTACCACAAATTCCTGACTCAAATCTGGTAATTTCAATATAGGATTGCTGGTGAGTTTTTCCTTTAACTCATTGTATGCCAATTCGCACTGTGCCGACCAATTAATTTTATCAGGTTGTCCCTTACGCGTTAAATCCGTCAGAGGAGCACACATAGAGTTAAAATTTTTAATGTACTTTTGGTAAAACCCACACAGTGACACAAAGGATCGCACATCCTTCTTAGTCTGTGGTCTCGGTGCTCTCTGCAATTTCTCCAAGTTCTTGGGGTCAGGGGTCATGCTACCCTGATGTACCGTATGTCCCAAGAATTCCAACTCCTTGCATCCAATACAACATTTTGTTGGTCCAGCAGTCAAGTTTGCCTCTCTGAGTCTATCGAATAGCATATTCAAAGAGTTAACGTGTTCTTCAAATGTTTCAGTAGCGATGAGGATATCATCCATGAAGTTCGTAATGCATGGATTTTTCAGTGGATCCAACAAGTTTCGCATCATCCTAGAAAACACACTCGGGGCATTTTTCAACCCAAACGGCAACATGTTGAACTCATAATGACCTTCCGAGGTGCTAAGGGCTAGATAAGGTCGAATCTCAGGCTTTACTAGAACCTGATAATAGCCTTTGCTAAGATCCACCTCAGAAACATATTTTGTCTTGTTCAGCCTGGCAAACAGTTGATTAGTATCAGGTAATGGATCCACCTGACTTTCTGTGACAGCATTCAGTTTCCTGTAATCTATGCACAGTCTTTGTTCCCCAGATGGTTTCCTCAACAAAACCACACTAGAGCTATAAGGAGATTCACTGTGAGAAATAATCCCTTCTTTTAACAGGTAATCTATCTCCTCTTTCAAAGCTTTTTCATTTGCGAATGGGATAGTATAGGCTCTCATACAGATTGGTGTTGGGTCTAATAGTTTCATGTCATATTCCAACAAGTTGGTGTGCCCCGGTTTGTCCGTTAACACATCCGTATGATTTTCCAGAACCTTTCGTCAAGTGTTTACTGACTTTTACCTGTGCAGGCGTTTCACAGGGTTTCAAGGGGTATTCGTGAGAGGAGAGGGGTTCGTTTTTCATTTCAGTTGCGATGGCCAAGGTCATTAGATGTGTGCCTTCCTGGTTTTGTCTATCCAGATACTTCTTTAGGAGGTTCACATGATAGATTTTCTCTTTCCCTTTCTTATCTATCTTATAATTAGTTCTAGACACCTTTTCTAGAACCGTGTATGGACCTTGCCATCCGATTTGCAATTTGTTGCTGCTGCCGGGTAGTAGAAGAAGCACCTTCTCCCCCACAGCTAGCTCTCTATCCTTCGCTTTCTTATTATAGTATGCAGCATGTTTCTTCCTGGCTTGTCTTAGATTATCATTTGCGAGTTTCCAGCAAGTTTTCAGACGAGTGGTCAGCTCGTTTACATACTGATATGATGAGGTAACAGTCTCTTCTGCCTTCTCATCTGTCCACGTCCTCAATAAGGCTTCCAATGGAACTTTGATTGGTCTGCCAAATAGCAGTGTTGCGGGTGCCATTCCGGTCGAATTATGTGGAACTTCCCAATAAGCAAACAACGCAGCGGGTAAGTATTGATCCCACGTATCAGGTTTTTCATGGGCTAGCTTTCGCAGGATAGAAATGAGTGTCTCGTTGAACCTTTCTACCTGGCCGTTCCCTTGGGGGTGATACGGACTACAGTGAAAGTGCTTGGCTTGGAATATCCTGAAAACTTCTTCCGTTAGTCTCCCTTTGAACTGTGAGCCGTTATCAGTCAAGATTTGGTGAGGAAATCCTAACCTTGTGAATATCGTGAGTAATGCCTCTGCCATATGCTTCGAGTCGATTGATGACAAGGCTACCGCCTCTCCCCACATAGAACAAGTGTCCACCAGAGCAAGAATGTAACTGTTTCTCCTCTTGGTACGTGTGAGAGTGTTACGGTATATGATATTAACGCCGTCTGCTAAAGGTTAGCGGACGTGCAATTGTAAAGGTTAAGGCATTTAATATATTGTGATAGATGTTTCAATTATTGAACGCTCCATACACGATCGATTATGACGTGTATAGCGTTGTTTGGGTCACAGTCGGTAACTAGGAAACGCTACCCTTTGCTACTTGACCGCCAAGCTGAATAGCTGCGTTTTGTTAACCTTCCAATTCAATGGCATGATATAGCCATTTATATGTGCATTTATGATGGACCAGGGTCAGTCCCAGAACTCTACATGAGAGGAAACTTATGGAGGTTAGTGATTAACTAAATCCTTGGAAGGAGAAAGATAATCGTCTACTTTATACGAAGTAATTAGACTCACAGTCTCACTGTCGGCAGGTAGCCATTCTATCTGCGCGTGCATATAGCTGTGATGTTATGACGACAATTACTGCATTGTATCCTTAAACGGACATTGACACGTAAAACAGCAGTCTACGCTATTGATTGATTGATGCATGTACCTCATGTGTGAATTGAACTGTTTATGTATGTGTGTAATCCATATTAAATTGTGAAGGACTCGAACCGGAGGCATTATTGATTGAATCACGTTACACCATTCAATCTTATGAATTATGCATTTTATATCAAGTTGCTGAGTTAATAAGATGAACAGTTGTTTACATCTTGATGCCAAGTTCAGACATTACGACAAACCAAAAATGAGGTTCACCCCATTCGCGTACGAATATTAGCACGATCAGAATTCAAGCAACACAACCAGTAACCACACACGAAAGTCCTTCAACAGAGAGGTCCCACAATATCCACTGCAACCCTTTCGAAAGGGGTCCCCACTATGGGCATCTCCCCTAAGGTTGCAGGAGCAGTCCATTGTTTTGGAGCTACTCTTTGGCATTCTGGACAGGATTTGACATATCTTTTTATATCTTCTGTTATCCCTGGCCAGAAGTAATGACAAGCTATACGCTGTCCTGTGGCGCTGATCCCCATATGACCACTGAAGGGAATCGCATGTCCTAACTCCATCACTTTCTCCCTATATGAAGTGGGAAGGACCAGCTGTCCGTGACCATTGGAACTAGTTCCAGCCTTCCTATAGATCAGTTTATTCTTCATATAGTAGTCTCCTTTGTTTGGAGGTGTATGGCATTTAGGCAATTTCTTGAAACACGGCTTAAGTGACCTATCCTCAGCCTTCCTCATCTCCTCTGGATGAGTATTTATTGGATTTTCTTCCTCCTTCCTTGACTGTGACCAGGTCTGTACTGTTGCCATGACCACAGGTCTTTTGGGATTTCCCAAGAAGACGTACCTACACCCCAATATCAGAGGGTAGATTGGTTCGTTTATCACTGCTGCTCTAATCACTCCTTCCACATAGCGAGTTTTTACACTTATTCTGGCAATGGGAAGTGTCATGGTTGCTACGTCCTTGGTTGCCCCTTGGATCTCCACTGTTTCCGTGGTGTATTGATCTGGGTGCACCAGGTGAGAGCTCACGACTGAGTCAAAATCCAATCCTGTATCATAAAGGCACCTAATGGTGATTTCCTTTCTTGGTTGAAAGGTTTTCTTTCATTGAATTGCAGGTTCCTATCTCGTTGGTCATTCCTTGGCCTATCATATTTGGGTTTACCTTTGTTGTACTTGTCCCTACTATCAAATTTATTTTGGTTTTGGGGGCCTTTATTATGTTCTAATTGCTTCTTCATTCCTGCTATCTCAGACTGAGCTGCCTGATATCGTTCAGCCACATTTAGGATCACCCCCAGTCTCTCAGCACCCTGTTCCGTGAGAAATTTTCTCAAGTCTGGAGCCATGGACTCTCTTAACTGCTCCATCATAATCATTTCCTTTAAATCTTGGGTTTTCCCCAGAGCAGTCCATTTCTCCAAGTATGTGTCCAGGCGTGCAGAGAACTGGTGGTAAGTCTCCCCAGTAAGTAGTTTAGCATGTCTAAATTTCTTTCGATAAAATTCACTATTCTTCTCATACCTAACCAGGAGAGCCTGCTTTAGAATGTCATAGTCTTCCTGATCTTCCTTACTTAACTTTAAAAATACCTCATACGAGGTTCCCCTAAGCCCTTGGGATATTTTCAGACTCCACTTTTCTGTTTCCAACCCATAAGTAGTAGCTAGTCTCTCAAATCTACTTAAAAAGGACTCTATGTCATCATCTTTTTCGACAAAAGGGTCTAAATGAAAACCCACGGCTGAGTTGGAGGCCACCTGGCTTGCAGCAGAGTCGGAGGTAGATGGGCTGTTACCATTTTCTGGAGCATGGCCTTGCAACTCTAACTCCCTTAGTCGTAGCTCATGTTCCCTCTGTAATCTTTTGTCTTCTCTTTCAGTCTCTAATCTCTTTTCTTCTCTTTCAGCCTCTAATCTCTTTTCTTCTCTTTCAGCCTCTAATCTCTTCTCTTCTCTTTCAGCCTCTAATCTCTTCTCTTCTCTTTCAGCCTCTAATCTCTTCTCTTCCAACTGCAACCTTTTTATTTCAGCCTCCCTATCAGCTTCTAATTTCTTAGCTTCCTTGGCATCTTCTAATAGAATTCTTTTTTCCTCTGCTAATCTTCTATCTTCTCGTTCAATAAATTTTTCACACTCTGCTGTTACGTATGCAATCAGACCTTGCCCCTCCATTCCCATTTCTTTCGCAGACTGCACAGCAGCCGATCTGAATTTGGCCAAGTCTGCCATCCTATTGCTAGTACTAAATATAATTAACTAATTAAAATAGCCAACAAATATTTCTAATTAATTAAATAATAATGGGCAATGATATTTCACTTAACTCTCCACACAGCTTAATATTACAAATTTTGAAATCCCGGAGCGAGCGTCCGAATATATGTGGTGGGTTTAGATGTTACTGAGATAAATATTACTTGTCTACAGAGTGAGGTCAGCTATGCAAGTCCCTGAGTCTAATAGTTGAAGATGCTTGTTCTCAGGGTACCTGACTGCTACCACCCTATGACCTCAATCTGCGATATATTTTGAGCCTACTTTTATGTAAAGGTGTCTGGTTGTTATCTGGCTAGATGTCTAGGGTAATGTGTTATATGATGTAGAGGGAATGACAACAATCACTAATGTAACTTAATGAAAATGATTAAACAAATCATAATGTCAAGTGAAAAATCATGAACCCGTGGATCACTGTGGTCTTTCTTCCACAACGATAGTCTTCACGACTGCAACGTATAGACACTGCTACAGCACTCTTCAGAGTTTTGGGCAATCAGATACTTATTGCCTCGAACGTGCAGATTCAATAAGTCTGGTATGGCTCACTGAATTTTTCAACATGGAACCCTGAAAATAAGAGGATTAAGGCCTCCTCAGTATTTCAAACATATCTCTCCTTCCCTAACCAACTAAGCATTATCAACAGTTTCAAGATCAGTTTCTATGGCTATATAAATAGCTATCGTTCCTATCTGATGGGGTGACAGCTTCATACTCAGGTAAATTTCAATCATCAGTTTGATACATTCCTTTCACAGGAAAATTATAGTTAATTTTATGAAGTCACGTGAAAACACTGTGACTTGCTGAAGACGGCCAGTGGTTTTCTGGCCTTCCAATCATAATAAGGTTCTATTTTATTTCCAATTATGTCTTTTCATTCTCTCCCAAAGTTTAAGTAAGCCTGCCTGGCTTTTCAAAGAAATGGTAATCTTCCCTAATAGCACTTGTGGCATAACACAAAGTGTTGAGTTTGGCGCCTTTCTGGTTTAGCCTCTACCCATCAATACTGCATACACATTCAATAATACAGATACATTTCAATAATACTGTTTATATAAATGTTTATCTTACCGCATCAATGAAATAATGCACAATTTGTAGGTTAACCGGTGATCAATGGTTACACTCAGATCACCCCTGGTGCAGAACAGAGAAGGCAATGGTCATGAATGCCGTGCGTCTGATGATAACACTACTTTTCAAATATTAATCTTCAAGTGGCAACTAACGCTGGCTTCAAATCGTTTTTATTCCTACCCTTAGTCTATTCTACCACAGCCAATCGAATTATGTTATGCCCACTTGCCTCTTTTTCAAAATAAATTACACTTTCAAAATCGTAACGTCCCCCCTCTCCCAAGACTGGCAAAGTTGAGTGAGGACATCAATGCGTCTGTCTCTCTATCTTTTCTTTACAATATTTCTGTTACTATCTAAGCGTTTTTAATGAGAAAAGGCAATTATTGATCAGACGACTGTCTGTCATATCGTCGTTATATTTTTATTTCTCTCCTTATCATACTTTTCATCTTTGTATTTTTCCCTCTTCAGTTCTTCAAATAACATACTTTTCTCTCTACGGTAGGATAATATATCATAATGTGGAATATGATATTCTAATAAACAAGTATTATCATTTTATTGTCACTGTCCTTTCGTTTATTTTATTCTACATCGATGTTCCTTGGGCCACCAGTTATCTATCCTTCTAAGTTTCACTTTCGCCATCTCCAGCTCTACACATTAGTGGGTATTTTTAAATTTCCAAGTTAGCCGTAATTTTTTTCTTTTCTTTAAATCCACCACTGTTTTATCTCCCTCTCTCGTTCTTTTACAAAATGAAGCAACACGTTTGAATTTCATCAGAAAATACAACTAGACAGGAAATGCGAGCTTGTCTGTGTGTTTTTACTATCGTCTCACGATCTAAGTGTTTATACATTCAAACTGCGCTACTATTGAACGGGGTGGGCAGGTGGATTGTAGTGGCTTTGCACCGCTTTTCCAAAATCTGCTAGTAGCAAAGTCACGCACTTGCGTTATCGTAAGTGATGCCTAGAACCATGGTCTAATGTCGTTCTATTAATACTTCCTCTCTCTCTCTCTGTCACTCCTCCATTTTTTTTCTCTCACTCTTTCTTGGAATGAAACACGCCTTGGCTGCAAAAATGTTATAGTTAATTTCAAGGACGGAGTATGGAAGCTTGTAATATTGAGAGAGGGTACTATTCACTTTGCGTTAAGGCTTCTCAAAACCTGCGCGACTGCGGGCAATGGCAAAGACGTTAAGCACAACTCCCTATTTTATCTCTATAGTATTTGGATTTATAATTGATAATATTTTACCTATTTGATCGGGGTATCAGGGATCTTACTACACTCATGATGCTGCAGTCGTCACTCAAAGCCAACAGGAACTTCAGAGCTTGATGAATCGCTTCACCCGAGCATGTAAGAACTTTGGCCACACAATAAGTTTAAAGAAAACAAATGTGCTGAGTCAGGATGTGGGTGCTGCACCAGTTATCAATATTGATAACTATGAATTGGCAGTGGTTCACCACTTCACATACCTGGGGTCTACCATCAATTACAAACTCTCTCTGGACACAGAAATTGACAGCTGCACTGGCAAAGCTGCAGCTACCTTTGCACGCCTCACATCTCGTATTTGGGGAAACTCCAAACTCACAATGAAGACCAAAGCTGAGGTATATAATGCCTGCATCACCAGCACACTTCTGTATGGTAGCGAGACATGGACAACCTATGCTAAGCAAGAAAGAAGGCTCAATACTTTCCATCTACGGTGTCTACGCCACATCCTCGGCATTCTGTGGAAAGATAAAGTGACAAATGTTGAGGTGTTGTCACGTGCTGGCCTTCAAAGCATGTATACACTGCGTAGACAGTGCAGACTACGCTGGCTTGGCCATGTCCACCACATGGAAAATGTCGCATCCCGAAAGATATCTTTTACGGACAACTGGCCTTTGGCAAAAGAACAGTGGGAAACTGCAGGTGAGATTCAAAGATGTGTGCAAGAGAGACACGAGGGCACTGGACATAAATCCAGCAACTGGGAGGATGAAGCTTCCGATCACACCAAGTGGCAATGCTATCTGCGGCACCATCTCAGTATGGGCAAAAAGAAGCTCACACAAAAAGCAGAAGAGAGGAGAAAACATCGAAAGAACCACCAGGAAAGTAAGCAGCTGAGGGCTGTCACCTCAAGGGCGCATTTTCATAGTCAGTTTTGACTGAAGGGGCTATTATTATTATATAACTGATGAAACTTATGCCTAGGCTGAACGGGTGCACCCTGCAAAAATGAAACAAAATTGAAGAAAAAAAACAAGCAAACAACTCCTTCTGTCTCAAGCAGTTATTAGGTTTTTCCCAAACATCAAAGTAGACGCCAATTTTTTCACGTTATGTTTAAAAAAAAAGCAGTAAACACACACACACATGAATTGTGCATAATCCCTTTCACTCCTTATGGAACATGTAGCCACCAATGCAGCTGGTCTTCCTTGCCAGGAAGCCTACATAAAGCAATCACATGCTCTTGCAGCAGTGGGTTCTGAGCACACTTTTTTTTTACATACTGAGATTGGTTAGCCCCCTGCACAACCTCATATTAGTTGCCTAGCACGGCATGCCTTGAGTGTCAGTAGGCCTATTATTTCTTTGTCTCTTCAGAGCCCCCCCCCCCCCCCCAGAAACTACGTACATGGAGCAAGCATATAAATGGTCACCAAATTTTTTCACATGGTGTTTTTAAACAAGCAGTATAAACACATGCACATGCATGAACGCCACACACACACACATATATATAAACACATCATCATCATCATCAAATTCCCTTTCACTCCTTATAGAGCATGGCGCCACCACTGTAGGTGATTCCCCTGCAGGAAGGCTGCAAGAAAACATGCACATGCTCTAGCAATAGTGGCTTTTGTAGCAATTTGTTTTATATGATGAGGTTGCTAGCCCCCCATGCACAACCTCATATTAAAACACCTCTAACAGCATGCCTGAATAATCCTACTCTTTCTAATTCTCATCAGAGCGCCCCCACCCCCGTGCGCAACAACAACAAAAAACTACACAAGTCAGTATGTATATGTAAGAGCGAAATTAATTTTAAACATGTCATTTGTGCCATTAGCATCAGTAAAGAAAAGTATTAACAAACATAATCATTTTTCTGTTACTTATTATTGTTTAATATACATTAAAGACCTTCAACAGATGGCACAGGACATGGAGGCTTGGCATGCTCTTGCTGAAGATCTATGTTCCACCGGCAGTTGGAAGGTAATTAATGAATGAATTAATGTATACATTCAGTTTTACACACTTGTTACTTCCCGAGTAATTTTCTCCTGCTCCTTCATCCATTTAGTATACTCTAGAACAGTGATTCTCAATGTAGGCCCCCAGGGGACCATACCATATTTCTGGTGGGGGGAGTAAGATGGTAAAGTACCTTTTTTCCAGCTAACTATGAGGGGGGCCACACAGGTAAATGAGGCTCAGAAGGGGGCCTTGAACAAAAACAAGGTTGAGAACCCCTGCTCTAGAAAGTGACCTTCGCACACTCAACGTGTAATCTGATCTGTAGAAAGCTGACTATATAAAATTTTAGACAAGCTTTTAGGTTGTTAGGTTAACCTTGTGCTCCACCCATATTCTGTTCTTTTGCCTGCTTCATTTTATCGCCCCCCCCCCCCCTTCCCCGGGGGAGCCGCGGTAGCGCAGCGGTTAGTGCACTGGCCTCCTAGCTCGGTGGTCCATGGTTCAATCCCCAGTTGAGGTGGGATTTTTTAGACCGCAAACGGCTCCGGGGTCGACCCAGCCTCATGAATTGAGTACCAGAGCAACTTCTGGGAAGGTTAAGGCGGCCGGCGTGAGGCTGACCACATCACCCCTAGTGTGCCGATGGTCAAGACAATATGGGCCTAACACCATATTCCCAATATGTCTCAATGGGCGTGTAAAGGGATCCTTTACATCTAAGTACCTTCCCCATTGCTATATATATATATATTATATGATAGGAAACTCTATTCAGAACGATACAGCAGGAGGCAATCTGATCATCAGAAGGAGTGATCGGATTTTTTCAACTTCTTGAATGCATTGTCCTTTATCGATTTGAGACAACATGGTTATATAAAGGTAGGTAAAGGATTTTGTTACATGCCTATTGAGGCATATTGGGAATACGGTGTAAGGCCCATATTTTCTTAACCATCGGCACACTAGGGGTGATGTGGTCAGCATCATGCCAATTACCCTATAGATTAAACATATGTACAATGTATTACTTCACAGAATATACATGGCTGGGCGTACTGTTACCATCACATTTTTAGGACAGTGGTGAAGGAAGTTTCTTATGTCAGGAAATTCCCATATATAGAGTTTTCTTTAATGAACTAGTTGAAATGTGATGAACAATGACATATTCCCACCAACACTTTTGGGAAAGGTGTGTATTGCACTGTGAAAACTAAATGGAACACCTGTTAAAAGAACGAGCAAGCCGTACCATTTTTCTGTGGTGCAGTATTCACAATTCACAGATTTCCTCACAAAAAGTATCGCTGGTATGTATAAATATGAATCTCTATCTTAGATTTATACATGATAGTGGAGAACAGAGTTCATGAAAATTTGTAGTCTAACTGATCTGTACAATATAATATACATTGTGTAGGAAAGTTCTTAAAGCTATAATAAATCTAAGATCAGTTTTGACAAATGAAACGTCCTCATTTCATAGAAGACGGTCTAAAATTTCTTAAAATATAAGCAACGCAACTCAAAATTTACAGTTTTAATCAACTCTTTTTGGGAGCCGCAATAGCGCAGTGGTTAGTGCACTGGCTTCCTAGCTCGGTGGTCCATGGTTCGATCCCCAGTTGAGGTGAGGTTTTTTTATACCGCAAACGGCTCAAGGGTCGACCCAGCCTCATGAATTGGGTACCAGAGCAACTCTGGGAAGGTTAAGGCAGCTAGCGTGATGCTGACCGCATCACCCAGAGTGTGCCGATGGTCAAGGAAATATATGCCTCAATAGCTCAATAAGCATGTAACGGGATCCTTTACCTTTTTTTACCTTTCTGTCCCAGGCAGCTTTTAATTACTTTTATTTAAGATCACATGCACACTGTCACCCGTGTGTTACCGGGGCCCGAAAGGGAAACAAAGAATAGTAGCACTGTACCCTACCATGCATGTCGTAAAAAGCGACTTATAAGGGCTTGGCATGGGGCTGGTTACCTCATATGTAAAAAGAACTCTTTACCAAAAAACTTCATGTACACTGTACATTTGTCGCATTTCACATTGTTTATACTCAAAATCTCGATATTACACTCGTCATGGAGAGCTGAAATTTTGCAGGCAGCTCCGTTTCTTGTTATACTTTAATCTTTCAAAATTTGACCAGTATTAACCTAGCCAATGTTATATAATAACTAAAACTGTAAGATAAGGTGGAAATAACTCCACTAAAGTAAGGAAAACTTGTCTTTGGCTGATGCAGGTCGACTTGCCCAGAATCGTGATGCGTTCAGAGCAGCTGTAATGGAGACAACGTTCTGGAAAGAATACGTCACATGATGATGATGAAAGTAAGGAAAAAATGAACTGCGAATATAGATTGTATTACGTATTTGATGGTATGGGTGTAGCATGGTGAATGGTGATGTGCCAATTAAATCAATGTGTTTCTTCAAATAAATCTGTATATTTTTTAACCATACGACAAAATACTTCTTAGCGATAACTGGTCATCCACTTGTATTTTAAGCCAGTGCTCTGCAACCGCTGTGCCTCAACACACTGGTGTGTCAGGGGTGTCTGCCTGGTGTGCCGTGACACTAGGCACATTACAGCACATAATGGTATACAACATTATATGTTATGGTAAAATATTACGAAAAGAAACTCACGCATACAATTTTACAAATAATAAGTTGAGTCATCATCATCCACCAATCCATCAAAACAATTAGAAAGCACTATCTTATGACAGCAGTAAATTTTTAAATACATACAATAGTCAACTACTTAAATATTATAGCGTGCCGTGGAATTTTTGTAGGGCACTGAAGTGTGCCGCAATGTAAAAAAAATGGTTGTGGAAATGTGTTCCAAGCAATGTAATGTATGCTTTTTATTTATTTAAAGTTTTTTAGTCCATCTGGTAACAATAATATTAGTGAATCCCCAAAACTTATTGTTTCCTTTATCTATTAAGTTTTACCGAGGAACAAAAATGAATATTAAATTTGCGCCACACAGATGAAGGTTTTTAAATCAAGCAGTACACACATATACATTTGGAAGACGGTATGTCACAATATACATACAATCATTTAAAATGGTCTGAAGAATATTTCGGAACCTTATACGCTACTTTCTTCGTTGTTCCACTTCTACCTTGGGGTGTAGAAGTTTGCCAGAGAGAGTGCCATACTATCCTATCGGCTGTCTTCCTTTTAACCTTGTTCCAGACCAGTCCTTGATCCTTCAGGGATTGTCTGATGTTGTCCTCCCAGCGAACTCTGGGTTGTCCTGCCGGTCTAGATCCTTTGCTCTTGGTTTCCCATATTTGTTGTGGTATCCAGTTTTTCTTCTCTGATTCTGCAGACATGACCACACCATCGTAACTGGAACTGTTCCACCCAAGTCTGCAGGGTGTAAACCTTATATGCAACAAATAATCATGCAAAGTGCAGACATGAGAAAATCAGACAATAACAAAATGAGTCTACTGGGAAGCAGATGGATAAATAATTGAAATAATGACAGAATCCTGAGGCCTGTGAAAACAAATAAATAAATACAGGAAAATAGCAGGGGCTTCTAAGACAGAAAGAAGGAGGACACCAGATAACCCCTGGGTGTTAAATTGGCTGTGTGTCCTTTCACAATTCACCCTCGCAGCAAGGCGATAGCGCCATGCGGATGGTCCCTGGTTCAATTTCCCCTATCACTTATACTTCTTTATTGTTGTCTGATGTGCTCCTTCTTTCTGTCTTATAAGTGCTTGATATTTGCCTATATTTATTTACTGAGGAATAATGTACCATATTTTGTTGCACCATTTGGTCCTTGTGGTTAAAAACAGATTAAAAAAAAATTGTTGTTGGCTCTTTTATAAATTTCAGATATGCCAAGCAAGTTACTAGTTTTGCCACAAAGCCTGCACATTTCTGTTCCTATGTTCAAAGCCTCATTTTTAATAGTATTCTCATTCATAACACACATACCAATAAAAACATGCTCTCTGACGTCTGTAAATTATGTACAATCACACGTAAAGATCATTTCTGTAATATTAACTGCTCAAGAAACTCATTCTGGCTTGCTTCCTCTTTCAGTAAGGCATCATGCTGTATTCTTAATCTGAAGAAGAAAACAAAAATCAAGTTTTTTAACTTTCAACTGTGTGTCAACTGATACTCTGAGATGCAGGTCTTTTTCTCATGTGACGTCTGTTGCCATGGCTGATTGTTAAGCTAAAGCTGCTGAGCTTATCACTCTTTCACAGCCAATACCAAGTTGAAGAACCCTTGCCATTGTCTACACTGGAGATCTAGACTTTTCCTGTGGCTTTTATGCCTATCTGAAACTTGTCGAGCTGGAGTCATGAACTCCACTATCTTTCCCAGGTATTCTATCCTGGTTTGGCAAGCATTTAAAGGTTCCTCACATCTTGTTTCAAGCTGTGGGGGCCGGGTGTGTGGCATACTGTGCACTCCTACCATCCAGTGGGCTTCTCCTAATATGCGTGACTATAATAATGAGCTCTGGGTTGTCCTAAGGAATTATCATGTCTGATACAGAGTCACTTCCAGCTCCCATCGTCTGTCACTTATCCATTGTGAGATCCTCTTGCAAACAGCAGACCAGGCAAAAAGATCAAGTTAAGTTAAACCCAAGCTTACTATGCAATGCTGGGTTCTCAACATGTTTCATCACAGGGAGAATCATGACCTTTGGCTGGTGTGGCAACTCTATTGCTGAGTGTTGAAATTTATCCAAAGCACAATCATGCTTCCTCTTGGGAAAACCCTGGTCCAGAAGGCAGATTTTCTACTGCTGATGACTCTTGTGATCGCAACTGGTTAGACTGCATTCTTGTTAAGTGCTCAAACTTATATTATCTATCATCTCTCTGTGTAATTAATGCATGTTATTGTTCCCACCCATCTCCTGCATGCTTTTTTTCTCATTCTGTCCTTTACTGTGACATTGCCTTTACAATAATTTACTTCTTGCAAATGTTATAAATCAATGAAAAAATGAATTTATTAAACAGCTGTATTCAAAAACATAAAATAATGAAATTGAAAGCATAAAAATGATCTACTAGAAACCATTACAAAACTGAATTCATAAAAAATTTCTAGTTGAAAAAAAGAAGGTTGTAAACTAATTAAAATAAACTCATTTTAAAAATATTTGACTGAAAAAAGTGACAACATGAGGATTTTGAATCAATTTTAAACATGTTTTATTTTAATCTGTTTAAAATTGATTCAAAATCATTATTTTGTCCCATTTTCCAGTCAAACATTTTTTAAATGAGTTTATTTTAATTAGTTTACAACCTTCTTTTTTTCAACAAGAAAATTGTTAACACATTCTTCTTAAATCTCAGCCATCAATGGGTACTTGACTTTGAGTTAGGGAAGGAAAAGACAGCGAGAAACTGGTCACCCCACCTCTCGATGCTGGACCTAGTATGGGGAAGTCTCTAACACTTCACTCCCCTACGGCAATATCTGTAATGGGACTACCTTTACCGTTACTTAAATCTGGAAGCATCTAAAATAGGTTCCTGATATTAACTCTTTAAGTCCCAAAAGCCGATAAATGGCTTTTCATTTTAGACCCATTTGACCCAGGAGCTGATTAATCGGATGTCATATCTTTTCCTCCTTTCTAGAGCTGTTTTTTAACTTTAACAACCCAAAACGTCATTTCCTAAATGAAGAACTTACTGTAAATACCTCATGTGTTGAAGAGAGGACATGTTTTCGTTGTTTGACTTTAATTTAAGATTTTTTAAGCGCATATTTTATAAGATCAAATGGCCGTGCCCACTGCTTCTAGTAGACTTAGAAGATTAACGTCAGACCAAGCTAGGAAGTTATTTGAAGACATTTTGGATAGTGATAATAATTCAGACTGTAGTATTTATTCACAGGATAGCGATGACGACTTTGATTTTTAATGAAAACGTTTGCTCTAATTTTTCACCAGCTTATTCTTTCAGCCTCCATTTTACCTTTTTTTCAGTAATAATTTTTCAGTGAAAGCTTTTATACCTGTAACACAAGAGTAAAGTACATCCATTTACTTTCAGTTTCATATACAACAACAAAGTTATTTATGCATATGAACATTTTTAAAAAATTATTTCCAAACAATTAAAAATGCACTGGGTTGGCCTTTTTTGTTTGGGCCAAACCCACTTTTTTGCTTAGGACTGAAAGAGTTAAGAATAACAGAAAGCACACAAAGAAATCAATAACAAAAATTAAGATAAAAATGGAAACAGACAACACTTAATACCACTGATTTAAAAAGTGAAATTATTAAGAAATTTAGAACATTAAAACATAACATTCTGTTGTTGTTGCAAATAACTGTTTCTTTTTTTAATTCCAGGGGACTTAACAAAAATGTGTTTCCCAATTATTCATGATCAGATGTGACCTTGACAAAAGGATAACTCAATTACCTTTCCAGTTGCATCGTCTTTTCTGTGATCAATGCCTGGAGCTGTTGTTGCTGCGCCTCTCTCTGTTTGGTTATGGATTTCAGCAAGTTACGGGAGCCAATCGCCTGAGGATGTGCAGAAGCAAAATTAAAATTATTAGAGCCAACTGCCCAAGGATGTGAATAAACAAAATTAATTGTTTTCGGTACACTCAAGATTTAGTTGTCATACTGTGAATACCCCAATATGCCTCAATGGGCATGTAACGGGATCCTTTACCTACCTTACTGTGAATACATCATGATTATTGACTTTATCATGCCTAGAGGTGTGGGCAGCTGCGTGTTTATCTCTAGCTTTGATTTGATAAACACACATTCATTCATCTCTATCTCTCTAAGAATATGAAATGCTAGTCCAAAGATCAAGGTTCTGGAGGCCACAGAGATATGGTTTTACAGAAGAATGTTAAAAATACCATGGACAGCCAAAAAGAGTAATAAAAGAAACCCATGCTCAAAGGAAACTTATTTCACAAGTTAGAAAGAAGCAATCCACTTTTTTGGGGCACGTTATGAGAAGAGGAAAGCTGGAATATATCGTAACAACAGATAAGATTAAAGGAAGAAGAGATAGGGGAAGACAAAGAGAGCAAATACTGGACAGTCTGACATCATGGCATGGAATGAAGTCAACAGAAGAATTGATAAATTGTACTGGAGACAGGAAGTTGTGGAGAGACATGATCTCCAATGCTACTAGGCATTGTACTTGAAGAAGAAGAATCCAAAAATCACAACGATCACCAGAAATGAGAAGAAGACGCTGGTGATGGATAGGACACTGTCACAGAACAGTTTCATGAGTGTCAAGGACACACATTAGGAAACCAGCTGATAGCCATACCAAGAAGTCCTTGTTCTGGAGTTCCCAGTATAAGAGAGACAGAGGTACATAAAAAAAAAAAAAAGCACGTGGAGAAGAGAACTGTAGACAGAAATAAATGATGAAGGCTTGGAAAGACCTTGAACTGATGGCGTGTGTTTGTCCTTGCGGAGCTGAAGGTTTATGATTATCAGTCCATAGATCAGTCTCGAGACAACCAAATTATTACTGTGAAGTTTCCTGTGAAGTTCAAATTATACAAATCACTTATCTATTCTCTTGTACGGATGTGAGGGCTGGACACTCACTGCAGATACGGAGCGAAGGATTCAGGCTTTGGAGTATAAATGTTATAGAAGAATTTTGCGCATTTGCTATAAAGAGCACAAAACAAATGTCTATGTTAGAGAGAAAATAAACACCTATGCAAGCCACCAAGAACCACTTTTGTCAGTAGTGGAACGTCGAAAGCTTGTATGGTTTGGGCACGTAACTCATCAAGACTCCCTTTCGAAAACGATCCTCCAGGGAACAGTCGAAGGTAAACGGAGAAGAGGAAGGCAAAGAAAATCCTGGGCTGATAACATCAAAGAATGGGCAGGACACGGTTTTTCACACTTGTACGCATTGCTGAGGATAGAGAGCAGTGGAGGACCCTGTCTGCTGATGCTTCCACCATGGCACCCCTACGACCCATGATGCGTTATGGGTTCAGATGATGATGATTCCGTGCAGTTCCCGGGGATCCTTGAAGAGACAAAGAGAGAATAGAACTACCACATCTCCAGGGATGTCTTGTCTTGTCGTTGATCCACCCCATCACTGAGTGTTAGCTCCCCTGGTGATTTTGATGCTGTAATGTGAAACTATGCAGTTCTGATTCGTTGTTCAGGTCTGCTATATAGGGTGTTTTCAATGGTTGGATTTTTTGGTAAGAGGGGTTGTTTCATCTCTTTCATGGCTGGCAAAGCAATAGGTGATGTTCCACTGTTTCATATGGGTGTCGACAGTGTCTACAGTTTGGATTGTTTTTTGGGTCAATTCTATTTCTATGAGCATTAACAGCAGTGCCCTGTTCGTAATCTGAAAATTTATGTTTGATGCTGAAGTCCTTGATGATTTAAAGCATCTTTCTTAGATGGTGCTGGTAGATGCTTGAAGAGCCGTCTTCCTTTTTTTTTTAAAAATAAAGTTTTGCCTTGTTTTGGCTAGGCGCGTTCCGTTCAACCTAGTCGATTATATTAGGGTGCATGTCCAAATATAAAAGACTCTTAGGTCTGAGGTTTTAGCCATTGCCCGAGTGTTTAGCCAGTTCTCTTTGCAGTTGTTTTTAATACTTTGTTTTGATGTACTGATGTTGACTGTCTGGTCAGTTTGTGGCAGTGCAGCTCCTCTTTCTACTAGCTTATCTGCCTCTTCATTTAATGGAATGTCTACATGCCCAGGTATCCACTGCAGGAAGATGTCAATCCCATACAGCTCTTAAAGCTTGTGACACATTTCTATGATTGTTTGAGTAGTATCTCTTCAGCTTACTATCCAGTTCTGAATGATCCTAAGAGCAGCCTGTGAATCTGAAAAGATTATGATGCCATTCAGACCATCATCAACCTCCTGCTTTAGCTCCCCAAGGAGCATAGGCCTTTAAAAAAACGTATGCCAAGCCTTCCTCTTCCGTGCCATCAGCTCATGGTTTTTCCATACGTTCTTCATTCCTTTCATATCTGTCTCCAGTTCTCTTCTCCATGTGTTCTTTGTTCTCCCTCTGCCTCTCTTTCTCTGGGAATTCCAGAACAAGGACTGCCTTGTAATACTAGCAACAGGTTTTCTCAGTGTTCACCCTGTCCACTGCCAGTATCTTCTTCTCATCTCTTGTTCTACTGGCACTTGTTTGATTCATGTCATCAGTTCCCACATTAGTGATCTTGTCACACCATTCCAATCCTTCTTTTCTATGCAAGCATACACTTATGAAGGTCCATAACTTTTTGGTTGTTGTTTGTGTTGTTCTCCAGGTTTCAGAGCCATGCAATTGATTTGTCTTGACATTTGAGTTGAAATCAGACCAGGCAACAAGCTATTCATCTCTCTCCAAGCCTACCATCAAATACTTCAGGTAACTTTCTTTATTTTTCATCTACCTTAGAGATCATCAGACAACAGGGATTTGTAATTATAATGAGTAAAATTTACTCCACTTGAAAGGGAAAAGTAAAGACAACCTGACAGAGAACAGTGGAGGCTGAGATGCACAGCATGAACCAGAGTTGGGGCATGGCATGAAGGATGGCCACAGATTGAGCAAAATTGGAACAGTTTGTTCCTGCCCTACAAGATGCCACTAGGCGTGATGGCCACTGACTGCTTTGACAGTCATGGGCTAAGGACCCAAGAAGAAGAAAAGGGAAAAGTGCATCTGACTGGCAGAGTGGTTAAAACGCTAGCCTCTCACGGCAACAGTGCCTGGTTCAAAACATGGTGGCGTCACACTCAAGTCTACCTAGCTGTAAATGGGTACTTGACTCTGCTCTTGAGTTTGTAGGGACAGGTTTTTATGAGTATAGTTGTCAGTAGAAGTTACTGATGAAACAGAAAAGAACTCTGTCTGAAAAGAATATAGTCCCAGTGTCAGAGAAGAGCACTGGTATCACAGGATAGTCACGGCTGTGAAAATCTCTACTTCAGATAGCAATTAGACAAAAGTTAGAGCCTAAGATGCCACCTTTGCTAGTAGCTACCTATGATAAACAACAATTCAGTAAAACTCAAAATGCAACAATATAAAATTGATAAGTCAGAGGAATACAATTACTGAATCATTTATTATGTACATCTATCTTTGGTTTTCTTCTTGTGCAAATATGAATGATGAAAAATTATGAATTTGGATGAATAAAGATTAATTACACAATTATTCAATATTTGAGTTGCAGTTATTAATTAACAAAAGTCCTTGCTGGAATCTTCCGTATGGAAACAGAATGTTCTTTCAAATTTCCTTTAAAAAACTAATATGTCACTTGTCTTGCCTATCCTTGATCAGCTTTCTCATCATAACACACCAATTTAATTCTCTGTTGTGACCATTCACAATGGCTGTTGAATTGTGCACACAGAATACTTAACATAAAGTTCTGTGAATGTCCTGTGGTTATACTTCACAGCAATATCAGTTGTATGTTTTGTACCAGGTCACCAAGCACTGATGGGGCAGGTTACACGAATAAAGATGGCAAACTATGGTGCTCCTGTGTTGGTTCAGGAAGGTACTATTGATCTCTAATTCTAGACCTCTGCTGGAGTATGACACGAATGAACCTGGAGACAATATGTGACAAGTGGCTAGCCTTTGGTCATAGGTTCCACAAGCCTACGTGTCCATGAATGAGTGTTCAGAATGTATGCATGTATATGAATGATACATGGATCAGTTCTGATCAGAATAGCGAGACAAGACAGGTGTCTATCTGCATAAACATTCTGAAACAATACATGAATAAAATATAATACAGTTTATACATAATTATGATGCTACCTTTGCCTTTCACATTCTGGAGTGCCAAGTCATCATTTCTGTATAATAACTGTAAATTGACCACTTCAAATGGCAATCCTGATAATCGTTGATATGCATCAAATTCCCTTACACATCCACAACTAAATTTCAAATCAGTCCTCTGGTCTGATCCTGATACAATTCTTTTTTTTTTTTTTTTTTTTTGCGTTTGCCTGCTAATACTCGAGGCGAAATCTCAGGTTATTATTTTATGTCTAACCTGACATTGATTTTACGTGAGTATCCCTTTATTTCTTGTACAGAGACAGGTGTCCCTCGCCATTCAGGCAAATACTCGCCGATTTCGGAGGTACCCATTGCAGCTGGGTCGGCTCAGGAGCCGCCAGTCCCTGGTCGATGACACTCCTTCAAATGTCCTCGCCAGGTCTCAAGTTAATCCAGTCCAAATCCCAGTCGACGAAATATCCTCAAATGCCGTCGCCCGGGTTTGATCCTGTATCACCCGGTCGCCAGAGCGGTGTTGTAACCACTACGTTAGCGCGGCTCCCAATTCTATTAAAATAAGCTGCAATAAAACAATTAATTATTCATAAATTTACATACCCTCTTAGGATAGATGCAAAGTACAGAATAGACTCAGTTTAGCAAAATAGAGCTGCACGGAATTCAGATGGCAAAGGTTTTAGCCCCGGCAAGCATCTCTTTCCTTCAGTCTATCTGTCTTCTGCTGTGTGTGTGTAAGGTTTGAAAATTCTGCTGCTGGCCTTTATAAAGTGAAGGAGCGGGTGTATCAGGGAGCAATGCGGTGTCACAGTTTCCAGACTGTGTATTTTTGCAGACTTGAGCGAGTTTGTATTAGCTGAGTCCAGAAATTTTCTTCATGCTTCTCAACCCTGTTACCCATGACGTTCATCTATATCTCTTTCTACTTTACATAACTTCTGCTTTCCTTCTATTTGAAATTTTCCATAATTGGTTCAGATTTCGATTTTTACCAAATTTTTAAAGGCGATCGACACAGCAGTTTTCATCACGTTGGTGCCTTTACCTTCAATTTTCTCCAAAAGTAATGCACACAGCAACTGTTCCTTGTGGAATGAATATAGCTGGTCTTATCCCTCAAAAAATGAAATCACTGTCATTACTTTCTGTCACTCCATTCACTTGTACGACACACGAATCTATTTTATACTAACACATTTCCCTTTCCTCTGCAGATCGCCATTTTAAAAACCGGTTTGTCAACAAGTGAGCTTCACGGTGTCTGATTGGTTGCCAATATTTCCTTTCTTTCTGTCATAACAAGGCATTTGTAATTACATCATGCTACAGAGTTAGGGAAGGAAAAGGTAGCGAGGAAGGGAATTGGACACCCCACCAAACAATGCTTGACCCAGTATTGTGAAGTCTCTAACACTTCACTCCCCAACAGCAGTATCTGCTATGGGACTACCTTTACCTTCCCCTTTAAAAGGTAAAACAAAAATTTCTAGCTCTACACTAGACATGGAATCCCAGGGGACAGAGAGGCAGAGGTAGACCAAAAAACACAGGGAGAAGAGAACTGGAGACAGAAGTGAAAATGATGAGGAAAACATGGAAAGAACTTGAGCTGATGGCACATGACAGAAGGACGGCATGTGTTTGTTGAAGGCCTATGCTCCTTGGGGAGCTAAAGGGTATTGATTGACTACACTAGACATACAATAGCACTAATATTAGTACCTTCATTTTCTCCTTTTCCACTTCTTTGGCAACAGAATCCACCATTACCATAAATGTCCCAACAATTTTCTGAAAGTCTACTATTCCTGTGGATGTTTTGAAACAATGACATCAAATGTTAGATGATTGAAATTTACCGTAGTAAGTAATCAGATGATGTAGAGTTATTGAGGTGAATTCTAGACAATGACACTATCACTAAGTAAATTTACCATACTGAGCATCAGATAACGTAGAGGTATTGCACTGAAGACCAGACAATGTTAATTTATAGCACTAGGTATCACTATGTAAATTAACCTTACTGAACATTAGATAACATAGAGTTACTGCACTGAAGACAGACAATGTTAATTTATGGCACTAAATATCACAGAATGTAAAGTTATGACACTGAATACTTGAGAATGTAAAGTTAAGGAACAGAGGGAGGGAGCAAAGAAGAAAGAAAGGAATGAAGAGAAGCATGGAGGAAGAAAGAAAGAAAGGGTGGGAGGAAGGAAGGGAAAAGTGGATGGCAGGAATAGAAGGATGAGATAGAGCAAAGGAGGAAAGAAGAGGAAGGAAAGGCAGGGGGAAGAAGATATGAACAATGGGAGGGAGAAAGGAAGGAAAAGAGGGAGGGAGGAAAGAAGAAAGGAGGGAAGGGAGGAAGTAAGTGAAGATGAGAGGAAAAAAGAAGGGAGAGGGAAGATAGAGGTAGGAAAAAAGGAAGGAAGTGAGGAAGATGGAGATATATGAAAGGAAATGAAGCAAGGAAGGAATGGAGGGATGAAGAAAGGAGAATTGTGTAGGCGAAACCCCCCAGATAAAAAAAAAGCCTTGGCAGGTTTATGCTACACTTTTGTAACTTATACTAAGTGTACTTACGCCGACTTGAGCAGTGTTGTGTTGTTACTTACACCTCTTTTCTGCTGTTGTTATAATTTACTTTTGGGGGGTAGAGTTAAATGTATCTTTGGTATATCACCATCATGGCTGAATCATAGAATAATAAGATACACCACCATGTCTCACAAGTGGCTATTGATTTGTCAGCCGTGTTGTTTGAATTAAGGCCTTGACGTCAGGGCCTTAAATCCCACCCCCTGCAGACCCAAGTAGAACAGTCCCAACTAAGATGGTTTGGCCATGTCTGCAGAATGGGAGAAGATCGGCTACCATGACAAGCATGGGAAACAAAGAGCCATGGATCCAGACCCCCAGGATGACCCAGAGTCCGCTGGGAGGACAACATTAGACAATCTTTGAAGGACCGAGGACTAGAATGGAACCAGGCCAGGAGGAAGACAGGCGATAGGATAGTCTGGCGCTCTCTCTTCCAAACCTCTACACCTCACGGTAGAAGGGGAACGACTAAGTAAGTAAGTAAGTTGTTTGAATTGATTTAAACATCAGTGAGAGTTTCATGAAAGATTGTTATGAATGTTCAAAGTGTAAGAGAAGTGTCAGTCTAGTTGAATAAAAAGTACGACAGCAATGGCTTTATATCAATTTTTACCCAGACAATGAAAAAGCAGACAGACTAGCAAAAACTAGGAGCAACCTTGGCACAAACAAACACTCCAGCCAACATGCAAACAGCTGAACGAATACTCCAAAACAACTTCAACGAGAAATGGCTGAACCGATGGGCAAAAGGGACTACAGGTCATGCTTTGTATAAAGAAATGATCAAACACAACAAAAAGGACAACATCAACAACCTACGACATGCGGAGAACACCCCAGACTCAACAAGCACTTAAAACAAATTAAACCCCACACATGAGCCTAATTGCCGTAACTACACCTATCCATATGAGACAGTTCAGCATGTGCTGCTGACCTGCCCAGGACTCTCCATAGAAAGAAGAAAGCTATTGCTGGGCTCCCCAACAATCACAAACACTCTATACAGCACCACTCACCAGCTAAAGAACACATGCAAATTCTTCAACTTTGCATTGACTGCGAAAGAGCGACAAGCTCAGCAACCCTAGTTAATCAACAACAACAATATCGATTTTCAGTGTTTGTGGGAGATGTGTTGGTTTTCTTTCTTTTATTTTTAAACATATGGCCTCAATGTTTTTCTAACATTATTACTTTTGAAAAAGCTCGAAACAGGGTTAGGGTTAAAATAATTGCTAGCAGCTATTTTTTAATCACTGTAAGTGACATGACCAATGTATCAATCGCCAGTTGGACGACAAGGCGGTATGTGTCTATTATTCCATGATTCTACTGACCACAGATAATACAATTACAGGCAGTTCTCTGTTTTACGTGTGTTTTATTTACGCAAATTAGAACTTTCTTCTTTCTTAATCGGAACCTCATCTACCCCGTAAACAGGGTGTAGAGGGGACCCAAACAGCGCAAGGCTCCTGGGAAAAACATGCAATCAAAATGTTTGACAAACAGGTGATTAGCCCATTGTGCCTGAACTTGCCCTCAAGTTTGCAGTTAATCGCTATGAAACCATCGATCCTTTCTGGTTAATTCCAGCCAAAACGGACAGAGCCTCTTATACCCGAAGGTGTCGAGGGATGCCCTTTCCTCTTCTGCCCGAAGGCATTTATAGAGGAATACTCAGGACCCGAAAGTCTGAGAAAAAAGCCAGAGAAAGGGAGCAATTAGAACTTGCGCACACCAATTGTAAGGCATTTTTGTTTTATTTACACGCCAAGCTTGAAGTTACGTGACCCGATATTTAGGCATTTTTACTGTACATATTTTATCTGCTCCCCAGTGGTACAGCCAGAGCCATGATGTTGCCAGTTTGAATATTCTTTGAGGGATTTTCCGAAGGCATTCACTTTTAAAGATGTACTTTTGTTAATCAAGACTACATGGAATGAAGTCCCGCTGTGATGCATGATCGATGTGTGGAAAAAACTGTGCCCTCAAATATGTCATGACTTTGAAGGCATTTGCGTTGGTGAGAGTAGTACCGCAGCAATTAAGAATGGTGTCAGAATGGCCTCAAGAGCTGGTTTAGATGGAACTGACAAAAGTGAAATTATAAATTTACTTGAAACTCAGAAAGTAGGATTGGGCAATGAAGAGTTGTTGGCTATGGAGAAGATCATCACAAAAGAAGAATTCACAGATACTTGCACCAGCCAGCAACAACCACAATGCCAATAACTTACAGTGAAACAATTCAAGGAGGCCTTCCAGTTTCTTCAACCGTGCCTTATGATTTTTGGACAAGGAGATTTATGGTCAAGAGAAAAATGATGGAATGTACTGCTCCCTGAGCAGAGAAAGCCACAAACTTAATTCTGGACACCTACTTCAGGAAACAATTCATTGTTGCATTGCTTGCTTCTCATTCAGATGACTCACAACCCCACCCCTTGTCTAATTAGAATTTGATAAAAATGAAGAGTATGGTCCTGCCCCTGTCAATGTTGAATAATTTGTCAATGTTGTTTTCTGTACATGTACTTAATATAAATTAGGCCTATATATATTAATTTAAACTGTTTATTGTAACGTATTTATTTTTACTTTTATGTATGGCATTGGTGGAACGCATCCCCCTTACTTGATATGTGTCTGAATGAGAAAATCCTGTTCCATTTACACGATTTCTGTTTACTGAGGGTAATGAGAAAGCATTTATCGCGTAAACAAAGAACTACCTGTATTGCCGTTACCACCACCACACTGCAGCTGCTACCACAACATCTCCCAGCATGTCCACTGACCTTGCTGAGCTCAATGGATGGTTTATTAAGTATGAGAGGAAATTTATTTCTGAATGTTGCTAACTACTTACTTACTTACTTAGTCGTTCCCCTTCTACCGTGAGGTGTAGAGGTTTGGAAGAGAGAGCGCCAGACCATTCTATCAGCTGTCTTCTTCCTGGCCTGGTTCCATTCTAGTCCTCGGTCCTTCAAAGATTGTCTAATGTTGTCCTCCCAGCGGACTCTGGGTCGTCCTGGAGGTCTGGATCCCTGGCTCTTTGTTTCCCATGCTTGTCGTGGTAGCCGATCTTCTCCCATTCTGCAGACATGGCCAAACCATCTTAGTTGGGACTGTTCTATTTGGGTCTGCAGCGGATGGGATTTTAGGCCTTGACGGATCGTCTGGTTGCGGACCATGTCTCTTCTTGTTACTTCAACCACTTTCCTCAGATACCTCATTTCTGAGGTTTAGATCTGGCTTTTGTGGGTTGTAGTCATTGCCCACGACTCGCATCCATATGTCAAGACTGGGACATAGGTGGAGCGGTATACAGCCATCTTTGTTTTCTTACCAACCTCTTTCTTGCTGAGGAATCCACGATTTATGGCCTGAAAAAGTCTCCCAGCCGCTGCTTTTCGAGTGGCCAACTCTTCTTTGATGCCTCCCTTTCGGTCTATAATAGCTCCGAGATATTTAAAGTGGTCGACCTGCTCCAGGACCTGTTCTCCCAACTTAATCTGATGTTTTCTTTCTTCTCGTGATATCACCATGGATTTTGTTTTAGAGCTGCTTATGACCATCCCTCTCTTCTCCAGCTCTTCCTTCCAGACTTGCAGGTTGGATTGGAGATGTGCCTCTGATTTAGCAATCAGGGCAACATCATCAGCAAATGCCAGCTCTGAAATATAGACCTGTCTCATCTTCCAGTACCCCACTGAATACTTTCTTGTTCTCTCCTTACATGCCTTGATGACATCGTCCATAAGGAGTATGAAGAGGTAAGGTGATAGGATATCACCTTGTCTTACACCAGTGGTGGTCCTGAACTCTTCTGACTTATGGTTTGCTGTCCTCACATAATTTCTGCAAGACTTGTAGAAGCTCTGTATAGCATGAATCAGAGGTGCTGGAATATTCTTCCTTGCCAAACAGTCCCAAAGTTTGCTCCAGGGGACCCTGTCAAACGCCTTTTCCAGATCTATGAAACAAAGATGGATCTCTCTCTTATACTCAAGGGCCTTTTCACTCAGCTGTCTGAGTGTGAAGATTAGGTCTTGAGTACTTCGGTTTGCTCGGAATCCGCACTGGACCTCATCCAATTGTGGCTCAGCTAGGCGGCGGAGTCTCTGCTCTAGGATTCTAGAGTAGATTTTACCAGGGACACTGAGAAGGGATATGCCTCTATGGTTTCCACATTGTCGATTGTCACCCTTTTTGAAAATTGGTGTTATGATGGCAATCTCCCAATCCTTTGGTATGGTCTTGTTGCACCATGCTGCCTGTAGGACCTTTAAGAGCAATAGGTCGCCTGATGCTCCCATGTACTTAACCATTTCTGGTGTTATACCATCATGCCCTGCTGCTTTGCCCATCTTGATTTTCTCCAGTGCTGCCTTCAGTTCTTCCATCTTTATGTCATCTTCATCACCATTGGTTTCCTCTTCTGTGCTAGTGGTTATCATTTCTGATGCTTGACCTTGCTCACCATTAAGGAGTTCTGAGAAATATTCTTTCCATCTTTCCATTACTTCCTTCGGGGCAGTAAGCAATTTGCCTTGCTTGTCCTTTATAAATTTGAGAGGGCATTGTTTTTCTTTCCTCATGTTCTTTAGGGTCTTATAGAACAATTTCTGGTTTTCTTGTGCATCTTTTTCTAGCTTTTCTCCAAATTCTTCCCAGGACTTCTGTTTTGCTGCTAGCACTTTGTTCTTTGCTTCTGTTCTGAGTGTCACATATTCTCTATATTTTTCCATTTGTCCTGTTGTGTTTTTTAGCTCCTAAGTATTGTTTCCATGCCATTTTCTTCTCTCTTATTTTCTCTTTGACTTCCTCTGTCCACCAAGGTGTCCTCTTTCTCTGGTTCCCAAGTCGGACTTCACCGCATGCTTCTGCAGCAGCTGTCTTTATGATATCCTTGAATTTATTCCAGAGGGTTTCCAAGTCATCAGGTCGTTCTTCTGTGTTACTCACTGCTGTAGCAATAAGCCCCTGATATCTGGTCTTAATTTCTGGCTCTCTCAGCTTGTAGGTCCTAATGCTCATTTCTCCTGCTCGTTTACTTGGTTTCTTGCGTGATGTTGGGCAGTTCCTAGGCTGAGCAACTCTTTCAGTTGTTCGTTTGATTGTTAGCAGGTAGTGATCACTTCCAATCTCTGGCCCCCTCCAGACTCTTGCATCTCGGACATATCTGAATGAGCTTCTCCGAACAATGGCATAGTCGATCACTGACTTCTCATTCTTGGTTGGTTCACATCTAGTGTATGCATGTATGCGCTTATGGGGGAACTTTGTGTTTGTAATGATCAGATTCTGCTCACTGCAGAATCTAAGGAGTCGCTTTCCATTGTCATTGAGAGTATCTTCTCCATATCTTCCGATAACTCCACCCCATCTAGCATGGTCATTTCCAACTCTGGCATTAAAATCTCCGAGCATAATAACTTCATCTAGGCAGTCATCCACTGTCCTTTGAAGCAGCTCGAAGAATTCCTCCTTGACCTCTGCTCTCTCATCCTCATTTGGCCCATACACTATGACCAGGTTGACTATGGTTTCTCCTTCTTTTAGTTTTACAACCATAATGCGCTCCGAGACAAAGTTCCATCCCTTGATACTATCTTTTTGATTTTGGGCCACAATGCAACCCACGCCCCCTTTAGCCCTTTCAGATATGGGTACACCACTGTAGAGCAACGCGTTGCCATCGAGATCCATGACTCCTTGTCCTTTTTTCTTCGTTTCCGTTATAGCCAGGATTTCTAGTTTTGCTTTCCTCATCTCTTCCACCAGCTCCTCTTCCTTCCCATTTATACTTCTTGTGTTCCAAGTTCCATAAGTCGTAGTCCGTAGTCCGTTCCAGTTCGTCGCCTTTAGAATCAGTCCGGTTTTCTCTCTTGTAGTTCGCATAATCATGATTTAAAGCAAACAGGTGATTGGCCTGTTGTGCCTTTGCATGGTGGAGGGGCTGCCTCCTTACGGCCTCCATGCAGGCCGCCCTCCTCCTTTTTCATCCGGGCTTGGGACCGGCATTGGCGGAGTTGTTGCTAACTACACTGAGTGTTATTATGGGTTGTAATTTTTAAAACTTGCCAGCTTTACATAGTAGCCCAATCTGTTTTGAATACCATTTTTTTGTTGTTGCCAATTTTGATGCAAACTTTAGTCATTTACAAATTCACATTGAAAACATTTGTTTGTTTGTATTTTTTTTTATTATTCTACTCTTTGATGAAAAGACGGCGTGCGTACAGCAAAGTATGATTCAACGCAACTTTGAAAACTGAAAATTGTAGGCTATAGGCCAAGTCAAATATCTAATTGGATCTAAAAAAAAATTTGAGGTAGGACCAACAGCATAACATTAGAATCCACAAACTCACTGTCTAAGAACTCTTTGCATTCTTCCTTTAGTTCTCTCGTCTGCTGTGCTACCTCTGGTTCTAACACTCTGATTTTATTCAGCTCATCAAAATGTAGGCCTGCGCGAGCTAAGGCTTCGTCCGCCATCTTAGCGTTGGTATGCAAACTGTAAACAAATAGAGCTGAAATTACATTACGTTTCGTATGATACGGTTTTCAAAACAGTGGAACCTTGTTAGTTATAGATTCACAAACGGAAATATGTCTACCTGCAAGAAATAAATATTTTTTTTATTATTATGATATGCATGTTCAAATAATAGGAAGCGAAAAGACATGACTGTCACAAAACGTAGTTATGCATGTTCTTTTGTGCCCCTCTCACTCATTCACTTCGGCAGTATCTCTTCATTTCTGCTCTTTCTTCGCTCATCGTCCTATTATTTTGCATATTTTATGCCATACATTCTTTTACTGTGACTACTCCCTAGACCTATTTACCCTCCGCCAGGTGAACTGTGGTATTATCGAGGCTGATTATCACCGGTCAGCGGTAATACGTTTATCTCTTCATACATGTCACATGAAAGGTTTACCCATAATCTGTACAAGGTGTTTGCGTTTTCAGATGTTGTTACGGTATATGTTATTAACCCCGTCTGCTAAAGGTTAGCAGACGTGCAATTGTAAAGGTTAAGACATTTAATATATTGCGATAGATGTTTCAATTATTGAACGCTCCATACACGATCGATTATGACGTGTCTAGCGTTGTTTGGGTCACAGTCGGTAACTAGGAGACGCTACCCTTTGTTACTTTGACCGTCAAGCTGAATAGCTGCGTTTTTCTAGCCTTCCAAATTAATGGCATGATATAGCCATTTATATGTGTATTTATGCAGGACCAGGGTCAGTCCTAGAACTCTACGAGAGAGGAAACTTATGGAGGTTAGTGATTAACTAAATCCTTGGAAGGAGAAAGATAATCGTCTACTTTATACGAAGTAATGAGACTCACAGTCTCACTGTCGGCAGGTAGCCATTCTATCTGCGCGTGCATATAGCTGTGATGTTCTGACGACAATTACTGCATTGTATCCTTAAACGGACATTGACACGTAAAACAGCAGTCTACGCTATTGATTGATTGATGCATGTACCTCATGTGTGAATTGAACTGTTTATGTATGTGTGTAATCCATATTAAATTGTGAAGGACTCGAACCGGAGGCATTATTCGTTGAATCACGTTACACCATTCAACCTTATGAATTACGTATTTTATGTCAAGTTGCTGAGTTAATAAGATGAACAGTTGTTTACATCTTGATGCCAAGTTCAGGCATTACGACAAACCGAAGGTGAGGTTCACCCCATTCGCGTAAGAACATTAGCAAGATCAGAATTCAGGCAACACAACCAGTAACCCCACACGAAAGTCCTTCAACAAAACTGGCGGCCGATTGCGGGGATCGACAGAAGAGAAAAATTTTTTTCTGTGTTCCACACGCCTCCACGATATTTACGTTTGAATGAAAATCACATGACCATTACGAAGCTGACGTGACGCACGTGATCATGAATAGCAACATGACGTCACTGTTGCATTGTCGCCGTGAAGAAGACATCTTTTCAACGCCTTTCTAGTTCGCTTCAAATTTATCAAGATGCACAAGATGGACTACCGTTGCCTGCCCATCAGGAGCAGACAGTCAAAGGCACAGGCCTAGCCATCGACGACAACGAGCAAAAAGTGAAGCAACAAATAAAGATAAGTTTAGCTCAATAACTATTGTCGTTAACGTGACAGTGCTAACTGAGTCCATGCCTTCTGCCTACATAGGCATGTTTTTACCTATGTTTAATGTACTTTTTGTTGTTTTAAGGTGTTGTTAACTAGTGGGCGGTAGGGAGGATGAACCGAAATTAGATTCTGTGGCTCTCACGATGCCTGAATTGATTTCGGTCGTTTCTTAGGGCAGTTAAACGATCGCACTTTTTGGGAGCTCCATCGAAGATTCTGCCGAATGGACTGCCTGTCCAAATCTGCTGTCGTTTGACGATTGTGTTAGCTGTACCGTTCCGTAGATAACTGGTGTATTTTATTTGTACTAAGTTCACATTTTTATTCAGTTTTGTATCATGTTCGTTAACTATTTCGTCCAGTCTACTCTTACTATCATTTATTTGATGATTGTTAAATGTTCGTCCGTTATGAGTCCTGTGATGTCATCATTTTTTGCAGTCATTTTTTTTTTGTGTACTTTGCATATTCAGTTGACCT
Source organism: Oreohelix idahoensis (assembly GCA_024509875.1). Taxonomy (NCBI): domain Eukaryota; kingdom Metazoa; phylum Mollusca; class Gastropoda; order Stylommatophora; family Oreohelicidae; genus Oreohelix; species Oreohelix idahoensis. The sequence goes on along the minus strand of JAMPIV010014517.1, from coordinate 394,801 downwards.
CGGGTCAATCTTTGACCCTTCGTTTTCCGTGTGACACTTCCGCTTGTTTTATTTAGTTCATAAATTCATTTTTAATTGTGAAAATGTCTTGTTTGCGTCTTGACATTGTTTGTACCCTTTAGTTGCATCATTGTTTTGTTTGTACTCATGATATATATTAAATACTACATTAATAATATGACATTATATTCAATAATACACTTGTAATTTAATTTAATTAATTTTTTTTTCTGACATTTAAGGTTAATATGGGACATTGCATAATTATGCAGTGATAGTCCAAGAAATTAGCACTACAATTTATAAGAGATGCCTAGGGCATAATAATAATAATAATATAATATATATATATATATTGACCAAATAAAATAATCTTATAGTCTACCTTTGAGGTGACAGACCCATTGTATATTATTTAATATACTTTTCTGGTACTAAGAGAGTGACTTAGTACATTGAACAATATAATTACTAGGAATCATACCCAACATTATTGGATATTAAGATTAATTGTGTGATGTAATTACATTATAGTTAACAGATATCATAACTATTTATGATATAGTTAGTACTTAGATACAATATTGTTACAAAATATTGTCTATTAGTTGAACTTAGACATAAGAGTTCAGTACTATTGTGATTATTTATATTGAATATTCCTAAGTTGAGTAAGTATAATAATTACTCTGAAGCTACTATTGACTATTTTAATCAGTAATTATCAATAATTACTTACGGATAAAAGTCAAAATGCTTACTATAGACCATTTCGTTAAAATTGGTAAAGAATATGGTTATAAATCCCAAGAACTTCGTCAGTTTGCTGAGGCAGAACTGGAAAAACATAAAGCAGAAATGGAGGAACAAAAGGCTGCATTAAAGAAAGAGGAAGCAGAACGTGAGATGAAGCAAATTGCCAAGGAAAATAGATTAAGAGAAATTGCTCAACAGGAAGAAGAGAATAAATTGAAACGAGAGGAAATTATTTTACAACAAGAAATGGAATTGGCGCGTATTAAATTGGAGACAGCAAGATTACAAGCACAAAGTGCTGATGCAAACCAGAATAATAACGCACAAAATGGATCGTCATCCAGCCAAACTAAACATTTCTACAACTTTAAATTACCCACTTTCAACTTAAACGTGGACGACCTTTCATCGTTCCTGTCACGTTTTGAACAGACTTGCAAAACAAATCATTTGCCCGAAGAGTCATGGGTACTCAAGTTAAATGAATTCTTGGTTGGAGAACCATTGACGGCTTCTCAAAATGCTGACCCATCAATAGCAAATAACTACGGTGCTATTAAGTCCTTGCTTTTACGAAGGTTTTACCTGGACGAGGAACACTGTAGGTTGAAATTTAAGGGAATTTTACCTGAATCTCCAAAAGATTTTGCAGGATTCATTGCGAACATACGCAATACATTTAATAGATGGGTTGAACTGGCAGAAGTCAACAAATCGTACGACAAATTAGTTGATTTGCTACTACGGGATAAGGTATTATCTTCGGTTAGCCAGCCATTCTTTGCATATTTGCAGGAGCGTAAACCAGGTACTATTGACGAGTTGGAAAAAATTTCTTTAAACTACTGTTCGGCACATCCGAATGCAACCATTTCTAACTCCTCATTAAGAGAACCTCTACCTGTGGCGTCTAATATGGCCTACAATCATAATAACAAACAAAGACATCACAGTGTAAACAGAAGTAGGTTCCAAAGAAATCACAATGTTAACTTTCAGAAGGGACATAATAATGATTTCAACAATAAAAATGAGTTCAACAGAGGTAGATCACGAGATAGAAATTATTCACCTCAAACAAACTACCACAATAGTCAACATAACACTAATTATAATCGATCACATACCCCGAAAAATAACAATAACTGGAATGGTAATAATCATGGCTCGAGACATCGAGATAATAGTTACTATAGAGGACGACGAGATAATTCTAACAATTATACTCGGAATCGATCTCATTCTCGGGGATCATCTCATTACAACCATAATACAGGGGCGGCAGTTACAAATAATACTACCCCTATAGCTCAGGTCCCACTTGACAATAATACAACACAGTCTTCTGCTGCATGTTTTGCTATTAATTATAATGTGGCAAATAGTTGCCAACAATGCAATCTTATTTTTCAGAAGGCGAAAGAAACAGTGCTTAACTGCGGACATATTACACCAGAGGTAGGTCTTGCAGTCAACGATGGAACAGGCTTACTAATTTTTAACAGGGGAATCGTTAATGGATCCGTCGTCTCAGTGCTGAGAGATTCAGGATCCACGACGATTGGTGTACGTCAGTCGCTGGTACATCCTAGCTGTGCGACAGGAGAATACGTCCGCTGCATGACATTTGGTGGAACTATTGAGTTTTACCCCACAGCTATTGTTCATATTAGAACACCCTTTTTCACAGGGAATGTAAAAGTATGTATGCTAAAAAAAAAGCCTATTGCTGATCTGATGGTTGGTCGTATACACGGCAGTAAAGATTGTACTCCAGATGAGATCATAGAATGGGAGAAACATAACCTATGCACTGGAAACGCCGTGACGACTAGAGCGCAGACTCAACTCATGGAGAAAGTTGGTGATAATAAAATGGATGTAGACAACCAAGAGGAATTTGTAGTCAATTCACCTATTGACAGGGAAACATTTGCAACCAAACAAAAAGAGGATAAATCTTTAAAAAAATTTTTTTAAGCTGGTTGATAAAGTTGACAATCTATCCTCAGGTAATAATAACAAACATTGGTTTGTTATTAAAAATGACCTATTGATTAGATGTTTTAATGACAAATCACAAATGAAACAACAAGTTATGGTCCCGTATACTTTTAGACGGTACATTCTTCAACATGCGCATGACTCACAGTGTGCTGGACATATGGGATATACTCGAACACGATCTCGAGTACTGTCTTCATTCTTTTGGCCAGGAGTGTCAAGAGATATTTCGCAGTATGTACGTTCCTGTACTACATGCCAAGAAGTGAAAGCACGTGGAGCTTTTCACACGGCGCCTATTCAGGCTTGCGATATCTCAGTAAGACCGTTTGACAAGATGGCCATAGATATTATTGGTCCATTGCTACCATCGGCCAGAGGACATAGATTCGTCCTTACGTGCATTGATTTGTGCACACGATGGCCAGAAGCTATCCCATTAAAGACCACCACTACCACAGATGTAGCTGATGCACTACATCTCATCTTTTCTAGAATAGGGTTTCCTAGAAAACTTTTATCAGACCATGGGTCACAGTTCATATCTGACACCATGAAGGAAGTCATGAAAACCTGGAACATTGATAGGAATTTAAGTAGTATTTATCATCCTATGAGTAATGGTGCAGTTGAAAGACTTAACCGTACACTTAAACAACTACTACATAAGGTTACTGTTAAGCACCCTCATGACTGGGACAGAGCACTCCCAGCTGTTCTATTTGCTTATCGGGAGGTACCGCATGAACAAACTGGCTTCTCTCCCTTTGAATTAGTTTTTGGTGCTCCCCCAAGAGGTCCTATGGGACTAATAAAAGACTTATTAATTGACGCGGAGATGACTCAGGACACTCAGTCATCTTACGAGTATGTGATTAATCTTCGGAAGAACATTATTGAGTCTTGCCAGTTGGCAACAGCTTCTTCTGAGGCTGCAAAAGCTAAGGCTCGATCTCTACAAAATAGGTCTCGACGATTACGCCAATTATTCCCAGGCGATGAGGCTTATGTTTTACTTCCTCACAATAACAATAAATTATTGATATCTTGGAATGGTCCTTACAAAGTCATTGATAAAATTTCCGACGTTGATTACGTCTTAGATATCAAGGGACACAAAAAGATATTTCATATTAACATGCTCAAGCAATTTCATACACGTCCTGAACACTTACAGTCAATTTTCCATGAACTAGATGACAACACAGTATCTACTTGTTATTATTCCAACTTATCCGTCATCCAGGAAGAAGAATCTTCTTTTCCTGAGGTACAGTTACCGTTACCGGTACCAGTAGTTCAACCTACTGAATCTTGGCGGGATGTAACCATCTCTTCAACGGTTACACCGCAACAGCGTCTACAGATTGCTAATCTCTTACAATCTTATCCAGATGTGTTGACCGACGTCCCGGGTCGCACATCGGCTATCAGTCATGACATTACTCTCAATGACGATACACCTATTCGTGTACATCCCTATTCGGTTCCTTTACATTTCCTTGCTAAAACTACTAAGGAACTTGAACAGATGTTGTCTCTGGGAATCATTGAGACTAGTAATTCGCCATTCTCTTCTCCATTAGTGATTGTCCGGAAGAAGGACAATAACATCAGACTATGTGTTGACTATAGAAAATTAAATGCTAAGACTATAGTTGACAGCGAACCACATCCACTTATCGACGACTTACTGCCACGTCTATCCAACGCAACTATATTTAGTAAGATAGACTTAACTAAAGGTTATTGGCAGATACCACTGACCGAAAAGGCTAAGTACTACACCGCATTTTCCACTCCACAAGGTCTATACCAGTGGAATGTGATGCCTTTTGGGCTTGTTAATGCGCCAGCTACCTTCATTCGCCTGATGCGACAAATTTTATCAGGTAGATTAGACGTTATTACGTATATTGACGACATATGCTTGTTTAGTTCGTCGTTTGAGGAACATGTTTCGGGACTTAGATATGTTTTCGACACTCTAAGGAATTATCATCTAACTGCTAAACCTACAAAGGTGCAGATCGCGTGTAATGAGATAACCTTTTTGGGACATATCATTGGAGCGGGATATATCCGAACGTTACCTAGTACGGTCTCCAAAATTCTAAACATAGCAGTTCCTCAGACGAAGAAACAGGTCAGGAGTTTGTTAGGACTTGTTCAATATTACAGTAGATTCATACCAAACTTGTCATCCATCACGGCTGTATTGTCTTCATTGTTAAAAAAAGACATGCCGGTGAAGGTGACATGGACTGGTATATGCAATGAAACTTTCAACAAAATTATAAATTTGTTTTCGCATGAACCAATTTTAAGACTTCCCGATGCTTCCAAAAGATTTTTCTTACGAACAGATGCTAGTAACTACGGCATCGGTGCATGCCTGCTCCAGAACCATGATGGCGTTCTACATCCTACATTATATATTTCAAGAAAGCTAAAGCCGGCAGAAACAAAGTATTCCACAGTGGACAAGGAACTTTTGTCAGTTATATGGGCAATCACAAAACTGGAAAAGTTCTTGCTTGGTGCTCCATTCACCATTCAGACTGACCAGCGTGCTGTAGCATCTTTGCGTAGATCAAACCACAAAAGCCCAAAACTCGCCAGATACGCGATCATCCTGCAGCCATTTGAATTCTCCATTGAACATATTCCTGGCACTGAAAACATTGTGGCGGATGCGTTGTCACGTAATCCTATTGACGACGAATAATCAACATTGACATTCCTAAACTACGTCAATCATCACTACATTGGATAGAACGAAGTATCAACTATAAGGGAACTAACCTTGACTTCAATTTAATAATTATAAACACTATATGCATCACAGAATTGAACTAAAGACAATCAAGGTATACATATTGACATTGAAACTTCGTCTAACGTCCATACACAATATATGAATATTCGTTCAACAATCATGGAACAATATCTGACGACAAGTCGAACTTATTATCCTATGTGCACTTAATTCTTGGATCCTAGGATAATTGACATTTCTGTCCGACGTAAATGCTTCAACACTTTGTCTAAAAGAATTCATCAGGATCAGGACTACGGATGGATCATCATATCCTATACTAATTAATTAGTTAACTTAACTTCTTAATTGAATTAATATCAATAAAATGAAATGTGAGAAAAAAATGAAATGAAAAAAACAAAAAAGAGAACGAAATATAAAAAGAAGAAATTATGAAAAGAGAAAATAAATCTCACACAAGTATTAGATTAATATTTTTTTTAATGTACCTATACGTTATTTAGTTAGTTAAATTAGATAGTTATTATTCACTAACACTTAACACACACAATTAAGTTAAACTTATATTCGAATTTCTTTCTATTTCTTCTCACTTATTTGTCTTTTCTTCTCTCACAACATCGTGTTACATTAGAATCTTAATAATTTAACTCTTAGTTTAATTAATTAATTTAATTTTAATTAGTCAAATTAATTCCTATATGACATACTAATACGACAGACCTTACTTTAATTTAATTCTATCATTCACTATTGACATTACACATTTTATTTAGTTGATATAATAATATGCATAATATTGATATATAATATGATTAATGTTAGATGACTATGACAAATAGTTAGTTGACATGACCGCGACACGGTTCTACTCAGAACATCGTCGGCCATATGTCACAATTGTGTTAAATTTTTTGAAAAATTGTTAAGTCGGATAGATCTTGAAAAAAAAATCGATAGATTTTTTTTCCCCGGTGTACAGGGAATTGTTACGGTATATGTTATTAACGCCGTCTGCTAAAGGTTAGCAGACGTGCAATTGTAAAGGTTAAGACATTTAATATATTGCGATAGATGTTTCAATTATTGAACGCTCCATACAATATCGATTATGACGTGTCTAGCGTTGTTTGGGTCACAGTCGGTAACTAGGAGACGCTACCCTTTGTTACTTTGACCGTCAAGCTGAATAGCTGCGTTTTTCTAGCCTTCCAAATTAATGGCATGATATAGCCATTTATATGTGTATTTATGCAGGACCAGGGTCAGTCCTAGAACTCTACGAGAGAGGAAACTTATGGAGGTTAGTGATTAACTAAATCCTTGGAAGGAGAAAGATAATCGTCTACTTTATACGAAGTAATTAGACTCACAGTCTCACTGTCGGCAGGTAGCCATTCTATCTGCGCGTGCATATAGCTGTGATGTTCTGACGACAATTACTGCATTGTATCCTTAAACGGACATTGACACGTAAAACAGCAGTCTACGCTATTGATTGATTGATGCATGTACCTCATGTGTGAATTGAACTGTTTATGTATGTGTGTAATCCATATTAAATTGTGAAGGACTCGAACCGGAGGCATTATTCGTTGAATCACGTTACACCATTCAACCTTATGAATTACGTATTTTATGTCAAGTTGCTGAGTTAATAAGATGAACAGTTGTTTACATCTTGATGCCAAGTTCAGGCATTACGACAAACCGAAGGTGAGGTTCACCCCATTCGCGTAAGAACATTAGCACGATCAGAATTCAGGCAACACAACCAGTAACCCCACACGAAAGTCCTTCAACAGATGTGTACACCCTGTACATAATTTATGCACAGGTTTTCTAACCCATTCCCCTTATTACTGTGTCTCAGAGTTCTTTTATTAGGTCCTATTGAACACAGGATGTCCCAGTCTGTTAGTGATAATTAAGCACAGAAATAGACTAAATGACGACACAATCACATTATTTTTACAGTGTAAAATAAACTCAGACATTTATTGTTTGGGTTTTAAAATAAGTGAAGACCTGCTTTAAAAGGCAAAGTTCCGGTGCCTCATGTATAATGCAGCCCACTGTAATTGAAAATATTTTTACACGAATTAACTCTTTTGATATGTTTTTTTCAGTCTTTGTACAGGTTTTGTGGGTCTTTGTACAGGGTTTTGGATTTTTTGTACAGGTTTTTCATCTCCGAGGTGTGGCATGTATGTCTCTTTGAGTTGGTCGAGCCAACCTTTGACAGAGACGATCGATTCAAAAGAAAGCCATGTTGTCCATCTGAGAAATCAGTCTCGGGAATTCACACACACAGGTGATAATTAGATTATCACATCCGCTGGCCCCTTCCTGTATCATTATTACAGATAAATCTGTCTGGGTAGACAATCTTGACGGAAGGCATTTAGACAGGTAATCAGTGCACAGATGTGTTTGTTTTCACAAGATGCCACCGGAAATATTACGGCATCGCTGGAAGAGGTCACGAGTGGGAACTTTAAAATTTAATATTTTAAAACGTGTGGGGGAGATTATGAATTTAAACACCCCAACCCAGATACTGCTAAAGAGCTAACTATTGGTTTGATTTGAGAGCAGGAATATACATTGAATTTCATTGGAAAATTCGGCGGAAGCACAATCTGGGATTCGAACTTAGAATGAGAGATACCATATAGTGAAATTGGAGTCACAGATCAGAGGCTGCATCGCCACGTCAAATTAGCAACTCCCTAGAGCCAGAAAGAGAAGGATCAGACAAAGGATTATTAACATTTCCCAGACCAAGTGATTCACAGAACACCCGTCATAAGAGGAATCATAATATTTCCAGACCAAGTGAGTCATAGAAAACCCGCCATAAGAGGAATCATAACATTTCCAGACCAAGTGATTCGCAGAACACCCATCATAGATGAATCAAAATATTTCCAGACCAAGTGATTCACAGAACACCCGTCATAAGAGGAATCATAATATTTTCAGACCAAGAGATTCGCAGAACACCCGTCATAAGAGGATTACAAATATATACTACTCGTCAAAAGTCAAGGGCCACTTAGAAAAACCTTGGTTGAAACCATAAAACAAATCTGATATAAACGTAATTGGTATCAGTCAAAACGGCATTTATTGAGTACCAAATTGACATGTCACATAAAGAAATGGAAACACACATTCAAACGCAATGAAGCTGTGAAGTGTGTCACCCACCTTTTCAAAAGTCACACAATAGATATTGGACAAATAGACATTTCAAAATCGGGTATGACCACCGTTTGCAGCAAGGCATTCAAGACAGAGAAGACGCATCGAGTCCACAAGGGTCCGAAGAGTATCCTGAGGAACAGCTTGCCATTCCTGAAGCACAAATGCAGTCAGCTGTGCAACATCCATTGGCAGGGGGTGATTTGTTGACAATCTTCGACCAAGGACATCCCAAAGGTGCTCAATCGGAGAAAGGTCAGGTGAATGAGCTGACCACGCCATCCTGATGATCCCATGTTGCTGAATAAACTCATTCACCACACGAGCTCGATGGGGTCGAGCGTTATCATCTTGGAGGATGGCATTACCACCTATGACCTCCAGAGCAGGCTGAACAATTGGTCTCAAGATTTCGTTCTGGTATCTTGGGCCGGTCAAATTGCCTTGGATGATGTAGAGTGGGGTCCTGCCGTGTCTGTAGAAGCCTCCCCAGGCCATGACAGAACCCCTACCATAATGATTCACCTCTCCAATTGTGTCATCAGTAAATCGCTCTCCTGGTCGTCTCCAAACTCGAATCTTGCCATCATTGAATGACACAGTGAAGCGAAGAACTTACCATTCCAAAATCATGTAAACGTCTGCGAATGGTGACTGCAGGACGTCGAGCAGCCAGTTGAAACTGACATTAACGTTTACAGTTTGTCTCAGCTGACATCTTAGAGTAGAACAAGTCACTGTTCGATGGCGCAGGGCTGACAACAAGAGGTACCAGTCATCATGTCTATTGGTGCATCTAGGGCGACCTGGCCGGTGGCGATCCTCCACACTTCCTGTGGCCTGAAATCTCTCCAAAATTCTTTGGATAGTAGAGTGTGAAACTGCAAGCCGTCTAGCAACCTCACGGACAGATAAACCACTTTCAACCCACGCTATAGCCCTCATTCTTTGTAAGGTGTCAAGACTTCTTCTCGGTGGCATGGTTTTTGCAAGTGATGAAACTACCCTAAGTCTGCTGATTGTAAAACAAATTAAGAGTGAACTCTGTTCACGAAAAGTCGCCATTGCACGTGGAATGTCAATCAGCACGATTACTTCCCCTGTTTGATTGTACGGAAGTTTGAAAAAACATTAAAAATGTGAATTTATGGTCAGCAAACAAAATTGCACGTGATCACCATGGTTGTCGGTGAGTTGTTTTTATGCTTAACGTGCATAGAGGACTGTCAGAGAAAGATTTTGCACCAATTTTTACTAAAAACTTCCTTCATTTAATCATTCTATGCGCTTATATAAAAGTGTATTGAAAATAATAGGGTGGCCCTTGACTTTTGACGAGTAGTATATTTCCAGACCAAGTGATTCACAGAACATCCGTCATAAGAGGAATAAATAAAATTTCCAGGCCAAGTGATTCGAAGCATCTGATAAAATGCTGTGTCCATCCTAAACTGTTCGAGGAGATTGTGTTCCCAAAAGTTACTTTGGGGTAAGTGTAAACTTTTATTTTACAAATGTGAATGTGACATGTTTTCCTTGCGAAGTGGTTATATATGAGGCTGGCAACTTCAAGCTATGAAAATAGTATATTCATAAACCACTACAGCAAGCGCTGGTGAATCTTTCTTGCTAGTCATGCGGAAAACTGACAGCAGAGGTGACCCCAGACTCCGAATGGAGCAGTAATGAGTGATGATTATATCACATGTGCCTGAAGTGTATAGTATCATTTGGTGAGATCTATGTACTTTGTTAATTGTAATTCAGGCTCGCCATTATTTGCGCTGTCCAGACACATTTTCCCAGTTTAATACCCAGAAGAGTATTGGTGATTTTTAATCATCTTCCTTGAGCTAAGCTGTGTACTCAAGAATTTAATTCTTCTGAGAGATTAACATTGGTGGGTGGACAGCAAGACAATGCGCCTGTTAAGCTTCCAACTCAGTGTACTTAGCAGAGGCATTTGTCTTTTCTATTTTGTATAAAAAAGTTCGTGGTTACAAGCCATCAGACTCTTTGAAGTACTGAAATTCCTACGCCACTAGTGTGAGAGAAGAGTATCAACACTGACCGCCTACATTGGACAAGTGGGTGAAGAAGTGCACTCATCACCAAAAAGAAGTGATGAAAACCACGGCTGCAGGACTCACCTAGATTAGTTAAGTCCTGATTAAAAGGCATCAGCAAAACGGACTTTTATCACTCCTCTATTAAGTCTCTATGAAGACGCTTTCATCTAAAATTTCACCAATCTTTTCATATTTATTTTAACCTGTTAAAGACTAATTCACTATTAAATTTGTTACATGTTCTTTTAAAACTAAACAAACATAGTTGATTCAGTTACTACATGTATGAAAGCAAACGTATGAGCAAGACTATTTAATATATATACATCTAGACATATATTTACCTCTAAACAGAGCTATACCATTATAAGAGGAAATTCTCTGAATTAACTCAGCTGGGGGCTTGAATGGGCTAAAAACCATTGCATAAATCCTTCACAAATGGCAGCGGATCAGATATAAGTTAACAATTGTTCAGCCCAATGCAACATTGTTCTTGACTTCTGAAAATATCTTGTGAAATCTCCCTTAAAGAAGAAGCGTCATTACCCTTCTATCTACATCTCTGCCAAGAATAATCTTGTGCGAAGGTAGACATCTTTGACGACCCATTTAGGTACTCTTGAGTTTTGGCCACTGTTGGACCACTACTGAAAAGCAGGGTAGGCTATCCGTGACAATGACAATAACTGCTTTTAAGACGACTTATCACAAACGTGAATAAAAGAATAATATAATAATAATAATAATAATAGCCCCTTCTGTCAATATGGGAATGCGCGTCTGAGGTGACAGCCCTCAGCTGCATATTTTCGTTGTGTTCCTTTCGACGTTTTTTCCTCTCTTCTGCTTTTTTCGCCCAATCTGTAGTGGAACCGTAGATAGCCTCGCCACTTGGTGCGATCGGCATCTTCTTCCTCCCAGATTGCTGGATTTATGTCCAGTGCCTACATGTCTCTCTTACACATATCTTTGAACCTCAGCTGCGGTCGCCCAACTGTTCTTTTGACATTTGCCAGTTATCCATAGAAGATGTGACAGAATTATCCGTTCTCTTTTCCTAGCATTCATGTGTATCTCCGTCATTATTGCGCTACGTCTCATTTTCTGTACTTAATTATTGTTTACACTCTTTTCCCACAATTCGTGTCATGTCGGGACTTCAGCGACCATTTTTTGCTGATTAGGGTGATCAGTCGCTTTCGTTTGAACCCATATTGGCACCTGAATCTGTGGAGTGAAATGTTGTAACACATTTACGAGCAGACCGTATGTAGGAGAGACTGGGTAAATGAGTTAACCATTTACGGACAAGACGGGTCGGAGAATGATTATCCATCTTGAAAGATTTTACCTGGGATAGATTATGTAGCCGTGAGTGTAAACATGATCGATAGTAGACGAAAGCTGGCATATCATATATGGTGGCTTGTAAACAACACATTTATTTTTTGTGTTTGTTACGCAGGAACTTTTTGTGAGAGAAGGGGAAATAGACGCAACTTGCAAGCTATTGGCTTGGCATTTGAAATGTCAAAATACAACGTTTCTGATTTGAGCCTTGTCATATAGTAGCAATCTGGATGTGGGCCGAATGTTGCCTTATAATCTAGCGCCACGTGAGTTTGCCGCACTGTGAATTTCAACTCGCCAAGAAGACAGCCAGAGTAAGGAATAGGATGAGGATTCCACTTTAAAGGACCAAACAACGTGTCTGAGCATCTTGTGGATTTACACAACGACAACTCTACCTTTATTAAAACGGAAAGCCCAGATTCCTAGGAACCTGAACACAAGTCATAGTGGGAGTCTATTGTAAAGTAACACCCCAGACCACGTGTAAGAGGCGTTTTAATGAAGTTGCCTTAACTATTTCTCTGAGCCAGAAGTCGTTATTGCCAAAAGATATTTGAGGTGAGTTGTACATTTTAAATTCTATATTTTGCATTATTACCAAGTGCATATTGCTAATGGATGTCCAAGTCATACGAGGCTGGCAACCTCAGCATATAGAATGATGATTTCATGAACCACCACTGCAAGAGCTGGTGACTGCTTTACGCAGGATTCTCATAGAGAACCAAAAGCCGAGGTAGTCACAAGTTGCATATGTAGCAGGAAGTGGATGATGATAGAACTGATGTACATATTTATTATATTAACCTTTTCAACCAGTGCATGTGTAAATGTAAACATGTTCAATATAAATACAGTGGATGTTTTCCGCTCACTGGGATTAACTTGAATGCTCAGAGAGGGTAAAGTTCTGAAGCAGATGGGATGGTGTAATGAAAAATGGGGGGTGGGGGGGGGGGGGGGGGGGGGGGGGGGAGAGAGAGAACGCCTGATTTTGTGCCAGGAAACCCAAAACTCAGCAGGGTATTTGTTTCTCGCTTATTTCATGATACTAGTCGGTGGTACCAATTGGTGGTGCTATCTGTGGAATAAGTGAGTGGTTATAAGTGGCTTGCGGTCAAGCTATACACCTACGGTAGACGGGTCTTAACAGGCACTGGACCGTCTTCATAATTACCCCACGCTACTACGAGGGACGTATTGTGGCACCAGACTTGACGAGTGGGAGAGTGAACCAGTCCATAACCTGCAAACAACCTATAGAAGAGCTATTAAAGTAATATTTTACTGAGTTATATCAGCTGGGCGCTAATCAGAACGAGCAAAATCCTTACTGATAGAAGGTCAGGAAAGTTCAAAAGTGTACACGGCCTGGATCCTATCGGCCGCAGTACTTGATTTCTTTAAATTCCTATGAGGATCCCTAGAATTGAAGCACCATTCTTCAATTCACATCTCTGCCAAGAGTAATCTTGAGCGAAAGGTAGACACCTTTGAAGACCCTCAGTAGATACTCTGAACTATGGCGTCTTGTAGGACAGCAACAAACTGTCCCCATTTTGCTCGGTCCTTCACGCTGTGCCACAACCCTGGTTCATGCTTTGCATCTCAGCCTCCATTGTTTTCCGCCAGGTTGTCTTTGGTCTGCCTCTCTTTCGCCGTCCTTCTGGGGTCCATAGCATAGCAGTTCTGGTGATGGTGTCAGGGTCCCTGCAGAGGACTTTGGCCAACAGTTCGTTCCAGCGCCGCCTACAATGATGGTGTGCATACCTCTTTCACTGCACCGTGTAAGCAGTTCCTGGTTGAAGATGTTATTCGCCCCCCCCCCCCCAAAAAAAAACAGATTTTATTATCTTGAATTTGTGACATTATAAATCTTTTTTATAAAAATATCTTAATTGAAAGATAAGCAGAGGTTGAATGGGATATTTTTTTCATTAAAAAATTGACATATTCCACATATCTATACTTCTTAAAACTAGGAAAGGAAGAACTCCAACGTTAATAAAAAATTTGTCTTTTAGGTGGGGTAGAATTTGGACACTTAAGCTCTCGTATTTTTTAAAACGTAGAAATTAACAGCGTCATCGAATGCCGAGAGCATTACCAACCAACCGGCAGCCATGAAGATAGTTACCGGCTCCGTTTGCACTTTATCACGTGACAAAATCATGTGACATATAGCAAGCGATTTCTTTCTAGTTCGACAAAGCGACATCTGATGCTTGTGGAGGGAACAAAATAACAGAATGTGGCACCAAATTGTTTTAGCTATTTTGCTGATGTGCCTTCACAGTGCAGATTGTGAAATTGGGATGCTTTATCCACGCGACAGCGAAAGCAGACAAACAAAAATATTAGATAGTCTTTGGCATTTTCGCGCAGACACCTCTCCTACAAGGAACCATGGCTTTGATCAGAAATGGTGGACAAAACGCTTGTCACAGGCAAGGTCTACAGATATGTTAGTCTTTCTCTGCAAGCATTGCTGAGAATTTTCTTTCTTTGTGCGTTCTAAAAGTTGTTATGATTGATGTAAGGAACCGGAGGTCGCCATGTTTGTAGGATATGCGGAATTTCACTTCAAATGGAATTTTTTTTTTGTTTTCTTTATTTGTAGTAGGCCTATGTCCTCAATTTTTGTCGGATGTTATTATTTTTGACAAAGCTTGAAACGTTTTTTTTTTTTTAAGACAAAGTATCACGTTCAACCTCTGTTGGGTTATAATTAGGATATATTATGTAACAAATTCAAGATAGTAATATCTTCTCCCCTCCCCCCCCCCAACTCAGTTCAAATACAGTAAATCAAAACTAAAATTGTATGAATGTATGTGTGTGCTCTTCCATTTAAAAACAAACAAACAAAAATAAAAACAAATACAAACAAACAAAAAGGAAAAAAAAAAGGTCTCTCATAATTGCCCTGGTGTTAACAAAGTGAAATGGGGTGAGAAAGCCCAGGATGAAACCCAATCCACCAGTTATCTACCATCATCCATATGAGCACTACATCAGACTACCCCTTATCCTCACCATCAGCAGGGTTGGGATTAAGTTAAGGCCATCTGTATAACAGATCGAAACAGTGTTGGGATGAGGTTAAGGCTATCTGTTTGACCAAGCTTGAAATAATGTTGAGGTTAGATTACCTGTAGCATACATATGGATAGCAACTTGAGCAATATGGTGGTCCCAGTCTACAGTGTCCTTTTACTGTTGTTACAAATATAGAGGGGCAAATGTTTTCTACGGCCTTATAAAATAATTCAAAGATGTAGTAATAAGGGCTATGGTTTAGGAATCCTTAAGATGCCACCAGGCGTAATGGCCACTGACTGCTTTGACGGTCGGCGGCTAAGGATCAAAGAAGAAGAAGAAGTTTAGGAATCCTAACCCTAAAGATGTAGGCGACTTATTTGGATTTTCATAATTTCTGTATGGTAATTATTTGAATTTTCTAGCCTGATACCATCACCAATCAAGAACTGCTGACTAAGAGCAACCAAGAAGACATACGCGCCATCATAGAGGGTGGGCGTTGGAATTGGGTTGGCCACATCCTTAGAAGAGACCCTGACACCATCACCAGAACTGCCATGCTATGGACTACATTAGGAAAGTGAAAGTGAGGCTGGCAGAGAACTGAGGAGGTAGAGATGTACAGCATGAACCAGAGCTGGGGCACCACATGAAGGATGGCTTCCGGCCAAGCAAAGTGGAGACAGTTTGTTGCTGCCTTACAAGACGCGATGGTCACTGATTGCTTTGTCAGTCAGCGGTAAAGACCAAAGTGGAGACAGTTTGTTGCTGCCTTACAAGACGCGATGGTTACTGATTGCTTTGTCAGTCAGCGGTAAAGACCAAAGTGGAGACAGTTTGTTGCTGCCCTACAAGATGCCACCAGGCGTGATGGTCGCTGATTGCTTTGTCGACAAAAAAGGACGAAGTGCCAGGAAAAATTGTGAACATCCTTGCGAGATTAAAAGAGTCCATAGATAGACAAATGAGAGAAAAAAATAAAAAGGTTTTAGGTAAAATTAGTAGACTCTAAATTAAATTAGATGGATTTAATATTAGGATTTGAAATTCAACACATCCCTGATTAGAAATACTCTTTTTGAAACATAAATCTGTAAGTAATAAATTTAGTAGAAGCTAAATTAAATACAGTGGATTTAATATTAGGATTTAAAGTCCAACACATCCCTGATTAGGAGCCGCGGTAGCGTAGTGGTTAGTGCACTGGATTACTAGATCAGCGTCCCTGGTTTGATCTCCAGTTCAATTGGGATTTTTTAGACCGCAGATGGCTCTGGGGTCGAGCCAGCCTCATGAATTGCCATTGGGTACCAGAGGAACTCTGGGAAGGTTAAGGCGGCCGGAGTGATGCTGACCACATCACCCCTAGTGTGCCGATGGTCAAGAACATATAAGCCTAACACCATATTCCCAGTATGCCTCAATGGACATGTAACGGGATCCTTTACCCCCTTCCATCCCTAACTAGAAATGCTGTTTTTGAAACATAAATCTGTAAGTAATGAATTTAGTAGAACTTCTAAGTCCCCACACTTTTAAAAATGCCATAACTTTTTTATTTGTTGTCTGATTTAAAAAAATAAAGTACCAAATTTCATTGTTTTCCAAGGGCTTCCAAACTGCATTGTTTTCTCTGGTGTTTCTGTGCAAACAAAAATCTTTTATGGTACCTAGTAGAAGCTAAATTAAATTTGCCTTGTATAGTTCCCAGGCACCTCTGATGAGACAAAGGCAGAATAGAATTACTGCTCCTTTGGGCATATCATACAAGGCAACTAATATGAGGATGGCAACTTCATCATGTACAAAAATTGCTACAGAAACCACTACTACAAAAGCATGTGGATATGTGCTGCAGACTTCCTGCGAGGGAACCAGCTGCAATGGTAGCTCCATAAGGAGCAAAAATGAAAATGGTGATTAAACTAAACTCAAAATTGGCTTACATGTATCAGTGATTGCTTCATTAATAGGCTGGACTGCTCATGGTAAATTTCCGGTGTTATATCTTGCGGTTCGCACTAATGATCCGTCATCGAAGCATCATTTTTGGTGATGCCTAGATGGCAGGGAGGATAGTGTGATTCGCTTGCATAGCTAGGCGGGGTTGTCGCACGGAAGGTCCTGCATTCAATTCCTGGGTAAGCAACTCACGTCTGTTGTTTTTCTGTTGTCTAGTGTTCTACTTCTTTATTTCTTACGAGTGCTTGAAAACATACCTTTGTGTTTGTCTAATATTTATTTACTGTTTACAGGCCTCGGGTTTCTCTTCCTTATGTATCAGTGACTTGATTTGACTTTGATCCACTGTCACTGAGTGTCAGCTCTTAGTAACCTTGATGCCATTATGTGGTACTGCGCAGTTCGTATAAGCTGTTTTGGGCTGCCATTAAGTGTATTGTCTATGGATGGGTTGTATGGTAGGAGGAGCGTCTCATTCCCTTTAGTGCAGGGCATAGTAGTAGATGGTGTTCTACTGTCTATAACGAGTGTGGGCAGTGTCTAAATTTTGCTATATTTTGTGAACACATTCTGCTTCTGTGGCCATTTAGTGTAGAGTGACCTATTTCTCAATCTGAAGATTTTGGTTGCATGTATCACTTTGAATCATGTTAAATTTAAAGTGATTTAAATCTGCAAAACTGATAAAATCTTGTATTTATTTGCTTAATCAGACAGGCCCAGTGATTGACATGCCTGTACCATCCAGTTATAATGATGTAACAGAGGATAAAAGTTTACGGGACTTTGTTGGATGGGTGTGGTATGATAGGGACTTTTACGTTAGTCCAGACTGGGCAACAAATAAACGAGTTGTGTTGAGAATTGACAGCGCTCATTACTATGCTATTGTGGTAAGTGCATTGTTAAATCATCATCATCATCAGCTGCCATCTCAGCTACAAAAATCAGTTGGAATGGATCGCCAACAATTTCTTTCTCTTGTCTTGATGGTGCACTCTGATAGACTCTTTCCTTCCAGTCTTTTGATGTTATCTTCCCACTTATAGCGCTGTCTTCCTCTTGCACGTTTGTCTTCAACTCTACCTTCTATTATGGTCTTCAGTAAGGTGTTATTTTTGTGAAACCCTGACAGTTGACATTTGACACTTCTCACAGGATGGACTGATGTACAGATTTACACAACATGGATTCAATGATTTAACCTGGCCAGGATGATCCAAGGTTTATTCCACAAGATAAAATACAACAGTGTGAACTGTATACATATCACTTCAGGCTTCACTGTCTCTGACATTACACGTCCAGCATCGTCAGTCATTGCCATTGTCATTCATACTGCTCATATTTCCGTTGTCGGCCTTGTCTAATATAAACTGCAGATAAACTGTTTGCTTTAACATTAATCCCCATGTATACCTGAGAGACAAAACCTGCCTCAGAATAACACAAATTCTGAATAATATGAAATCTGCACACAACTAAAATGGACACCTTGTCTTTCTACAGGCTCGACCAACGTCCACTTTCTAACTGACATCACACTTTCACTCTGACGTCATCCTAAACAATGCATATTTTACTTCTTTCATACAGACTGCGCAACGATAATTGAAGGACCCCTCTATTTTCAATGATCGTGCACAGCTCTTCAACAATTATGTCTTTTTATATGGCCAAAATATGTCAGCTGTCTAATTTTGATCTTCATAAATATTTTTTCTTTCATTCTTACGTTTTCTAGGACCTCTTTATTTATTTTCTTCTCTTTCCATGAAATTTGTGATATTCTTCTATATATCCACATCTCAAGGGTCTCAATTCTTTCTTCCATTTGCCTGTCATTGTTAAATACATGATAGTGCTCACACAAAAACTTTTTTTTTTTTTTTAGAAAGTATCTCGTTCAACCCTTGATTGGTTATAATTAGGACACATGGTGTACCAATTCAAGAAAAAAAAGTCAGATTTCCAATACCCAAATATAGTACCTTCTTCCCCCAAACAAATAGAGTAAATCAAAACTAAATTTATGTGAATGTTTTTGTGTGTGACATCCCCTTTCTTAGATACAAATAAACAATAAAAATAAAACACAAATGAATAATAATAATACAAAATAAAAAAATTAATAAAATAAAATGAAGTCTCTCATAACTGCCCTGTTGTTAATAAGGAGAAAAGGGGTGAGAAGGCCAGAGGGTGTCCGAGATTACATCAAAGCCACCAATTATCTGTCATCAGCCATACAAGCGCCCCCTCAGACTACCCCTTATCCTCACACCATCATTGATCCTTATATATTAATTTTAGTTCTTGTTGTTTACTGTTTTACTTTGCTGTGCAGTTCTCTGGGTGCAATTCTTTATGTCTCCATCAGCTAAGACAGCAAGCAGTAGTGTAACTTATCCTGAAAACAAAAAAAATACTGCTTACATAAGAGATTTGAGTTATCAGGTTGTTGTCATCATGGCCTGGTTTAACAGTCTACATATATTTTAGATAACCTGTTCAATTTAATAACGAAAGTTATAAATGATAGCAACAACAATCATATATTGAAGAGTATATGTTTGTACATGCTTGTGTGTGTGTGTGCACGCATGTGTCTGTGTGTGTGCGTCATGTAAACGAATTACCACAGAAACCACTGCTGTAAGAGCATATGAATGCTTGCTGCAGGCTTCCTGCTGGCTTCCTGAAAATGTACCAGCTGTGGTGATGGTTTCATGCTGCGTAGGGAGCATAACGGAAAATAATGGTGAAACTCACACTAGGTTGTTGGGGTGCCAGAGGTGATCACCGCTGGACTGGTAGTCACCACTTTTGTCTATGAATTCTTAGTTTTGTATGTCTAGTTTTGTATGTTTAGTTTTGTAAGTTTAGTTTTGCAACAGGTAGAAGTGTCCGTTGTTTAATGCTGTCAATAACAGTTTTTGTGTGTGCACCATTTCATTTTTCCTTGTTAAGTTAGGGAAGGAAAAGGCAGCGAGGAAGGGACCTGGTCACCCCCACCTCTCGATGCTGGACCTAGTATGGTGAAGTCTCTAAACCTTCACTCCCCTATATCTGATATGGGACTACCTTTACTCTTACTGTGCCGTGAAGGACAATCTGTGGATTTACAATGTTCGGAGTAGAACAAGAATTTTCAACAGTGCAATTCTCATTAAATGAAACAAATTTCTTTACCTATTGTTTTATGGAGTGTCCAGTTGGGTAAGCAGTGACTTTTCCGATCCCCTAAGTTACGAGTTTTCAATCTTTTTCCCTTGTGACAGGTAGTGAAAGGTACATGTCTTTTTCAGTTGCATTGTATCTCCATACAGGGTGTTGGTGATGGGGGGTTGCTGGTAGCAATTGCTACTGCAGGTCTGCTAGTGCCCAGGCATTCCAGGAGGTGGTGTTCTACTGTTTTTTTCCTTCTGTCTGTTATAGTGATTGCAGTATAGTGCATACCTCTGAGGTCACTGTGCAAATGCTTGTTTGAGAGGTACATGTCTTGTTCTCAACCTGAAGCAGCCAAAGCCCTGGCTTTTCTGTGGCAAAGTTACAGTGTTCCGGTATCGAGACCTGGTAGCGTCACTCTCCAGTTTACCCAGCTGTAAATGGAATGGTACCTGACTCAGCTATTCAGTTAAGAAAGGCAATGGTAGTGAGGAAGGAAACTATGTCACCCTGTCTCATAAAAAAAGCTGGACCTAGTCTAGTGAAGTCTCTAACACTTCACTACCCTATCGCAGTATCTGCTATGGGACTATGTTTACCTTTTTAATTGTTTTGTAGTGCGTTTCCCCCCCCCCCCTAAAAAATATGGTGAAGAGAACTGGAAGAACTGGAAGGAGGCATAAGAATTATAAAGACAAAAATATTAAACAGATTGTGCAGGACAGGAGGGCTTGCCAATACTCCACAGGCAGCTGAAGGCTAAACAATGATTATTGTATTCTATATTTGATGTCTTCAAAATATCATCCTCATTATCAGCCCCTCCAGCTGCCCAAGGAGCATAGGCCTTCAACAAACATATGCCAAGTCTTCCTGTCCTGTGTCGTCAGCTCAAGGTCTTTTCATGTCTTCTCCATCCCGTTCATGTATACCTCTAGTTCTCCGTGTGTTCTTTTGACTACCTCTCTTGCTCTGGGAATTCCAGAAAAAGGACCGCCTGGTGATGCTAAGATTCCTCAATGTGTGTCCTATCCATCTCTAGCGACTTCTTCCCATTTTTTGTTCCGCTGGCACTTGTCTGGTTCTTGTCATAAATAGATCAATTTAATATAGGTAATTAACAGGCTGTCATTGGAAAGGAGGACAACAGAAAAGAAGTATAAGTGATAGGGTGACCGGGAATCGCACCAAGGAGCATCCAAACAGCACCGTTGCCTTGCTGTGAAAGTAAATTGTGAAAGGACACAAAGCCAGTTTAGTACCCCCAGTCATTATTTATTTAAACGGTTCTTGTCATCAGTTTCACATTGGTAATCTTGTCATACCATTTAAAAAAAAAAAAAAATAAAGTTTTGCCTTGTTTTGGCGAGGCGTGTTCCTTTCAACCTAGTCGGTTATATTAGGGCACATGTCCAAATATAAAAGACCCTTAGGTCTGAACGACTACTTTTTGTCATACCGTGACAAACTCCTCAGATAAGTCTAATTGCCACATCTTTACCCACCCATATAAGACAGTTCAGCATGTGCTGCTCACTTGCACAAGACTCACTACAGAAGGAAGGAAAATATTGCCAGGTTCCTCAACAATCGCAAACAATAAAAACAATACAGCACCCTTTAACAGCTACAGAACACATGCAAATTCTTCAACTTGACATTGGCTGTGAAATGTGATGAGCTTACTAGCCTTAATCAAATAACAGCATCAACAGTTCTTTATTTCCATCTTCAAAATATGCCATAGACAATTCTGATGTAAATATCTTTTCCTAGTGGGTCAATGGCATTCAAGCTTTTCAACATGATGGTGGACATCTTCCATTTGAGGGAGAGGTTCAGAGCTTACTGATGTGATGAGCTTACTTCGAGTACCATGCCTTGCAGCACAGGCAATCATGTCTCTCCACAACTTCCTGTATCCAGTACTATTTATCAGATATGATGATGACTTCTTTCCTTGCCATGAAATAAACTGTCCAACCTTAATTCTAATTTTGCTGACAGCAGCTTGATGATGGTTGGGTGTCACCTGTAATGCATGATGCTCCCTACTGGACGAGGTGGTTCCTCAGTTACAATATTATATGTATGTCATTGTATAAATTTTGCTACCTCAATTTATGGTTTCACTACCACTTTCAGTATCCGTATAGCTGTTGTTTTTTTGTGTTAATATAGTTAACAAACTAATCTATCTTCCTCTTTTCTGATTGCAAATAATTTACTTCAATGTATTAATGGTTTTCTAACTCCGCCTAGGCCGGTCCCAAGCCTGGCTGAAAAAGGAGGAGGGTGGCCTGCATGGAGGCCGTAAGAAGGCAGCCCCTCCACCATGCAAAGGCACAACAGGCCAATCACCTGTTCGCTTTAAAACACGATTACGAGAAATACAAGAGAGAAAACCGGACTGATTCTAAAGGCGACAAACTGGAACGGACTACGACTTATGGAACTTGGAACACAAGAAGTATAAATGGGAAAGAAGAGGAGCTGGTGGAAGAGATGAGGAAAGCAAAATTAGAAATCCTGGCTATAACAGAAACAAAGAAAAAGGGACAAGGAGTCATGGATCTCGATGGCAACACACTGCTCTACAGTGGTGTACCCACATCTGAAAGAGCTAAAGGGGGCGTGGGTTGCATTGTGGCCAAAAACCAAAAGATAGTATCAAGGGATGATGGTTATAAAACTAAAAGAAGGAGAAACCATAGTCAACCTGGTCATAGTGTATGGGCCAAATGAGGATGAGAGAGCAGAGGTCAAGGAGGAATTCTTCGAGCTGCTTCAAAGGACAGTGGATGACTGCCTAGATGAAATTATCATGCTCAGAGATTTCAATGCCAGAGTTGGAAATGACCATGCTAGATGGGGTGGAGTTATCGGAAGATATGGAGAAGATACTCTCAATGACAATGGAAAGCGACTCCTTAGATTCTGCAGTGAGCAGAATCTGATCATTACAAACACAAAGTTCCCCCATAAGCACATACATGCATACACTAGATGTGGACCAACAAAGAATGAGAAGTCAGTGATCGACTATGCCATTGTTAGGAGGAGCTCATTCAAATATGTCCGGGATGCTAGAGTCTGGAGGGGGGCCAGAGATTAGAAGTGATCACTACCTGCTTACAATCAAAAGAACAACTGAAAGAGTTGCTCAGCCTAGGAACTGCCCAACATCACGCAAGAAACCAAGTAAACAAACGGGAGAAATGAGCATTAAGACCTACAAGCTGAGAGAGCCAGAAATTAAGACCAGATATCAGGGGCTTATTGCCACAGTGGTGAGAAACACAGAAGAACAACCTGATGACTTGGAAACCCTCTGGCTTAAATTCAAGGACATCATAAAGACAGCTGCTGCAGAAGCATGTGGTGAAGTCCGACTTGGGAACAAGAGAAAGAGGACACCTTGGTGGACAGAGGAAGTCAAAGAGAAAATAAGAGAGAAGAAAATGGCATGGAAACAATACTTAGGAGCTAAAAACACAGCAGGACAAATAGAGAAATATAGAGAATATGTGATACTCAGAACAGAAGCAAAGAACAAGGTGCTAGCAGCAAAACAGAAGTCCTGGGAAGAATTTGGAGAAAAGCTAGAAAAAGATGCGCAAGAAAACCAGAAATTGTTCTATAAGACCCTAAAGAACATGAGGAAGGAAAAACAATGCCCTCTCAAATTTATAAAGGACAAGCAAGGCAAATTGCTTACTGCCCCGAAGGAAGTAATGGAAAGAATATTTCTCAGAACTCCTTAATGGTGAGCAAGGTCAAGCATCAGAAATGATAACCATTAGCACAGTAGAGGAAACCAATGGTGATGAAGATGACATAAAGATGGAAGAACTGAAGGCAGCACTGGAGAAAATCAAGATGGGCAAAGCAGCAGGGCATGATGGTATAACACCAGAAATGGTTAAGTACATGGGAGCATCAGGCGACCTATTACTCTTAAGGGTCCTACAGGCAGCATGGTGCAGCAAGACCATACCAAAGGATTGGGAGATTGCCATCATAACACCAATTTTCAAAAAGGGTGACAATCGACAATGTGGAAACCATAGAGGCATATCCCTTCTCAGTGTCCCTGGTAAAATCTACTCTAGAATCCTAGAGCAGAGACTCCGATGCCTAGCTGAGCCACAATTGGATGAGGTCCAGTGCGGATTCCAAGCAAACCGAAGTACTCAAGACCTAATCTTCACACTCAGACAGCTGAGTGAAAAGGCCCTTGAGTATAAGCGTGAGATCCATCTTTGTTTCATAGATCTGGAAAAGGCATTTGACAGGGTCCCCTGGAGCAAACTTTGGGACTGTTTGGCAAGGAAGAACATTCCAGCACCTCTGATTCATGCTATACAGAACTTCTACAAGTCTTGCAGAAATTATGTAAGGACAGCAAACCATAAGTCAGAAGAGTTCAGGACCACCACTGGTGTAAGACAAGGTGATATCCTGTCACCTTATCTTTTCATACTCCTCATGGACGATGTTATCAAGACATGTAAGGAGAGAACAAGAAAGTATTCAGTGGGTACTGGAAGATGAGACAGGTATGTATTTCAGAGTTGGCATTTGCTGATGATGTTGCCCTGATTGCTAAATCAGAGGCACATCTCCAATCCAACCTGCAAGTCTGGAAGCAAGAGCTGGAGAAGAGAGGGATGGTCATAAGCAGCTCTAAAACAAAATCCATTGTGATATCACTAGAAGAAAGAAGACATCATATTAAACTGGGAGAACAGGTCCTGGAGCAGGTCAACCACTTTAAATATCTCGGTGCTATTATAGACCGAAAGGGAGGCATCAAAGAAGAGTTGACCACTCGAAAAGCAGCAGTTGGGAGTCTTTTTCAGGCCATAAATCGAGGATTTCTCAGCAAGAGAGAGGTTGGTAAGAAAACGAAGATGGCTGTATACCGCTCCACCTATGTCCCAGTCTTGACATATGGATGCGAGTCATAGGCAGTGACTACAAAAGCCAGATCCAAACCTCAGAAATGAGGTATCTGAGGAAGGTGGTTGAAGTAACAAGAAGAGACATGGTCCACAACCAGACGATATGTCAAGGCCTAAAATCCCACCCCCTGCAGACCCAAGTAGAACAGTCCCAACTAAGATGGTTTGGCCATGTCTGCAGAATGGGAGAAGATTGGCTACTACGACAAGCATGGGAAACAAAGAGCCAGGGATCCAGACCACCAGGACGACCCAGAGTCTGCTGGGAGAACAACATTAGACAATCTTTGAAGGACCGAGGACTAGAATGGAACCAGGCCAGGAGGAAAACAGCCGATAGGATAGTCTGGCGCTCTCTCTTCCAAACCTCTACACCTCACGGTAGAAGGGGAACGACTAAGTAAGTAAGTAAGTAAGTAAGTATTAATGGTTTTCTGACTTCTCACCTCTCATGATGTGTCTAAAGAACTTTTATGCACCTTATCTTGGTTATGTATCATCTGTTTATTATCTAAATGTATTTATTTTCATAAGACTATTTATAGCCCTTGTGGAGAGACATGATCGCTGATGCCACCAGGTGTGGTACTTTGAAGAAGAAAAAGTAACGTAACTTTAAAGAGCTATAAATATGGGATATCAATAAATGTAATAACTTTACTGTTCAAAAAAAGAAACACATAGTTATCCGAGGGCACATTTTTATGAGTTTGTAAGTAAAATTTGGTGCTAGGGTATATAAAAACCAGCCTCAAATGTTCTTTACAATGTCAAATGCACGTGTTGACCTGAATTGCGTTCGTTTTTGTAATCGTTACAATGCAGTGGTCAATAGTGTTTATGACGCAATTTTTGACCACAGCTCATGTTGCGCGCACGTGAAAGCAACAAAATTTGGGGTGAACACTATTCACTGACTACGCAACTGAAACCCTATAAAAGGATAACGCTACACACAAAAAATTCAGTTCATTTTCAAGCAGACATTTATGGTGTCTCTATCGATAAATTTAAGGAACATTGCTATTGGCCAACTGCAGGCAGGCGAAAGTCAAAGTCAGGTTGCCAGGCATCTAAACGTGCATCAGAGTACTATCAGTCGACTTTGGCACCGGTTCCAAGCCACTGGCTCAGTTGAAGACCCAGAGTGAGAACAGCAGCGGAGGATCGCTTTATTCGGCTTCGTCACCTCAGAGACAGGTTTACAACAGCTTCCTCAACTGCCCAGTCATTGCCTGCAGGACGTCATGTGTCTGATCAAACTGTCCGATATAGACTGCATGACGCTGACTTTGGGCACAACGACCTCACCGAGGACCTGTCCTTATGCGCCGCCATTGCCAAAATCGACTTCTTTGGGCCAACCAGCATCGTCCCTGGGCAGCTGACAATCAATGGAGACGTTTCTGGTTTAGTGACGAATCTTTCTTTTTGTTGCAGCATCATGATAGACAGCGTAGGGTCTACCGTAGGCGAAATGAACGTTTTGCCCAAAATTGCGTTGATGAAGCTCCGCCGCATGGTGGTGGAGGTGCAATGGTGTGGGGAATGATCAGTTACAATGGAAGGAGTCAATTGGTGCACATTGAAGGAGGCTTGAATGCGCAATGATACGTCAATGAAATTCTTCGACCCCATGTCCTTCCACTTTTGGCTGCCCAAAGGTCTGTGTTTCAACAGGACAACGCCAGACCCCATTGTGCACGGTTGACCACGCAGTTCCTGACTGCCAACAACATTCTCACCCTTCCCTGGCCATCCCTGTCTCCAGACATGAGTCTGATTGAGCACCTGTGGGATGAGCTGCATAGACGTGTTTGTCGCCGAGACGTTGCTCCAGCCAATCGTTGTGATCTGTTCCATGCACTCCAGGAAGAGTGGGCAGCCATCCCACAGGCCCACATCAGACGTCTGATCGCATCCATGCCCAGGAGATGCCAGTCGCTGATCGATGCAAGAGGAGGCCACACACCATACTAATGGGAAAGCCCGTATGGCTAAAAACTCTCGTGACCCAGATGCAAAACAACTGTCAATTGATTGGTTGAACCCTAAGGTATTCTTGTGTGCAATTTGAACAATTAACTCATTAAATTAAAAAAGTTATTGAATGTCAAAATTATGGCTATGTGTGTGCCTTCAGTAGCTATGTGTTTCTTTTTTTGAACAGTATATATAAATAAATAGACTTGACCAAAAAATTGTCTATTTAAGACTTAGCAGAACTTCAGTGAGAATGGACAGGAGCGGGAAAGAAGATAGCACAAGAAATAACAGTATTGTTCATTGTTGATCAAAATCAACATCAGAGCACTCTGAGCAAACCCATAGGTGATCAGTCTCCCTCAGCAAATGTCGAAGGGAATGAATGCTAATAGTTCCTTTAGCGATCTGGTTGTTTACATGCCATATGCAAGCTCTCATACGTGCATCCCTTCTAGTCTTACATTTGATACCAAATTCCAGCACATTTAGCCTTATTGATTCATCAGTTGCTCTCTTAACAGGTGATCATTAATTGTCCTTAGTATCTGTCTCTTATTCATATTTATTTTCCGCACTATGGGTGCTCTCAAAGCTGGTCTGTCAGCATCTTACTGCTGCATACCCATGTATGACCAGGGCTGTAGATCCACATCAGTTCCTAAAGACTCAAGGCTTCTGTGGATGTTATCCATTCATGCTGTAGCCATCCATTTTGGACCTTCTGAAGCATTGACTGAGAGTTTAATGCAATAACTACTCTGGTTGATGGAGTTTTAAACAGCCACCTGGGACCGAAGTCGCAGCAAAAGTGATGAATGCAGTCAGCGACCCATAGCTTGACTGCTTGCGTCAGGGTCAGTGAACCAGAGCTGACCTAGACCCTACTCCACCTCCAAGTGGTGGTCCTGGACACAGGCTGAATCACTGCAGTCTGGCTGAGAGAGTAGGGATCGAAGAGGGAAGGCAAACCCGGTCCCAAAAAATGCTGTGCTGAAGTCAGATGTGTCAGTCGAAAGGCGCAAATATTGCAGCTTCGCTGTAAACGGACACAACACAACCAACGTCCTGTTGAGGATGAACAAGGAAGAAGAAGACAGCCACCTCAGGGCTGCAGCTGCTGCCTCTGTTTCCATTCTCATGCTGAAGGTTGTTGTTATGTAAGCTCCACTCTATTCAATGAAGACTCTGCCCAGAAACTTTAGCAGAGAAGCCCCATCCTGATGTCTCACCTTGAATAACAGACCCATCAATGGACACAGTGGCATCATCATCATTATCCTCAGCAGGTAAAAAATAGATAATGAACTATGATGAGCCCAATACTGGACCATTGTTAGTCTTTTGAGAAGAGCTTCACATATTCAGCATACCCAGAGCCAGTGAGACATTGTGACAGTGCTTGATGGCCAAGTCATCTAGTTCCTAGACTCGCTGTCGCAAGAGATGTTTTATTTCTAGATGATTTATCTTCAACCCAGGTTTCTTAATTCTCATGTGTGGTGAAGACTTTTCAACTTTAGTGACACTATCTACTTTTATTACTCAATACCAGCAACACTGTTTGTCATATGTAGGGCAGACAATACTGTTTTCCTTATACAATGTACTGGCAATACTGTTTTCATATGCAGAGCATGCAAATTCTGTTTTCGTATAATGTTTTGGCAGTACTGTTTATAAGATACAAGGCAATACTGTTTTCTGTAATGAGTGGGCAGTACTGTTTATCATATACGAGTGCAAACAGTACTGGTTTCTGTAATGTGCTAGCAGTCCTGATGTAAACAAGGTCACTTTCAATTAACGATCAGTGAATAAGTTCAGGCTGGTATAAAAAAATGAATGGATACCTTTATTAATTGACTACACATTCTGATACTTTCATTATAGTTCATTAGTACAGATTCTTGAGTGGTGTATAAACCATACATCCCATGAAATAGCACACTACAAAGAGGACCTGCAAGATGTTGGCAACCCAACCGACTTCACTGATCCCGTCTCAAAAACTATTTCATTCCTTTTCTTTCTGGTCTTAGCTATGTTGTTTTCCCATACTAGATTTGATGACGTCATTTCTTTACGACTAGTGTAAAAGTAACTAGCTAGTCTGTAATACAATATTCTAGTTAATAATAGTAGCGCTATTTGCTCTTAGGTAGTAGGAATAGACCTACCTGTCACAACATGCATAGTGAGCAAAACTAGGAGTAAACTAATAGAATTGGACATTGCTCCATATGGAGAATGGAGCCACTACTGCAACAGGCCCCCTTGCAGAAAACGTGCACAAAGCATTCACATGCTCTTGCAGTGGTGGTTTCGGTAGTAATGTGTTTTAATGTTGAGGTTGCCAGCCCTGTCCGCGACCTCTTTTTGGTCACATTGTTCGACATGCCCGAGGCAGACGTAGTCATATTCTTTCTTTGTCTAACAGAGAGACTTCTGGGAACTACACAGCACAAAGTGACCTTTCATTATCGCCTTTCAGTTCCCCGTGGGGCATAGGCCTTCAAGAAACTTCTGTCAAGTCTTCCTGTCACATGGCATCAGCTCAAGGTCATTCCATGTCTTCATCATCCCCTTCTTGTCTGTCCACAGGGTCCCTTCTTCATGTGTTATCGTCTCCCTCTACCTCTTCTTACCCTGGGGATTTCAGAAAAGGAAGTGATTGGTATTTCTATCAACAGGTTTCCTCAGTGTCACATCCATCGACAGTATCGTCTTCTCATCTTTTGATCCACTGGTTCTTGTCATCAGTTCCACATCAGTCATCTTATTATATCACTTGAATCCTTTTATTATGCATGGAGGCATATCTAGAGTCATCCTGGTATGACCACCAGCTATGCACAATGCTATAATATACATGTGTGGAAGTGAACCTCTGTCTGTGATGCTAGTTACACCCTCATTGACTCTTGAAATCATCCGCACACTTCCAGGGATTCCCCCTGTGGTAAAACTTGTTGAGAACCCAGTATTGCACGCTAAGCTTGGAGGAGTCACTTGAGCCCCAGACCTAACTCTTTGGCTTTGATCTTGTTAGCTGCATGCAGGAGGATCTCACTGTAGACCCAGGGATAGGCAGGGGGAGCTGAGAAGTGGCTGCGCAGGACATGACAATTTTTTGGGAGAGCCCAGAACCAGTGCACAGTAATTTAGCAGCCATTTATAAAAGCCTTTAGCTTTTTTACACTGTAATTGTCACAACCATTGTTTTAAAAACTTCACAAGATTCTACAAGGCAAAGATCAATTTTATAGGAAGATGATATTGTAAATTTGAGCCAAAACAAGACAGTTGCAGTCACCATTGGATACCACTAGCATCTTAATGAGTCAGTGACTCTGATTGGATAGGCTAAGAAAGTTAATCTTTTAAAAATGCATTCTGGGTAAAAGGCAGTCCCATAACAGATACTGCCATAGGGAAGTAAAGTGTTAGAGACTTCACTATACTATGTCCAGCATCGAAAGTTGGGTTGACCAGTTCTCTTCTTCACTGCCTTTTCCTTCCCTAACTCAAGTGCAAAGTCAGGTACTCATTTACAGCTGGGTAGACTGAAGCGTGCCGATACTGTGAATTAAACCCGGCACCTTTGCCGTGAGAGACCAGTGCTCTAACCACTCTGTCAATCGGACGCTCGTTCTGGGTACCTAGAGATAAAGAGGGAAAACCTGAGGCCTGTGCACAGTAAATAAATAATAAACATAAAGAGGTATGTTGCATGCACTGCTTCGTGGGCAGTTGTCATTATGCGTCTATAATTAGTCTGGGTCATTCCTCTGTCCAAAATTCCATAGTTACTTGGGGCAGTTGTGCTAATGACCACTGTCCACAAAGCACTATTTTTGTGATGCCTAGTTGGCAGTCTAGTTAGTCACGATTCACTCCCATAGCGAGGTGGTGGTGCTGTTTGGGTGGTCCTGGGTTTAAGTCCCTGATAAGCCTATCACTTAGTTTGTTTTTCTGTTGTCTAGTTTTCTACTTTTTTTATTTCTTACAAGTACCTGCATTATACCCCGATTTGTGTATTATCTTTTCTAGGTACCCACCAGGCTACTTTATTCAGAAACTGCAGATGGATTTCTTCAACTATGCTGGAATTCATCGCCATGTTCGTCTTTATACAACACCACTGGTATACATTGATGACATAACCATTCTGACAGATGTGGAGAATGAGATAGGTAATGTCAAATCATCATCATAATCAGCATCATCATAATCATCATCATCATTATCATCATAATCATCTTTAAAATCATTATTATCATCATAATCATCATCCTAGTCATCATCATTATAATCATCATCATCATCTTTTTAATCATCATAATCCTCATAATAATAATAATAATCATCATAGTCATCATAATCATCATCATAGTCATCATAATCATCATCATAGTCATCATAATCATCATCATCATCATAATTATAGTCATCATCACCGTCATCATAATCATCATCATCATAATCATCATCATCATAGTCATCATCATAATCATAATCATCATAACCATCATAGTCATCATCATTATCATAATCATCATCATCATAGTCATCATCATAACCATCATAGTCATCATCATAATCGTAATCATCATAATCATCATCATCATAGTCATCATCATAACTATCATAGTCATCATCGTCGTCATAGTCATCATCATAATCATCATCATCATAATCTTCATCATAGTCATCATCATCATAGTCATCATCATCATAATCATCATCATCATAGTCATCATAATCATCATCATAATCTTCATCATAGTCATCATAATCATTATCATAATAATCATCATCATAATCATAATCATCATCATCATCATCATTATTTCCTTTTCACCCCCTAAGGAGCATGTAGCCAACATTACAGTAAGAACGTACAATCATTCATGGCCTAGTCTTATATGACCTCTCACCTTGTTTGACGAACCTGAGGGTGCAGTAGTCCTGTTATTTCTTTGTCTCTTCAGAAACCCCAGGGAGCAACATAGGGCAAATGTTAAATGTTTGTGCATACGGGTAATCCACGTACGTCAAGCAACTTTTGCCGTTTTTTTAATCCCCACTTGTCATACTTCATCTCAAAAACCCAGACACCTCTCTTTTGTGATGCCACAAATCTATTACCGTGCCCTCCCCCCCTCTCCCTTTCCCCTTTTTCCAAAAATGTTTTTGTAGTACTGAAAAGACAGAATGTAGTAAAAAGTAAATTAGTTAACTAGTGCCGACAAAACAACAATCTTTCAAGTAAAATAGTATTTAATTAATCAGGACTTTACAAAGATCTTCTCTTTCATGTGCCGCATCCTAGCACGAGACAGGGTCCAACCTTTGCTGTACCTAACTAAATGCATTTGCACCCCCCCCAACACACACACATACACACAATTGTAAACTTTCATATCAGCTGAAAATACCATCTTTCAACTTTTGTGTCTTTGATCTTATCGACCTGTTGCCAGGATGGTAATAATTTTCTATTGTTTTATTTTTTTAAATCCATTTTAAACCAACGTTACATTTTATTTACTTTGCATTTTGTTTTTAAGGTGTGTATTACATTATATATTTTTTTTAAATCCATAATTACAACTTAATTTAAACCAGTTAAAGGTTATCACAATTATCCGATACTTCAGCCATCATTATAATATTAACAAAAGTCGTCCACGTGGGAGTTGTTAACTATTAAAGAAAAAAGTAGACCATAAGGATGGAGGTGACGAAATATATTTTGTTCCAACATTTATGAAAGAAGTGATCCGCACTCGTAGATGCGTGTGTGTGACGTCACATTTCTTTAACCCTCCTATCGTCACACTTCATCTCTAAATACTGAAACCCCCCTAACTGTTTGACGTCATATGTGGATGACCCCATGTATTTATTCAGTAAATGAAGTCTGAGAAAATGTGTAACTCTCCCATGCTTCTAGAAGGTGATGAAATAATGTTGAAAATGTATAATCAGATATCATCATTATCACCTGTGAACTCCCCAGGAAGGAAAGACTTTAAATAAACTTATCAATCATCATCATCATCAGCATAGTCATCATCATAATCATTGTCATCATCATCATAGTCATCATAATCATCACCAAGTGTGCAACAAACTAGTCTGTCTGTCACGTGCCATTCGCTCAAGTTCTTTCCACATCTTCCTCTTCATTTTCATTTCTGTCTTCAGTTCTCTTCTCCAGTTGTTTTTATTGTCTACCTCTGACTCTTTTACCCTGGGGATCCCACAACAAAGACTGCCTTGTAATGCTGTCAACAGGTTTCCTTGATGTATGTCTTATCCATCTCCAGCTTCATCTTCTCATCTGTTGTCCCACTGGCACTTGTCTGGTTGTTTGTCATCAGTTCCACATTAGGGATCTTGTCATACCACTTCAATCTTTCTATTCTATGCAAGCATCCATTTATGAATCAAAAAAAAAAAAATACAAAAAAGCAAGAGAAGCTTGCATTGCATGCATTGCGAAACAAATGGAGATCAAGAGAAATCAAGTCCAACACAAAAATAAGAATCTTCAACTCAAATGTCAAGTCAGTCCTATTGTATGGCTCTGGAACTTGGAGAACAACAAATACAACAACCAAAAAGCTACAGACTTTCATAACCGGGCGCTTGCATAGAATAGAAGGATTGAAATGGTATGACAAAGTCACAAATGAGGAACTGATGACAAGAACCAGACAAGTGCCAGTGGAACAAGAGATGAGAAGTAGATGCTGACGATGGAGAGGACACACATTGAGGAAACCTGTTGATAGCATTACAAAGTAGTCCTTTTTCTCAAACCCACAGGGAAAGAGAGGCAGAGGTGGACCAAAAAACACATGGAGAAGAGAGCTGGAGACAGAGGTGAAAATGATGAAAGAACTTGAGCTGATGGCATGTGACAGGAAGACTTGGCATGGGTTTGTTGAAGGCCAATGCTCCTTGGGGAGCTATAGGGTATTAATCCAGTTATGAAAGCCTGTAGTGGCTAAGAGGTTTGGCATCCGCCTCGAATTCTAAAGGTACCGGGTTCGATTGCCAGTAGAATATAGTTTATGGAAATTTGTTTTCAGAACCAGTGGTCCTAATGATGTAATACTCCCTCCTGGGTAGTGAGATTGGATGCCTAGCCTTCTTGGATAAGGGCAAAAAAATATTAGGTCCTATGTGCACGTTAAAAATCCCACGGCAGTTGGAAATCGTAAAGAGTAGGCCATAAGGCTGCTGCCCTGACAAAATTTAAAAATTAGAAACCTACCCACCACAAAAATATTTATAGAATGTGTGATTCCTATATGCATACATTGGGATTCTCTCCGGTGCTAGGGAGTTCATGCACTGTGATCCTCCATGTGTGGTCTAAGAGAGGAGATCAGAGCTCTGATGGAGTTGTCCAAGTGCAATGAAGATAGTCTTTAAAACCAGACCAAACATTGTCTTAACTTTCCGCACACCATATTTTTGCAGTATCTTAACTTTCCAGAGCTCTATGATGATGAAAGATCAGAACTGAACATCAGACAACTGCCAAGGACCACTAATACTTGTGGCAGACGATTAGGATGCCGTGCACCCTATAAAGAAAGGCACAGCACTTGGACCAGATACTATATCAGTAGAGGAAATGGAGCACTGTGTAGCCCCAGGGGCCTGTGAGGAGGCAAAGAAAAAATAGCACTACTGTGCCCTCAGGCATGTCCTAAGAGGCAGCTAATGTGGGGGTTGTGCATAGGTGTTGCATTGTGCATAGGTGTTGCGTTGTGCATAGGTGTTGCATTGTGCATAGGTGTTGCATTGTGCATAGGTGTTGCATTGTGCATATGTGCATATGTGTTGCATTGTACATAGGTGTTGCGTTGTAATTTGATATTGTGTAGAATTAGCGAAGAGTGACTCTGAGGGGTATAACTTCAACAGTAAGATTAGCTTTCAAATAACTGTACCTCTCTCGTTGACGAAGACAATGCTTTATTCACAATACAAAGTGGCTGCATTATATGATCATCAGTAAAACACTTGAGTAATACTTGAATACATGGTCTACAGATCAAAGTTAATATATCATGAGCTATATCTAGCCTGACAGTCACACGTCCACAGTTCAGTCTAACTTGTCATGACGAATCAAATATGAATTTTAGAGTGAAGAATATACTTTCCTTTCATACTTCAATGATATGGTCATCACATCGACATTGAGGATGCCATAATACAATATACTTGTCGCGGACACATGTATGAAATAGGAGCATCACAAAAATGCTTCCTCACACATCGAAGAACACTGAGAGAAGACCCCAGCAGACAATATTATACTCCTGCGTCCCTTTCATATCTTCTGCCTGCATACATAATCACAATTACGTCATATCCTACTACGGTGTAATTTCGTAAAAAGAAGCTTTGTTAGAGCCTAGTATCGCTCTTCATAAGCAAATCAATAGTGGTGTCTGAAACAATCTGTAACAATAGGGCCTGGCAAGATAATCATGTAAAACTCATTGCTTCAAAAACTACCACTGCAAAAGTTCATTAGTGCTAGGTGCAGGCTTTCTGCAAGGGAAGTAACTGCTGTGGCTGCTCCATGCTGCATAAGGCATGAAAGGAGAAGAAGAAGAGGAAATGGAGGCTGTGGGAGAATTCAGAGTAGACATGATAACAAAACTGTTGAATGGCATCTTCAGTATTGGCCGCATGCAAACCTGATGATCTGCTAAAATCCATATTCATAGATTTGCCAAAGAAACCTGGAGCCACTGAATGCCAAGAGCAGTGCACAATAAGTGTCATGAGTCATGTGACCAAAATATAGTTAAGAATTATCATGAGAAAAGTGAGAAGTATAATGAAATTCGAAATTAGTGGTGAACAGTGTTGATTTGTAGAAGGTAAAGGCACAAACAACGCCACATATATAATAAAGGTAGTCCCATAGCAGATACTACTGTAGGGGAGTGAAGTGTTAGAGACTTCACCATACTAAGTCCAGCATCGAGAGGTGGGGTGACCAGTTCCCTTCCTCACCGCCTTCTCCTTCCCCAACTCAGTGAGCAGAGTCAGGTACCCATTTACAGCTGGGTAGACTGGAGGTGTCTGTATCATGATTTGAACCCACCATGGGACCTCAAGACGCAGCAATAGAGACCGCAGTCAGCGACTCATAGCTTGACTGCCTGCGTCAGGACCAGCGAACCAGAGCTGGTCAAGACCGCACTCCACCTCCACGTGGTGGTCCTGGAAACAGTCTGCAGCTGTGCAGTCTGGCTGAGCAAGTGTGGATCGAAATGCCTTGACAAAGTCACAAATGTGGAATTGATGACAAGAACCAGACAAGTGCCAGTGGAACAAGAGTTGAGAAGAAGATGCTGGCGATGGAGAGGACACACATTGAGGAAACCTGTTGATAGCATTACAAGGTAGTCCTTGTTCTCAAACCCACAGGGAAAGAGAGGCAGAGGTGGACCAAAAAACACATGGGGAAGAGAGCTGGAGACAGAGGTGAAAATGATGAAAGAACTTGAGCTGATGTGATCCTAAAAAATGCCGTGCAGAAGTCAGATGTGTCGACCGAAAGGTGCAGGTATCACAGCTTAGGCGTAAACAGACACAATGCAACCACCGTCCTTTTCAGGACGAACGAAGAAGAAGAAGAAGAACCCACCACCTTAGCCACGAGAGACCAGCGCTCTAATCACTCTGTCAATCAAATGCTCTATATATATTATAAGAACATTAAAAGAAAGAGAAGTAAACAAGATCTATACTTGTGCTTTATAAATTACATTAAAGCATTTTACAAAGTGAAACCTTGGGAAATTATCAAAATGTTAGAAAGCATTAACATCGCAAGTAAAGACCTGACACTAATAAAAGATGTTTACTGGCAAAAACCAGCAGCCATAAGAATTAGCAGAGTACTGTTTAAAAAAAAAAAGGAAAAAAAGAGATAAGGAATCTTACTAGGACAAAAGACAAAGAAAATTGCCTACTTTGCGGCCACAAGGTCTTTGTCAGGGAACAGAAAGAACACGAGAGCTTCAGCTTTCTTTCTTTTCCTTGATGAAGGCCACTTGTGGCTGTGATGTCGGCAATTTTCTTTGACTCTTAGCTTTTGCTTTATTTCCTTTGAAATGTTTCATGCTGGTCATATCTTAATAACTCTACAGGTCTGGTCAGTTACTCTGTGGTGGTCTCAGGTGGGGTTGCCCAGGCTGTGGAGGTTTCTGCACTGGATGCAAATGATCAAGTGGTTGCTAAGAGTAGCAAACTGTCTGATGTGTTGTTGATCCCATCTCCAAATCTGTGGTGGCCATTTGGAATGAACAGCTCTGTTGGTTACTTATATAAACTGCAGGTACTTTTCTTTTTTCAAAACCAAAAAAAACGGGTAAGAGAAGATTTTTTTTTCCACACTAAGAAACAGTTAGAAAAAATCGTGCTAGTAGCCAGTTTGACGCCTTCAGGAATGTTCATATTGGTTGAACTTTAAATATAACTTGAACTGAAACTAAGAAAAAACTTCCGGTAACTTCTGGTAGACAGAAACTAGCAATAAACAGCATGACTCAGACTATTGGGTATATATACCAATTATATCCAAGTATGTATGTACGTGCGCATCTGATAGGTGGAGTGGTTACAGTGCTGACCTCTTGCAGCAGACCAGGTTTGAAACAGTGGTGTCATGCTACAGTCTGTTATAATATAATAATAGCCCTTTCAGTCATAACTGACAATGGGAATGCACTCCTGAAATGGCAGCCCTCAGGTGCTTTATTTCCTGGTGTTTCTTTTGACGTTTTCTCCTCTCTTATGTTTGCCAAGAGAGCTTCTTTTCGCTCAATCTGAGATGGCGCCATATAGAGTATTGCCACTTGGTGCGATTAGCACCTTCATCCTCCCAGATTGTTGGATTTATGTCCAGTGCCCTCTTGTCTCTCTTGCACACATCTTTGAACCTCAGCTGCAGTCGCCTAACTGTTCTTTTGTCATCTGCCAGTTGTCCGTAGAAGATATTTTTTGGGATGCGACCATCTTCAATGCGGTGGACATGGCCCAGCCAGTGTAGTCTGCACTGTCTAAGCAGTGTACACATGCTTTGAAAGGCCAGCACGTGACAACATCTCAATATTCGTCATTTCGTCCTTCCATGAAATATGATGATGTGGCGTGGATGTGGTGTAGTCACAATAGATGGAAGGTTTGAGCCTTATTTCTTGCTTAGCATAGGTGGTCCATGTCTCCCTGCCATACAGAAGTGTGCTGGTGATGTAGGCGTTATATACTGTAGCAATAGTCTTCATTGTGAGTTTGGAGCACTAGTTTGCAGGCACAGTGTTAACAGGCTTTTTGATCAATTCTCCCCTGGTTCAACCATTTTAGTTAGTAATTTTTTTACCGTAAAACCTGCTCCATGTTCTCTAGTTTTATTAAAGTCTTTCCCTTGCCAATAAAATGCGTAATCCTTCTCGCTCACCATTCCAGAGCCTGCCAGGCATGTTTCCTGAAGTGCAGCTATATCCACCTGGAGTTGTATAAGTTCATTGTTGAATATGG
Source organism: Oreohelix idahoensis (assembly GCA_024509875.1). Classification (NCBI taxonomy): domain Eukaryota; kingdom Metazoa; phylum Mollusca; class Gastropoda; order Stylommatophora; family Oreohelicidae; genus Oreohelix; species Oreohelix idahoensis. Next base: position 355,922 of record JAMPIV010014517.1, on the reverse strand, counting down.
CTATATTCCTGACATTTATATCATGTAGGTTTTTGGATAGTCCAGACAACATAATTGGGACGTTCCAACATCCCAACCTGACAGTCGGTTTCTTTCTATTATTTTTTGTTTTCTTATTATTGCTTGGTGCTAAATGTTCTGTCCACAGTTTGGGTTTGACCCTAATCCCCATGCACCCGCTGGGAAAAGCAAACAGTGGTGGGAGAACTTCTGTTTGGCTGGGGCCTGCTGAGCTTGAAGCGGTCCAGTGAGATCTTAGAACCTCTCCCACTATCGGAAGTAGCCCTTAGCGCCATGTCCTATGCCAATAGGGCAAAATGCTTATAACCAGTAACTGCTACTTTCCATATTGTGCGGACACCTATAGAATGAAGCTGGAGTGTCCTCTCCAGGGCGTGAGCATGGTCACAGTTATATGATCAAGCTGTTGCCCATGCAGCATGTTCCCCCTCTTCACACAGCCGGTAGGTCCAAAGGAACAGCAGTAGCCGATACAGTTTGGTACCAGCCACATCGCAGGAGTTTGCCAGAATAATGTCGAATCAACATTAGACTGCCTTAGGGACTCCGACTCTGAATTTATCTTCAGGGTTTACTTCCAAAGCCTTTATCCATAAATGGATATTCCCGCAAGGCAGCAGTGGTTTGAATTCAGACTTTTACTTTCTCTTAGATAGGCTACCAAACAAAGATCATGAGCCCTATATGTCCGAAGCTGCTGGTTTTAAGGTCCAGTGACCCACCTTTGCCCCTTCTCCCATCAATGGAAACAGTTCTGATGGGCTCAAGTTGAGCCACAAATGAAGGCCGGGAGCTGGGCTTGGCTGTCAGAGGCTATTTAAGGCGTGTGCTCCTCCAATGAGAGCTTATCCTCACTACAACTCCCAGCTATAACAACCCGTCTGCTGTCTACAACCAGAATGCAGTCTACCCAGCTGTAAATGGGTATGTGACTGCTCTTGTATTAGGGAAGGCAAACACAATGAGGAAAGGTACGGTCATCTCACCTTTCAAAGCTGGATCTAGTATAGTGAAGTCTCTAACACTTAACCCCCTACAGCAGTATCTGCTATGGGACTACCTATATATGTGTATGTGGGCCTGTTTAGTTCCCAGGGATCTCAGGCGAGACAAAGAAAGTGTTGGAACTATTGCTACCTCAGGCAAGACAAACAAGACGACTATATAAGGTTATGCATGGGGCTGGTGACCTCTTCATATAAAACACAAATTCCATCTGCCAGAAGTATTACACCACTGTCCGTGTCTTCATCTTCAACAAGATTGCCATCCGTATTGAGACCACCATTGGAAGATCATGAGAATGCTTGGTACAGGTTTCCTGCAAGGGAATCAACTGCAGTGGTGGCTCCATGCCCCATAAGGAGTGAAAAGAAAACATGAATGAATGAATGAATAACTAACAATAATGACATTTGACTTAGGTTAACAAATGCATCGACAAAATATACTGACCTTGAGTCTGTCAACTATCAGCCACTGTCTTTGTTCATCATCATTTTCCTTTGCGCTCCTTACAGAGCATAGGGGCCATCACTGTAACTGGTCCCCTTGCATATGCTCTTGCAACTGTGGTTCCTGTGGCAGTTTGTTTGACATGATGAAGTTGCTGTCCACAACCTCATATTCATCGCCTTGTACGACGTGCCTGAGGGGTGCAGTAGTTGTATTATTTCTTTGTCTCTTCAGATACCCCCGGGAACTACATGGTTCACTGTCTTTGGTGGGGGTACTGTATTTGTTGTGCCACAAATTTATTGATGGAATATACTTACTCTAACACCAAATTAAGATTATATGAGAGCTGGGCTTCTCTTTCTGTGCTTCTCTATGGTGTGTAATGCTGGAGAGTAATAGAGAAGGAAATGTTGAAATAGACCTCTTTTCACACAATCTGCCTAAGGAAAATTCTCTGAATCTTTTGGCCAAATACCATGACCAATCAAGAATTGCTTACTTGGAGCAAACAAGAGGACATGCACACCATCATAGCTGGCAGGTACTGGAGTTGGGTTGGCCACATCCTCGGAAAAAAATGACCAGAATTGACAACTGGAATGTTCATATATTAAAAGAACAAGAAAAAACTGCACGATTGGCAGCAGAGATGTGGGATTACAAGATTCATATCCTGGAACTCTGTGAGACAAGGTGGAAAGGCATTGAGAGGAAGGAACTGGTCACAGGAAAAAGGGTGCTGACCTCATGGCATGAGGATAAAAGTGCTCTATCTCCCTGTCACTTTGCTTCATCATTTTTCTATCAAAGTAAAGATATCGAATGATGAAATTATCTCCTTGTTACAGTGCTTGAAATTATCTCCCTGTAACTTTCCTGTATCATTTTTTTCTGTCTAGGCTGAGATATTTAATGATGAAATTATCTTCATGTTATTAGGCTTCATTAACTTAAGACATGAAACTATCTCCTTGTAATTTTTTTTTTTCATTTTTATATCTAGGTCAGGATATTTAATGCTGAAATTATCTCCCTGTTATTTGGCTTTATTATTTTTAGATATTTAACAATGAAATTATCTTCCTGTTATTTGGCTTTACTATTTTTAGATATTTAACAATGAAATTATCTCCCTGTTATTTTGCTTTACAATTTTTCTATCTAGGTCAATATATCAAATGATGTATACCGTCAGCCTTTTGGGATCCGAACCATCAGGGTAACAGAAGACCAGTTTCTGATCAATGACAAACCATTCTACTGTCATGGGGTGGCCAAACATGAAGATTCAGATGTAAGTCCGTCAACTAATGTTTTGTGGGGGGAAAAAATGCATGTTTTGCCCAAAAGAAATTGTAGTACAGGTGTGTAACCTTATATCCTTATACTGGGGACAGGATTTTTCACATGTCACCCAACTCACGATCAAGAAGTAGACCATTCTTGATCCTTAACATTAGCTGTTATTTTTTTTTTTTTTTTAAAGTGAGGAACAGAGTTAGGGTACTATTTTTTAGTCAGATCCTAAACATTGGCTTTTATCCTAATACTAAACCGCTAACCATAATACTGTTTCCGGCATTTAGCTTTCCTGTAAATAATAATCTTCTTCTTGGATCCTTAGCCCCTGACTGATAAAGCAGTCAGTGGCCATCACGCCTACTGGTATCTTGTAGGGCAGCAACAAACTGTCCCCATTTTGCTCGGTCGGTGGCCATCCTTCATGCCGTGCCCCAACTCTGGTTCATTTTTCGCATCTCAGCCTCTACAGTTCTCCGCCAGGTTGTCTTTGGCCTGCCTCTCTTTCGCCATCCTTCTCGGGTCTATAGCATAGCAGTTTTGGTGATGGTGTCAGCGTACCTTCTGAGGACATGGCCAACCCAGTTCCAGCTTCTGCCTGTAATGATGGTGTGCGTGCCTTTTTGACTGCACTGTGTAAGCAGTTCCTGGTTGGAGATGGTATTCGACCAAAACATTCAATAAATTTACCTTAGGCAGGTTGTGTGGAAGGAGGATAATTTTGATATTTCCTTTTCTGTTTCTCTCCAGCACTCTGCGCCATACAAAAGTACAGAAAGTAAGTAACTATCGTATAACCTTAATTTGGTGTTTGTGCTGTACTGAAAAGATTTGCAAAGGCTGTTCTGGCTTTATTTATTCTGTTACTGATGTCTTTCCCATTCAATGAGAGGTCACAGCAATTGGGTTTGAAAATACACAGGGAAAAGACAAAGATAATGAGAATAAATGCAGGTAATGATAACAGGGTTGAACTTGAAGAAGCACCAATACAAGATGTAGAATCGTACACATATCTTGGCAGCAATATAGACAAAGTTGGAGGGACAGACAGTGATATCAAAATAAGAATACAAAAAGCAAGAGGAGCTTTCATTGCATTGGGAAATATATGGAGATCAAGAGAAATCGGATCCAACACGAAAATAAGAATCTTCAACTCAAATGTGAAGTCAGTCCTATTGTATGGCTCTGAGACATAGAGAACAACAAAGACGACTACCAAAAAGCTACAGACTTTCATAAATGGGTGCTTGCGTAGAATAGAGGGATTAAAATGGTATGACAAGGTTACCAACGTGGAACTGATGACAAGAACTAGACAAGTGCCAGTGGAACAAGAGATGAGAAGAAGACGATGGCGATGGATAGGACACACACTGAGGAAACCTGTTGATAGCATTACAAGGCAGTCCTTGTTCTGGAACCCCCAGGGCAAGAGAGGCAGAGGTAGACCAAGAAGCACATGGAGAAGAGAGCTGGAAACAGAGGTGAAAATGATAAGGAGAATGTGGAAAGAACTTGAGATGATGGCACGTGACAAGAGGACTTGGCATGTGTTTGTTGAAGGCCTATGCTCCTTTGGGAGTGGAGGGTTATGAATGAATGAATGATGTCTTTGCTTGTTCCGCTGTCTGGTGTTTGTAAATAATAAATGGCTACAAATCTCAGAACAATGACTGCTAATTTTAAACATAACTTTAACTCTTACCCTGTTTAGAGTGTTTTCAAAAATAATTATTGACACATAACAGTGAACTGGGGTAGTTATGAATCACTAGTTGGCCTAATTAGCAATTGCTAGTTGAGTGACATGCTGGCGTGAGTGCAGTATTTAGTAAATGAAATAGTGGGATTAAAATCTGTAGTACAAGTTTAGACAACATTAGATAATCTCTGAAGGACCGAGGACTAGAGTGGAACCAGGCCAGGAGGAAGACAGCCAATAGGATAGTATGGCACTCTCTCTTCCAAACCTCTACACGTCACGGTAGAAGAGGAACTACTAAGTAAGTAAATAAGTAACTACCAGTTATTTGTAAAGAAAATATTCAGTAAACTTTGAACATCTTCTTCTTCTTTGATCCTTAGCCGCAGACTGTCAAAGCAGTCAGTGGCCATCACGCCTGGTGGTGTCTTGTAGGGCAGCAACAAATTGCTTCCACTTTGTTCGTTCAGTGGCCATCCTTCATACAGTGCCCCAACTCTGGTTCATTCTTTGCATCTCAGCCTACACAGTTCTCTGCCAAGTTGTTTTTGGTCAGCCTCTCTTTCGCTTTCCTTCGGGGGTCCATAGCATAGCTGTTCTTGTAATGGTGTCAGGGTCCCTTCTGAGGATGTGGCCAACCCAGCTTCAGCATCTGCCAGCTATGAAGGTTCTCTTGGTTACTCCAAATAAGCAGTTCTTGGTTGGTGATGGTATTCGGCCAAAAGATTCTGTGAATTTTCCTTAGGCACATTGTGTGAAAAGAGGACAGTTTCGACATTTCCTTCTCTGTTACTCTCCAGCATTCCGTACCATAGAGAAGCACAGAAAGTACACAGCTCTCATATAATCTTAATTTGGTGTTTGTGCTGTACTGGGAAGACTTTCAGATATTGTTGAGACTAGCAAACTCGCTTTATTCATTCTGTTGTTAATGTCCTTGCTTGTTCCACCATCTGGTGTTATTATGCATCCTAAGTATGTAAATGTGCCTGTCTGTTCTAGCTTCTGGTTCCTTATTGTTATTGGCTCAGGATTGCCCACATGGAGTGTCATGACCTCAGTCTTCTTCAGATTGATGTTCAGACCCACCTCTTGGCTATACTTGTACTTATTCAGTCTATCGGTTTTTTCTTAAACTTCAAACATAAACTAAGCTAAATCCTGCACACGTACATGAAGTGCTGCCATCATCGCTGTTAGCTTAGCTTGGAGTCAGACATGTGTGTAGTTGGTAGCAGTGTCTATCACAACAAATCACAACTGTTTGGAATTTTTTTTATCACACTCTAGTGCTTACAGCAACTTGTCTAAGGTATTGCACATGTGTTAATGTGGTAGTATAAGACATATGAAGAAGATACATGATGAAACTGACCCTCGCACATGGTTGGGTCATTTTTATACTCATAGAATAAAATAACCATTCCAGCCTGTTGTGCATGTATGAAGTGTCTAAATGTAGGACCACTACAGCTTACAGTTTATACTGTAAACAGTGACTATATTAAGAACCACTCCTTACATATTGTGCATGCCATATAAAGTGATGATATGTGGAACAATTCCCGCCTACCATACTTGTCATAACAAGTGATGTTGGACCACTCCCTCCTACCATGCATGTCTTATAAAGTGACAAAGTGCTGGACCACTTCTGCCCACCATTCATGTCATATAAAGTAATGAAGTGTTGGACCATTCCATTCTACCATGCATGTCATATAAAATTTTGGTCCATTTCTGCCTACTATTCATGTCATTTGAAGTAATGAAGTGTTGGACCACTTCCACCTACCATGTGTATCATACCAAGTGATAAAGTGTTGGACCACTGTCACAAAATACATTCATTCTCTTATTTTTGGGTCTTCACTCCTCTCCAGCAGTATTATCTACCACTCCTTTTGCATGTTAATTCTTCCAGTATCCATTGTTTACGCTTTCATCGCTCAAGGTGTTCTTATCATCTTTTGTCACTCCCAAACCTTTACTTGATTGCCTGACCTGTTTTGAAACAACATTGACTTCTGTTTGTGCAGAGTGAAGCTGTTTGCTTACATTATGCAACATCTTCTGCCCCAGCAGTAAGGTGTCTTAAGTAGCGAGACGAGATAAGTTTGCCATATCGTACGCCAGGCTGGCGGTAGACAAAAATGGCAAAAGATAAGCTGGGATTACCTTTGCGCAATATGGCATATGGTGAAAACGCAGACATTTTATCGGCGAAGGTATGGAACAAACTTTTGAAATGGGGACATGGGTTGCAGATAATTGCTGTCTCATGTGCAAGTTGCGCACTTTAAAAATCCCACAGCAGTTGGAAATTGTAAAGAGTAGGCCATAGGTCCACTGCCCTGGCAAAATTTAAAAAGTAGAAACCTACCCACCAAATATTTTTATAGAATGTGTGATTCCTATAAACACACATTGGGATTCATGCACTGTGCTGAGATCCTCCTTACATGATCTAAGGGAGAAGATCAGAGCACCGATGGAGTTATCCTTGTACAATGAAGATAGTCCTAAAAATCTAGACCTAACCTAAGACACAGACAGAGGTGTTATACTTCCGGCAGATGGAATTTGTTGTGATAATCAGCCACGAGAAAATAACATCTTGGAAGATATTATCAGTGATACATCTGTGAAGTAGTGAGTTTTGAAGACATGATGAATACCAAAGGAAGTAGCATGACCTTATATGGTTACTGAGTTTGAAAATCAAGGCAATATCTTATGTTGTCATGCAGTAATATTCTACATGAAAGATGAGGGCAGGGAATAGACCCCAACCAAAATCACACTTATTTGCAGTTGGTTTGGCATTTGAGGTCTAAGATTGACTGCTCCTGATTGGACCTCTCCTCAAAGTAGCAACATGGGTGCGTAGGCGGAAGATTTCACTTATATTTTACAGCCTTGTAAGACTACTTCACTGACTTTCAGTCGCTTCGAGAAGAAATCAAGACAGCCAGGAATATGGAATATTAGGACCCAAATATAGGACAGGCCATAGGACTGGACGTGAATTTGCAACGGGAAGACTCCTGAGGGCAATGATCTAAGGGAAGTAATAGATAGAAATATAGATGGGGGTTAAGATGAGTCTTACATCCCTTGTTTATGTGACAGAGTTCGCATCTTGAAGCGGGGTGAATGAATTGAGTTTCACATGGATTTTGTGTTTTGGTCAGTGTTTGTGAGCGAAGGTTCTGTTCTGGATGGTTCAAAAATAGTTGTAGTGGTAAATCGTGGTTTTAGATAAAATCAGTTGGTTCTGAGTTTTGAGGGAGTGAGCATTTGTCCACAGGGAGTTCGCGCAGCGTGTGATATAGCCCAAGGTATCTGAGTTGACCTGCGGTTTGCAGAAGATACAATATCATCACAATTTCTCTCCATGCCACTCTGGTCATATGACAGTGTTATATTTCTGTGAGATGACAAGATGTCAGTATATATTTCTTAAGGAAGGACTGTGTTGTGTTCATAAGACCAGGTACGTTGAAAGTTATGAACCTTTTTAGTTGTAGGGAAGTACAGTAGACAGGCAGACAATCGAGTAAGCAGAAGGAGCTTGGTAAACTTACATCCCTGGTGGTAGGCCAGTTTTCTTTACAGAGATACGCCAAGAAAGCTGCAGTTGACTATAACTGAACATTGAGATAAACAGTTCAAGTAGGGACATATTGACAGTATAGCAACAACAACAGTGGTTCTCAACTTGTGAACCTAATAGCCACTAGAGACAGTTTATACAAAGAGAGCGATAGAGAGTGAGGCAGAATGTGATATACTTAATTTTGTTGTACAAGTTGCCAGCCACATGAGGAAGGCTGGGCATGTTATTGAAGTCTGTCAAGAGCCAGCACCTAGCATATTTTACATGTTTTATGTAAATAAAGTTCTACCTGTTGAGTTATGAAGCCTGCTGTCATCATAGTTCATTTTGTCAACTGTTGTTCAGAATGACGTCATCGTATGTGAAGATTACTTACCAACTAATACGAGCAGTCTACTGATCGGGCTGTGATACAAAACCTAGCATACCATCAACACAAAGTAGAAGTCAGTCAAGAGCAGAGGTGGCCCCAGGCTCCATAGAAAGCAGGGAATGGATAATGATATCATGGTGTGCATATTAATTATACTAGCATTTTAGTAAATTTCTCAGGTCTGTGCTCTCCACGCGCTCGTACCATAGTGCAGACTGTGATTCAGATCACTCCTTGGTTTGCTGCAAAATCAGAGCACAACCAAGAAAACTCTATTGTGTCAGACATGAAGGGAAACCACGCATTGATACCAGCAAGATGTCAGACCCTGTCATGATCACTCAATTTACTGCGACCTTCAAGAAAGTGCTCAGTAGCCCTCAGCATGGTAATACTATTACAGAGAACTGGGAGCATCTACGGAACACCATTCAAAGTACTGCACTTGCCACCTTTGGTAAGAAAACGGCAAAGTCAAATGACTGGTTTGATGCTTCATCGGATGTGATGGCACCTGTCATTGAAGCTAAGCGCAGTGCTATGAATGAATACAAACGTTCACCGAGTGCTAGAACCCTACAGATCCTGAAGGCTACGAGAAGAAAAGTTCAACAAACTGCTCGACGCTGTGCAAATGACTATTGGCTCCAGCTCAGTGAGAGCATCCAGATCGCAGCGCAAACAGGCAACATTAAACAAATGTATGACTGTATAAAGAAAGCACTTGGCCCCTGTTGCTGTCATTTTCGACGGAGTTTCATATGTCAAGTTATTTGTCGTATTTTTTTCACCCTAGTCAAAGGTGAATAATTGTGTCTTTACCTTGCGATGTCAGGTTGATTAGGGGTTATCTTCCCTGTTAGTTCTTTCATTGTGTTTGACCTGTATGAAGACAGGGTCAAAGGTAAACAATTCGGAGCTTGTGCTCATGCGCAGATTTTAAGCGCCAAGTTGATATACTTCCGTCAGGCCGTGATGTAAGCTGGCTTCTGTGGGACATGATGTCCATGGTATTTTAGGGGAAAATCTTCGAAGTGACTGCGTTGGCAGGTCTCCCCAGTGAATCTCTGTGCGTCGGAATGACGACAGAGTTCCTTATTGTGTTCTGAGGATTCTGTTCCAGGTAACACCAACCTTTTTCATTATTATGCATTCGGTGACAGAACGTGTTAAAGGATTACCTAGTCTGTGAACTACAGCTCACAGGTCCTACATTACAGAACTTATATTTTGTGCTCAAGGTAGCCATCCAAGACTATTAGTCTGCATATTATCCAGATGTCCAGTGACAAAGTTATATTGTGGGAACCGCAGATTGGCGGTATATATATATATCTACATAAGCATTACTGCAGGGTTGATGTTAACCTGCTTAATCAGAAGTCAAAGCAGTCAGTGGCCATTACGCCTAGTGGCGTCTTAGGGCAACAGCAGATAGGTTTTCTTTGCCATTGTTTCCCATCACGCCTATTGGCATCTTTGAGGCAATGGCAAATCAATCCATTTGCTGTTGTTTCCGTAATCGAAGTGACTGGCAAACGGGTGATCAGCCCGTTGGTACGGTTACTATACTACAGCCTAATAATGGGCAAGTGGCGTGTTAGGCCAAGTTAGACTTAGATGTCAAAGTTATGAAGGTATCTGACGCATTTGGTCAGGAATACCAAAGCGGCATTGTGATCTGTCATTGAGAAACATTACTATTGATGATGTACGAATATTCGAATGTTTACAAGCCTTTTGAATGCCTGATGTATACCAAACGATTTCTTGTTATCATGACCATGTTTACACTGACTGTTCCTGTTGATGCTACTGTGTGTTTCCGTCAATAAATGTTTTGAAACGTGCCAGCAGTGTCCAAGCATCCTTGACTACTGCATGTGAGTGTATGGGTTGCATTGTCTACATATATACGAGCCTAAACACATTCACGCCTCCATCTGCTCCCACACTCAGCACATCATCTTACAAGTACCACACATCTAACAACATGATGTTTACTGTCTTGTGCAAGTGATCACCTCAAAAACGAAAAAAGACAGTTACAGCCCCCAAAAAGGTAAGATGGCACCGCTAAAAACCATCAGCGGAGAGAAGCTAACCGATAAGGGTAAGCAGATGGAGAGGTGGGTTGAGCACTACTCTGAGCTTTACGCTAGAGAAAATACCATTACGCCTGCAGCCCTTGATGCTGTCAAATGTCTGCCAACTATGGAGGAGCTGGATGCCGAACCAACATTAGAGGAACTCAGCAAGGCCATTGATAGCTTGGCCTCTGGAAAAGCACCAGGCAGTGATGGGATTCCTCCTGATTTAATCAAATGCTGCAAGAGCACGCTATTACATCCCCTGCATAGGATGCTGTGCCAGTGCTGGGAAGAGACAACTATTCCTCAAGACATGCGAGATGCCAGGATTGTAACACTATATAAAAATAAAGGAGACAGAAGTGATTGCAATAACTACAGAGGCATCTCTCTTCTTAGTATTGTTGGTAAGGTTTTTGCCAAAGTCATCTTAATGCGACTACACAAGTTAGCTGAGCGCATATATCCAGAGTCACAGTGCGGATTCCGAGCTGGTAGATCAACAACAGACATGATCTTCTCTGTCCGCCAGCTTCAGGAAAAATCAAGAGAGCAGAAAAGGCCTTTATAAATCGCCTTTATAGACCTCACAAAAGCATTTGACCTGGTTAGTAGGGATGGACTCTTCAAAATCCTCCTGAAAATAGGCTGCCCTTCTAAAATGCTGGAAATGATAAAGTCATTCCATGATGACATGAAGGGAACAGTCCAATATGCTGGAAGCACGTCACAGCCCTTTGACATACGAAGTAGCGTTAAACAAGGCTGTGTTCTGGCTCCGACCCTCTTCGGGATCTTCTTTGCCTTACTCTTGAAACATGCTTTCAGAGATGCAACTGAAGGAATATGCCTTCACACTAGGTCAGATGGCCGTCTGTTTAATCTTTCAAGGCTGAAGGCAAAAACAAAAATCAGAAGGGTCACTATAAGAGACTTGTTGTTTGCTGATGATGCTGCAGTCATCACTCAAAGCCAACAGGAGCTTCAGAACTTGATGAATCGCTTCACTGAAGCATGCAAGGACTTTGGCCTCACAATAAGTCTAAAGAAAACGAATGTGCTGAGTCAGGATGCGGGTGCTGCACCAGTTATCACTATCGATAACTATGAATTGGCAGTGGTGCATCACTTCACATACCTAGGGTCTACCATCAATGACAAACTCTCACTGGATACAGAAATCGACAGCCGCATTGGCAAAGCTGCAGCTACCTTTGCCCGCCTCACATCGCGTGTTTGGGGAAACTCCAAACTCACAATGAAGACCAAAGCTGCGGTATATAATGCCTGCGTCACCAGCACACTCTTATATGGCAGCGAGACCTGGACGACCTATGCTAAGCAGGAAAGAAGGCTCAATACCTTCCATTTACGGTGTCTATGCCGCATCCTCGGCATCTCGTGGAAAGATAAAGTGACTAATGTCGAGGTGTTGTCACGTGCTGGCCTTCAAAGTATGTATACACTGCTTAGACAGCGCAGACTTCGCTGGCTTGGTCATGTTCGCCGCATGGAAGATGGTCGCATCCCAAAAGATATCTTCTACGAACAACTAGCAGATGGCAGGAGAACAGTTGGGCGACCACAGCTGAGGTTCAAAGATGTGTGCAAGAGAGATATGAGGGCACTGGACATGGATCCAGCAACATGGGAGGATGAAGCTGCCGATCGCACTGAGTGGCGATGCTATTTACGGCGCCAACTCAGATTGGGCGAAGAGAGGCTCACACAACAAGCAGAGGAGGGGAGAAAACGTCGAAAGGAGCACCAGGAAAATAAGCAGCTGAGGGCTGTCAGCTCAGGGGCGCGTTCCCATAGTCAGTTATGACTGAAGGGGCTATTATTATAATATATATATTTGCATTGCCGTCTGAGGAAGATGAAGTGGTGGATAGAAGCGGAGGTCACCTGATGCTCATATCAGGAGACCCAGTACTCAAAAGATGCATTTGTTTTCCTCTTAGATTGTTGTTCAAGTTGCCAGCAGTCAGCGCTAGACACAAACATCAGACGGGTCTTGATACGCTTGACAACCCTCCTAGTTACCTCAGCCTTGATGCATGAGATGTGCTACATCCACTAGACTTGACTATTGTAGAGAAGTACAGTCCAAGGCACCTGTGGAAATCAACAGTGGCTGAAGCAGACGCAAACCAACTCCACACTGGAAGCTAAGTAGCATTACAGCGCAACCAATGAACATTTCCAAATTTTTCATGTTTCACCACAATTTAAATCATCCGATGATGATAAATATCATCGCTTCATTTTTATAAACAACTTTATTTATTTTACATTGTTAACCCATAAGTGATTATTAAACCTGTTTATCTGTAACTTTAAAGCTATAGTTGGATTAATCACTCTTGAGTGAATTGTATGTCTGCACCCGTATGAATCATACTGTTTTAAATACATAAACATAGAGAGCTATAAAATTAATAATTGCTGAATCACCTTCAGCTGGGGGCTCAGAAATACGAGCGAAAATATATTACCTCACAGAAGGGGCGGGAGAATAATAAGTTCATGACAGCTTAGATGATCTCAGTGTTTATGCTTGCATTTCTTTAAATTCTCATGAGGCTGCATAAAGTAGAAGCATCATACTTTTATTATATCTCTGCCAAGAGTAATCTTGAGCGAAGGTTGATACCTTTAAAGACCCTCATCATTATACTCTAAGTTAGGCCATTGTTGGACCACTGTTGTGTAGCAGGGCAGACAATCGCGCCACAATGACTGCAGTCTATCATGCATTTCATATGAAGTGATGACATGTTGGACCACTTCTTCCTACCATTCATGTCACATAAAGTTATGAAGTGCGGGACCACTCTCACCTACCATATTGATACGATCCTTTTTATGGGCTTCTATTCTTAGTTGAGGCTAGAAGTCCTTCATATATTTATTTAGATTAATTCACGAGGAATCATACACAGATTCCAAACCAAGCACAATTAGGGTATGTCCATTCAATCCCTGCCCAAAAGGCTGTATACTTCAAAACATGAAAGACACTCCAAAGGCCAGGTTGGACGATTCACATAACAATTTATTACACATTTTGAAGCTCCAAATATCTCTTGATAATATGCACATAAAGGTATGGCATCAACTAGACAGTCTCTAGTGTCGCTGTACAGTCTTATAACTGGAACAATGTCGAAGACATTTCCACACAGTTTTTATTATAATAATTCAACTCACGTTCATCAGGTCACACATCATTCCTCTTACATAAATGCTGGTATCCTCGCACGGAGGTGTATGGAGGATCCAGAGATGGAATACAAAGGAATATGACCAGTAAATCTTCAAACACTCAGGAGCATAAAACACAAACGTCCAACGCCTTGAATAGACACACAGCGAATCCCCAAAGCCAAGGGACACTTTAGTTAGCAGACTGCAAAACTTGCGTCTGCAACTTCGGCCACCAAAAGTAATGACGTCACTTCCTGAAACCAGGGCAATGGTCTCATAAACAAATCAACCACATGTCGAACTGTATTGATATCGACATACATGTTATGAACTTTACTCATAACATTTACTCCCCCTCCCCCCCGCGTTAAATAATGGAAACGAAGTTTGCATTATTTACGTGGTGTGAATTCAAAACATCACTGGAGTGAAAAGATGGTATCATCAAATTTCACTGTTGGTATGAAATAGTATAGCACCCAGGTTTGTGCTCCAGAGTAGGCAAATAATCACTCAAGGTGTGGAAATTAGTAATAAAATTACTAACACCATTGACTACAAAGGATACAAATCATTTAACAACAGTGTGAGGTAACCATAGCAAAATCAGCCAACATGTCGAACTGTATTGATATCGACATACATGTTATGAACTTTACTCATAACACATATATGTCATATAAAGTGATGAAGTGTAGGACCGCTCCCACCTACCATACTTGTCATAAACAGTGATAAAGTGTAGGACCATTCCCACCTACCATACTTGTCATATTAAGTGACGAAGTGTAAGACCACTCCCACCTACCATACTTATCATAAACAGTGATGAAATGTAGGGTCACTCCCACCTACCATACTTGTCATATAAAGTGTTAGAGTGTTTGAATAATACTTACGATGCCATGTTATTTTCATGAGACGATGCCTATATTACAAATGCTTGCAAGACAAACAACATACCAGACAATGGCTACAACAAGCAACTAAGTACTCTGGAAATTTGGACTTAATCCTTTGTTATGATGTTTGTAGGCAATTGTGACTTATGTTTCAAGTGTTAAATGGGTACGTTACTCTGCTCGTGAACCATTGTTAAATGGGTACATTATTCTGCTCGTGAACCATTGTTAAATGGGTACGTTACTCTGCTCGTGAACCATTGTTAAATGGGTACGTTACTCTGCTTGTGAACCATTGTTAAATGGGTACGTTACTCTGCTCGTGAACCATTGTTAAATGGGTAAGAATACTCTGCTCGTGAACCGTTGTTCAGTGGTCGCCCCACTTCATCAAGCTAGACCCAGTGTAGTGAAGTCTCTAACACTTCACTCCCCATCAGCAGTTTCTTCAATGGGACTACCTTCACTTGTGCACAATTTTGTTATGTATTATTTATGCTTGCAGATAATTTTGCTTCCTATTATGTTCTTTTGACATTTTTAGACATTTGTGTTTTATGTAGTACTGGTTTTAATTAACCAGCATTGCTCGGGTTTTCTAATAACAGTTAATAGAAAGTTAGAACTTCATGACTTCTGAATATTTAAAAATCAGACTTCACCATTCTGATAGTATACTTCTACAGGTCTGTATCCTGTTTATCCAAATACTGAAATATTCTGAATATCAAACGTTTCTTTGGGCTACTTTCTATCACAATTAGGGCAATTTCTGCCTATTTGAGCAACTTTAGGCTATTTTTAAAAACATATTGTAAGTGATCTGGGCTACTTTTTAACGTGATTTGGGTGACATCTGAAAAATCCTGATCTGAAACAAAGCGGTCCGCAAGGTTTTTGAATGAAAGGATCATCATCATCAGCTGCCATCTCCACAACGAAGGTTGGCTGTAAAGGATCTCCAACGTCTTCTGTCTCTTGTCTTGGTTGGTGCACTCTGAAAGACTCTTTCCTGTCCATCTCTTGATGTTATCTTCCCACTTATAGCACTGTCTTCCCCTTGCACGTTTGCCTTCAACTCTCCCTTATATTATGGTCTTCTGCAAGGTGTTATGCCTTTTTATGTGGCCAAAGTATTTTAGCTGCCAAACTTTGATCTCCCTCATTAGTTCTCTTTTCATACCTAGATTTTCTAGGACCTCCTTATTTGTTTTCTTCTCTTTCCATGAGATACGCCCCATTCTTCTATATATCCACATTTCAAGAGCCTCAATTCTTTCTTCCAAATGCTTATACATTGTCCATGTTTCTGAAAGGATACACACCTGTATATGTAGAAAGTTGTATTTTATGTTATATATGTAGATAGTTGTACTTTATGTTATATATGTAGATAGTTGTACTTTATGTTATATATGTAGATAGTTGTACTTTATGTTACATATGTAGATAGTTGTACTTTATGTTACATATGTATGTGATGGGGCCGAAAAGGAGACGCCTGCCCCCTTCCTGTTTTTGGGCAGATTTATCGCCCATGTATTTTAGAAGTGCACGAAAACAGAAATATACACAACTATTTCTAGAGCAAAAACACAATTCTACACCACAACTTAATTTTAAGGCATTATTATGGCCTTTTCATCAATCTTGAAGACTTTTTACATCTCAGAATTGTGGTAGGGTGGGCGAGATGATGATGATAATTATATTGTGATGTGTGATCACTCTCTTTTCACACTCGCACCGACCCGAACAACAATAAAACTCTTGATTCTAGAGGCAGGGGCTGTATTTATTTTTACAACCCATTCAGTGGCTAAGCAAACATTAAACAAATAAACCAACGAACATAACAAAACAAAACACCCAGCATGTGCCCGATTGCTAATTGTGCTCAAGGCATTTACAGCTTGGCTCTGTGTGTCTTACTTCGTCTGTTCTCTCTGGGCGGCTGTGGCAAAGTAGGCCCGCTTGCCGGCCGCTATCTCTTTTATTAGCCCAGGTCGAATCACTCACTTTACTGCGCGCTAGGCGTATTGATTTTGGCCGCATAAACAACACTCGCGATTATTTGCTTTAGAAGGGCCGAAAACAGAAATATACACAACTATTTCTAGAGCAAAAACACAATTCTACACCACAACTTAATTTTAAGGCATTATTATGGCCTTTTCATCAATCTTGAAGACTTTTTACATCTCAGCATGCTTCGCGCACTTCTAAAATACATGGGCGATAAATCTGCCCAAAAACAGGAAGGGGGCGGGCGTCTCCTTTTCGGCCCCATCACATATCTCCCTCCTGATTTTGTCGTCGTCCCGACAACATCACTACCTCTGGCGCTTCAGTCGAAATCTCTCGGATCGTTGGTGATGCGCCTGATTATTTCTCAGCGGCGATGTTTTGGGCTCAGATTCTGTATTCGGTACAACCCGGCTGGGGACTCCCTTGGTCGTCATGTCCCAGTTGTACGTTGTCGGGCTGTCAGCCGCTGTGGTCTTGAAGACTCGCTCACCGGTGCCGCGTCGCTGCCTGCCCGTGACATCTGCTTGTCAGTGCTTGCAGCTGTCGACTTTGAAGGGAGATTGCTCTTGACGTGTTTTCCACTCATTTTGTGTGGACGGTGGCTTACGTTCCCCACAATCTGCTTTTTATGAGTCTCCTCTGCTGAACCTTGATTTGCACTCCCTCCTATCTGCTTAGGACGGGTTTCCTCCCCTAGACGACGGCCAATTTTCTCGGTGCCCTTAGTGTGACAGTTGACGTGGCCCTCTCTTGGCTTGCGCCCTAAAGGCAACCTCGTTGTGACAGTCCGTCTAGGAAAAGAGCTCCTTGAGGGACAGGCGGCTATCAAATGTTCTGGGGATTTGCATCCAAAACATCTCTTCGGAAGCGGGCCTTGAGGGCACTTGGCTGCCATGTGGTCTGACAGGTCTCCACAATTGTAGCATCTTATCTTTCTGGGCTTCCTCTGTGCCATGGGTTGCTTCCTGCTGCCCTTACACTCTTGACCGCCAATGCCGCATACAATGACTGCTTCCATGCCCTGGACCAATGGTTTGCTGTCAAATTCTACTCGTTCATTCTTCGCCAGACTCCGGAATCCCTTTCTGAAGATTTTGGTTTGATGTACGAATACATCAATACCTCCATCATCTGGCGTGATGAACCCCCATCCCCGGTGGACACTATACCACTTGCAAACTCCTTTTCGCCTTGTCGGTGCAGCTGCGTTTGTTGCGGTTTTCCTTGCTGCTAGTGACACCTCCTCGTCTTGCGTTGGCTGTTCCCGCGGACACACCTCCTCGTCTTGCGTTGGCTGTTCCCACGGACACAACTCCTCGTCTTGCGTTGGCTGTTCCCGCTGCTGGCATGGTGCTCTCTTTCTCTGCACCTCCTCTTGTGCTGGCGAACTGGACTGTGACATCTGTGCTAGCTGGGCCTTTAGGAGAGATAATTCTGCTTTAAGTGCCTCCTTTTCATTCTGATCTTCTGCACTTGCTATCTGCACCAGTGTCTCTGGCTTCTTGACTTCACAGAAAACAGCACATTCCCTAGGCCCCTGACTGCCGGCCTGGAAATTCCTGGTCATCTCACTGACTGGTGGTTGCTCGCTGTAGGCTCTTTCTATTATCTTGAGTAACTGCTCAGGGCTGGCCTTGGCTCTGCCATGTATCCGTAATTCTCTAGATACCCATGGTGTAACGTTGTTCCAGATCATGTCTAGCTTGTCTTCTGCCCAAAAAGGCGCCACCTTCCACATCTTCCACAAACTCTTGCCAAGTGGGACTCCCCTCTCCACTAAATAACCTTATCTCTGGCCCCTTCACGTACCTACCTTCACAGGCGCATTGGTCGAAGCCATCTTGATGCAAGACTGCACTGCTGGGTGTTTACAATATTTGTTCGTTTGCTGTTTGCTCAGTGTCACTATCTGCCTTATCCTGCTGACAACGCCAATTGTGGTAGGGTGGGCGAGATGATGATGATAATTATATTGTGATGTGTGATCACTCTCTTTTCACACTCGCACCGACCCGAACAACAATAAAACTCTTGATTCTAGAGGCAGGGGCTGTATTTATTTTTACAACCCATTCAGTGGCTAAGCAAACATTAAACAAATAAACCAACGAACATAACAAAACAAAACACCCAGCATGTGCCCGATTGCTAATTGTGCTCAAGGCATTTACAGCTTGGCTCTATGTGTCTTACTTCGTCTGTTCTCTCTGGGCGGCCGTGGCAAAGTAGGCCCGCTTGCCGGCCGCTATCTCTTTTATTAGCCCAGGTCGAATCACTCACTTTACTGCGTGCTAGGCGTATTGATTTTGGCCGCATAAACAACACTCGCGATTATTTGCTTTAGAAGGGCCGAAAACAGAAATATACACAACTATTTCTAGAGCAAAAACACAATTCTACACCACAACTTAATTTTTAAGGCATTATTATGGCCTTTTCATCAATCTTGAAGACTTTTTACATCTCAGCATGCTTCGCGCACTTCTAAAATACATGGGCGATAAATCTGCCCAAAAACAGGAAGGGGGCGGGCGTCTCCTTTTCGGCCCCATCACATGTAGATAGTTGTACTTTATGTTATATATGTAGATAGTTGTTTTTTATGTTATATATGTAGACAGTTGTACTTTATGTTATATATGTAGGAGCAGTTTATTCTCATGTTATTTCATATTTTTATGCTAAAAAGATTTTCTTTCTTCTTTCTTTTGTTCATATAGTTGCGAGGGAAAGGCCTTGACTACACCCTCATTGCTAAAGACTTCAACATGTTGAGATGGCTGGGTGTTAACTGTATCAGAACATCCCACTATCCTTATGCTGAAGAAATATTGGAGCTTGCTGATAGACAGGGCGTGGCAGTCATTGATGAGAGCCCTGGAGTTGGTATACAGAGGTACGTTTGGTTATATGATACTTAAACCCAGCAGTAGGCTACCCGGGAGCTGTGGGGGTTAACTTTAGAATATTGAGCTCTATAAAGATCTTCTTCAAGTACCATGCCTAGTGGCATAGGAGATCATGTTTCTCCACAACTTCCTGTCTCTAGTACAATTTATTGATTCTGCTGTTGACTTCTTTCCATGCCATGATGTCAAACTGTCCAGTATTTGCTCTCTTTGTCTTCCCCTATCTCTTTTTCCTCCAATCTTACCTGTTGTTATGATATATTCCAGCTTTTCTCTTCTCAAAACTTGCCCCAAAAAAGTGGATTGTTTCTTTCTAACTTGTAAAATAAGTTTCCTTTGCGCATTGGCCTCTTTCAGGACATCTTCATTACTCTTTTGACTATCCATGGTATTTTTAACATTCTTCTCTCAAACCACATCTCTGTGGCCTCTAGTGCCTTCCCTACTTGTTTAATAATTGTCCATGACTCACTCCCATATGTCAGGATGGTTCTGTATAACACTGAAGAACTCTCGTTCTTACTTCCAATGATAAAGAATTGTTGCATAGAATACTCTTAATTTTATAAAATGCTGCTTTTGCCTGAGCTATTCTGCTCTTCACTTCTGAGATGCATCTTCCATCCGTTGTTATTAATGTGCCTAGGTATTTGAACCTGTTTTAAAACTGTTCCATTTACTGTGATAGTGCATTCTGGAGAAACCATTTTCTTTGAGATGACCATTACTTCTGTCTTTTTGCTATTAAGGCTGGGGGCCTTTATTTTCACTTTCTGTGAAAAGATGTGTAAAGATCTACCGTAATTAAATTATATAAGGTTTAAGTTTTCAGAGTATTTAGAATAGTTGCAGCCTCTACGTAACTTAATCATAACAAGGTCAAACTTTTAAGAAACATCACTACATGATGTAGAGTCTTTCACATTTCTTGGCAGCAATATAGACAAAGTTGGAGGGACAGACGATGATATCAAAATAGTTAGTTGCTTATCCTTTACAGGACGTGGCAATCAACCCCAGCTTTTATTGGTTGTTTGTGATTTTTCTAGGCAATTTTTTTCATTCAGTAGTTTGCCATTGCTTTCTGAACTGTACGGCGCTTATACCATTGTTAAAAATCCACACAAAGCGATCTGCTACCAAACCGCCTGCAGCAGGTTTCGAACCTGGTATATCTGGATTAAAAGCTCAGAAATGAGGTATCTGAGGAAGGTGGTTGAAGTAACAAGAAGAGACATGGTACGCAACCAGACAATACGTCAAGGCCTTAAATCCTACCCCCTGCAGACCCAAGTAGAACAGTTCCAATTAAGATGGTTTGGCCATGTCTGCAGAATGGGAGAAGATCGGATACCACGACAAGCATGAGAAACAAAGAGCCAAGGATCCAGACCCCGAGGATGACCCAGAGTCCGCTGGGAGGACAACATTAGACAATCTTTGAAGGACCGAGGACTAGAATGGAACCAGCCAGGAGGAAGACAGCCGATAGGATAGTCTGGCGCTCTCTCTTCCAAACCTCTACACCTCACGGTAGAAGGAAAACGACTAAGTAAGTAAGTAAGTATATCTGGATTATGAAACTGCATTCATATCCATTAGGCCACAGATGCCGACGATATCAAAATACAAATACAAAAAATTAAGAGGATCTTTCATTGCATTGAGAAACATATGGAGATCAAGAGAAATCAAGTCCAACGCAAAAATAAGAATCATCAACTCAAATGTCTAGTTAATCCTAATGTATGGCTCTGAAACATGGAGAACAACAAAAAAGTTACAGACATTCATAAATGGGTGCTTGCGTAGAATAGAAGGATTTCTTCTTCTTCTTCTTCTTCCTCGTTCGCCCTGAAAAGGACGGTGGTTGCGTTGTGTCTGTTTACGCCGTAGCTGAGATATCTGCACCTTTCGGTCGACACATCCGACTTCTGCACGGCATTTTTTGGGACCGGGTTTGCCTTCCCTCTTCGATCCGTACTCGCTCAGCCAGACTGCTCTGCTGTAGACTGTTTCCAGGACCACCACGTGGAGGTGGAGTACGGTCTTGGTCAGCTCTGGTTCGCTGACCCTGATGCAAGCAGTCAAGCTATGGGTCGCTGACTGCATTCTCTATTGCTGCATCTTTTGGTCCCAAATAGAAGGATTGAAATGGTATGACAAAGTCACCAATGTGGAACTGATGACAAAAACCAGACAAGTGCCATGGAACAAGAGATGGATAGGACATACATTGAGGAAACCTGTTGATAGCATTACAAGGCAGTCCTTGTTCTGGAATCCTCAGGGAAAGAGAGGCACAGGCAGACCAAAAAATAATGGAGTCAGAAATGAAAATAATGAGGAAAATGTAGAAATAACTTGAGCTGATTGCACGTGACAGGAGAACTTGGCATTTGTTTGTTGAAGGCCTATGCTCCTTGGGGAGCTAAAAGGGTATTGATTGATTATGTAACTTCATTTCTGCAGGATGATCTGCATCCTGCGTTTCGTTCAAAAGAGAGGTGGAAAACTAAATGATATTTTGTGAAATGTTCACTTCACTTTAGCAAAAACATCACTTTCCTATCTTAGGGATCCCATTGCATGCCCATTGAGGCATATTTGGAATATAGTGTTAGGCCCTTATTTTCTTGACCATCGGCACACTAGGAGTGATGTGGTCAGCACCATGCCGGCCGCCTTAACCTTCCCAGAGTTGCTCTGGTACCCAATTCATGAGGCTGGGTCAACCCCGGAGCTGTCTGTGGTCTAAAAAATCCCACCTCAACTGGGGATCGAACCATGGACCACCCAGCTTGGAAGCCAGTGCACTAACCACTGTGCTACCGTGGCTCCCCATTTTCTTATCTTAGACACTTCATAAAGGGAATTTTATTAAACTAACTCATGGGTTTTCACTGCGGCGGGGGGGGGGGGGGGGGGGGGGGGGGGGGGGGGGGGGGGGGGGGGGGGGGGGGGGCTGAGTAATTTTAAACCAGGGAAACTGTGCATTTAAATGCCAGTGGGAGTGAACTAGTCCAAAATTTCCCTAGTTAAAAAAATTATTTTTTCTCCCCTCCATCATGTAAAGATTCACCAAATCAACAAAAGTTATCTTCCAGTAGGTCCTGATAGACCCGTTGTCAACCCCTGCTTTAACTTTTGTAGTAAAGCAAAATCACAGGCAGAAAAATGTTCTGACTGAATCCACAGCTCAAAGAGTGATCCAAGTCAACAGACTGTTTTTAATCAGACAACCGAGAAGTTCCAGAGTTAGAGCTTGCTTAGAAGACAAGGATTAAAATAACAGGAACGAAAGTGAAGTAAAGTTGAAGATAACAATGATTTGAAACTAGATATAACGGAGTCAAACTGGATATGTGTGACGTGTCCCCACTTGTTATGGAATTTAGGAACCTTGACATGTAGGTATCACACAAATAAAAAATAGTAATAATAATAATAATAATTCCAAAACATTTGAATTGGTTAAAAAGGTATTAACATCTAATAATTTCCATGTGAAAGTACCAGCTTCTGGGAATAAAAAGATTTGTCAAATTTAGTATTTTCGTCATGCCTTACAACTAATGATCACTTGAAAATTTATTTTATTTTAATTTGAAATTATTTCTGAGACTTGTCAGTTCTGCCGTCAAGCAGTAGAAAAGCTGAATAGTTTTGAGTGCAAAAATCTCACAATTTGACATTTTCAAACTTCATTATAATTTATAGTAATTGTCTTCAAAGTCACAAATTTACGAATTCTCATGTTTTTAATTGTGCAGCACACATAGAGAACAAAATTTCTGAAGATTCTTATTTTTGTGTTGGACTTGAATTCTCTTGATCTCCAAATGTTTCCCAATGCAATGAAAGCTTCTCTTGCATTTTGTATTCTGTTTTTGATATCATTGCCCATCCCTTCAAAATTGTCTATATTGCTGCCAAGATATGTGTACGATTCTACATCTTTTAGTGGTGTTTCTTCAAGTTCAACCTTGTTATTATTTCTTTCGTTCATTCTCATTATCTTATTATTATCTTATTATTGTCATCCAAAAAAGATAATGAGAACGGAAATTGAATGAGGGTTAATAAAATATAAACTGGGACAAAGCAAAAAAAAAAAAAAAAAACTTCATTCAGTTATACCACCCCAAAAAACTGGCCTCCACTCATGAGCGCCTGGGAAAATTGGCTCCAAATGCTAATACATTTTAAATTCTGCTTTGTACTCTTCAGTGGCAATTTTGGGAATGAGTCCTTGAAGCACCACCTGGAGGTGATGTCTGAAATGATCAGACGTGACAAGAACAAACCATCGGTCATTATGTGGTCAGTAGCCAATGAGCCACACACTAATTTGGAGATCTCCGTGCCCTACTTTAAGTGAGTAAACTTTAATTTTGTATTTCTCATCTTGTCAGGCATACAAATTTATAATCCTTCTTTACAATTCTTCTGCCTGTGGGGCATATTCTTAACCAAATCTCTCAATCTCTTGTCAGGCATATAAATTTATAATTCTTCTTCATAATTCTTCTGCCTGTGGGGCATATTCTTAATCAAATCTCTCAGTCATCTTGTCATAGGCAGAACACTCTATTACTTTCTACTTCCCTATCTGTATACTCTCTTTCCAGTTCTTTTCTCCAAGTGTTTGGTGGTTCCCCTTCCTCTTTAGGTAAGTTTTTGTTTGTAATAGGATAGAAAGTCTGTACTGGGAAATAGCTGGAAAGAGAGTGTTGATTGGTTTGAGTAGAATTTAAAATTAATTTTTTATTTTTTTATTATTTTTTTAATAGAAAACCCTTGATTGTGAATGAGAGTGATTTTTCTGCTGTGTCTAAAAAAATGACCTTCTTTCACTAGTTATTTGTCCCTCCAGGTCTGTGCTACAGTTTACCAGAGACTCAGACCCAGCTCATCGCCCAACGACTTTTGTGTGTGATCAGACGTATGAAACTGATAAAGTGGTCAGTGCAACAACATCTGCTACTACTAATACTATTTGTTGTAGAAGTTGTAGTGTAGCAGAAGTAGTAACAGTAGCAGAAGTAGGGTGGGTTTATAAAAAGAAAGGGTCAAAGGTAATGCGTCTTACTAGGCCAAAAGACAAAGAAAATTACCTATGTTGCGGCCACATGGTCTTCATCAGGGAAAGGTAAGAAAATGATAACTATGTAAGAAACATCATGAAATAAATAAAAAGAATTAAAAAAAAATACAACCATCTCAAAGCAGGCCACCATGCATTTGAATACGCAAAATGCATAGCAGTAATGGTAGTAATTAAAGTAAAGTATCCCGTTACATGCCCATTGAGGCATATTGGGAATACAGTGTTAGGCTCGTATTTTCTTGCCCATTGTCACACTAGGGGTGATGTGGTCAGCATCATGCCGGCCGCCTTAACCTTCCTAGATTCATGAGGCTGGGTTGATCCCGGAGCCGTTTGCGGTCTAAAAAATCTCACGTCAACTGGGGATCGAACCATGGACCACCGAGCTAGGAAGCCAGTGCAGTAATGGTAGTAGATGTTGATATTTCATTGGTGGTGGAGGTAGTAATATTGCAGTAGTAGTCGTAGCTGCCAATAATTCATTCATTGGCCTTCAACAAACATATACCAAGTCTTCCTCTCCTGTGTCATTGGCTTAAGGTCTTTCCACATCTTCTTCATCCAGATCTTGTGCTAGAAGGACAATTGTATTATGTACATGCCAAATCCAAGAGATGGAAAACCTGTACAAAAAAATCCAAAAAAACCATAGAAAGACAGAAAAAAACCATCCAAAGATAGAAAAAAACCGTACAAAGACAGAAAACCATACAAAGACAGGAAAAAAACCAGACAATGACCATTTCGTTCTTTGAGAAAAAAGAATTTTTTTTTTTGCCCATGCTTTCTCGTAAGTTCTTGTTTACTGCTTTTTCCTTGTTTGTATTGAGCACATTTTGTAAAATTCTTTATGTATCATATGATAAGCAACTCAGTAAGAGCATTATAACAGGAGGTAGTCTGATCATCAGAAGCGGTCCGCCAATGGTCAAGTGTTAGATCTTTTAATCTCCTTTACACTCGGGGGTGGGGGCTTACTAGAGTCATGACTCCAAAGTGTCAGCCTTCAACAGGAGGCTTTCTAGCCTGCGCTGGGATTTAAACCCACTCCAATGTGGTTGCAACTTTCAACTTCACTCCTGGTTTTATCCATGCTACCAGCTGGAGGCAATTGTGAAAATAACCATTAAGTTGTATATAAATTACTATGGGGCCTATTAAATTCCATAACCCATTGCGGTTGCTCCACAGCCAAGACATCCTTTCTGCAGTTTCACCGAGCCTTTTAAGTGTCCTTGTTCTTGATTGTGTATGAATAGATTACACTCCGAAGAGAACAATCAAGTATCACCAGAAGTGCCATTGACTGAAACCACACGGGAAAAGAAGAGTGGGGAGGCCAAGAAGTACAGTGGAAGAGGAGTCTAGGGAAATTGGAATGACTTGGGCACAGCTGACAAAGACAGCTGTTAAGTTGCTGTGTTTGGGGGGTGATATGTTGGTGCTGTTGACTGGCACTACTGACAATGATGTTGTCAGGAAAGGTCGAGCTTACTGTTAGTGGCCGACAGTTTTTATAATTAAGCAAATGTCTAGGGTCCGTAAAATTTGTTGAACATGACGGTACCAGTACAACAGTAATGTCAGGGTCATAAGATAGACCAACTGGGAAATCAAGCAGGCTGGACTCATTGTCGAAAATATATCATTGACGAGGAACTTTATTGTATGAAGACGACAGTAACATCACGGGTAGATATAGCACATCATCATCAATTGGTTTTCATGCAGCAATAAAATATGAAGTTAAGATATGGCATCAATCTCGAACTTGACCGGACTCACTAACCGCCGTCATCTCACGGACGGCGGAAGCTCTACGGTGCTGAGTTCTTATATTCTTAGTTTTCATTATGAAGATTTGAATAATATGAAGGGTGTCTTCCATGAAGATACAATGCATTACGATCCAGACAAAGCTCAGCAAGAATCTGGACACACTAGCGGCACGCCATGACAAGACGTGCCGAAGCTCTACCAAATCTTGCCAAGGATAAATAAGAGTATCAATCATGATACATGAATGAGCCAGGTTTGGCTAATGCAAATGCTCCACACAGGGAGATACTATAATATATAATTCATTGAGTCTTCCCACGACTTAGGGGCTAAGACTTATATCAATATTCGTTGAAGACGTCTGCCCTTAACGAAGGACTCTATGGATCTGCCTCAAACAGCATTGCTGTTTGGCAACAAATTGATCGCACCAAGTTGCGCTATTTTGTTCAAATATAGTGTACGAAGGCATGCAAATAATTAAACATATTACTTTAGGACCCGCATGTGAGGATCTCAAACACTTAACTCCCACGCAAAAAAGGACTTAACAACAGCTCAGAATAGAAATCGATGGAGAGCAACTGTTTCAGCCCTATATTTCATGGGGAACGGAAAGGAATGATGATGATGATGTTCTTGACTGTCCTTTCACACCCAATAGTTTTAATAGGTCATATACTAAGGCAGCCACTAGGTTTATTGGACCTACCTCCACAGCTAGGACGTTTGCTGTGAACCCATCATGTCTCAAGTCCATGACTAGATCATTATACTAGGCCAATTTGGACGAGTATTGCTTGCTCAATCTGGGCTCATCTTACGTAATCAAAAGAGGTAGTATGTAGATCTAAAGTGTGTTTAGTTCCAGGGTTTCCTACAAAGTCACAAATTTTAACTGGAGTATGCTGTGTTGACCACCTCCTTCATTTGATGTCTCATCAATATCATTAGGCCTATTTCTATCACTAGATTCACTTTCGTCACTGTCAGAGTCTAAATCGGGCCTGTAATCTATATCAAGATCTGATTCAGCCGCATCATCATCATCCTCATCAAATACTAAGTTACCTGTTAGCTCCCAAAACAAAGATTCCACTGCCTAGAAAACCATGGCTTTTAAAAAATCATGAAAAATCAAAATATCGAACGACTCGGAAAACATTTTTCAGAAAACTGGAGCTTTACATGTACCGGAAATATATTTATAACTCAGGTAAATACTGAATTCTTGTTGCTGTGTGGCAACAAAATGCACAGGGATTTTCATTCATTTTGGACAGACGTTAGACTTTGCATGCTGGCATTTTTGGGGGGAATCAAATTGTAAAGGGTTAATAATTAGGCAAGAAACCTGTACAAATGCATTATACAGAAAGTATGTAAATAACCGTAAAATCTCGCATATAATACGCACAATTTTTACTCATTTTTGCCTGCTAAAACTCGCGTGCGTATTATACGCGAGTACTAAAAAATATGTCATTTTCGATATCGAAAGTAACCTACATTGGAAAGTCTGTCAAGTTTTTGTCACAATTTGACAGTGAAAATGGTGCGAAATTGAATGTGGCATGTGTTTTCTTATGTGTCAGACATTGTTGCAAAACGCATTTCACACTCTTGGTCTTTAATCTGTTTTGATATTAAGCTTGGTGGTGAAGTTTGTCATTTTATTATTTTGAGCCCTAAAAATGAATTCGAGAAAATGTTATACTGCAGCAGAAAAGCTCTTAGTGGTAAAATATGCAGAATCTAACGGCATTCGGGCAGCAAGTCGACATTTTTCCGTGTTCATGCTAAAGGATGGATGGATGAAGCACTAACCATTGACTGGTTAAAATGTGTTTGGGCAACACGTCCAGGTGGTCTCCGAAAACAATCTTTCATGTTGGTGATCGACTCGTTTCGGTGTCATCGGATGCCTTCTATCCAGAAGGAAATGAAGAAAATCAAATCTGATCTGGTTATAATTCCAGGCGGCATGACCTGTCTGTTGCAACCTTTAGACGTCGCTGTTAATAAGCCGATGAAAGATGCTATCCATCGTAAATGGAATGCATGGTTAAGCGACGGTAATCACACATATACTGCTGGTGGCCGTATGCGTCAAGCGACTCTCACAGATGTCGCAGAGTGGGTACTTGCTGCTTGAAAGGAATTAGATAAGACTATAATTCAACAAGGCTTCCTCAAATGTTGTATTTCGAATAAACTTGACGGCTGCGAGGATGACGTTTTGTGTGAGAAAGAACAGGTGTTATCAGATGAAGATGATGGCGATATTTATTATGATGGCACCAATTATGACATTGACTCGACAACACTAGATGAGCTTCTTTCTAGTGAGAGTGATGACGAGGGAGTTCAAAATACCTAAAATTTAGGTGTTGCGTACCTATTTCTGTTTGTTATTATACTTTCAGTTTTTTTTTTAACAAGTGTTTCATAAAATAAAATCTTGAAAAATTATGGTGCGTATTATACACGAATTGGGACCCAAAGATGCAACAATAGTGAATGCAGTCAGCGACCCATAGCTTGACTGCTTGCATCAGGACCAGCGAACTAGAGCTGGTCAAGACCGCACTCCACCTCCACGTGGTGGTCCTGGAAACAGTCTGCAGCAGTGCAGTCTGGCTGAGCGAGTGCGGATCGCAATGGGAAGGCAAACCCGGTCCCTAAAAAATGCTGTGCTGAAGTCGGATGTGTCGACCGAAAGGTGCAGATATCACAGCTATGGCGTAAACAGACACAACGCAACTACCATCCTTTTCAGGGCGAACGAGGAAGAAGAAGAAGATACACGAATTTCCATTTTACCAGAAAATTTTGGGCTAAATCAAGCATGCATATTATACACGAGTGCGTATTATACGTGAGATTTTACAGAATGTGTCTACATGAAAAGTTTAAATAATGTGACTACATGAAAAGTTTAAATAATGTGACTACATGAAAAGTTTAAAAAATGTGACTACATGAAAAGTTTAAATAATATAATAAATTCTTTAAGCACCAAACACGGCGCATAAGGCAGAAACCAGTGCTCTCCAGGTTGTTCGTTGTGACGCCACTCCTCTTAGCTCTTGCACATTATTTAGGCCCAACGTTCTTCCTTCTCTTATTATTGTTCTTCTGAGTGTTTCTTTTGGTCTTCCTTTTTTCCTCTTACCCTCAGGAACCCAAGTGAGCGCCTGTAGTGGTATTCTGTTGTTTTGCATTCGTAGGACATGACCGATATATGACCATCGGCTTTTCCTTATATAGTCGGAGACATATTTCTGCCTAGAGTCTTCTCTTATTTGTCGATTAGTCTTGAATTCTTTCCAACTGATGTTCATGAGTTTTCTAAGACATTTATTCTCGAATGTATTCAGCTTGTTCTCCAATGATTTTGTTATTTTCCAACTCTCACAGCCGTATGTTAACACTGAGATAACATTTGAATTAAACAGATGAAGCTTGGTATGTATATTCAATGATCGTAATTTCCAAATGTTAGATAATCTATTGAAGGCGCTAGCTGCCAAAGCAATTCTAGTATGGATTTCTCTTGTTGTGTCACCATCCTGAGTCATTTTGCTGCCTAAATAATTGAAACTTTCAACTTTCTGTAGTTTTTCCCCGTTCAAGATGATATCAAAGGTCTCGTTAGAAAAGTTCATAGCTTTAGTTTTAGAGGCATTTATTTGGAGACCTATTTTAACCGAGAGATGACACAAATTATTTACTGCTTCTTGGGACTGTCTGGGTGTTGAACTTAAGAATGCTAAATCGTCTGCGAAATCCAGGTCCCCCAGGAATTTTTCATTTGTCCATTTTATACCTAATTGTTCATTGTGGGTATAGTTTCTCATAACCCAGTCAATAGCTATTCCAAAAAGTAGTGGTGACATAATACAGCCTTGTTTCACCCCTGTTTCTACTGTAAACCATTCTGTATTCCCTTTATTTGTTCTAACACAACATCTTGCATTGTCATATAGCGCTTTGATTATATTCACATATTTTGTTGAAAAACCATAGATTGTAAGTATCTTCCACAATGATGGGCAGTGTAGACTATCAAAGGCTTTTTGAAAATCGACGAAGGTGATAATAAGTGGCGATTGCATTTCCACTGCATCTATTCTTCTATTTTTATTCGGTTGGTATAACTTCTTCAGTTTAATTCTCAGTTTAGCTATGCAGAGGTTCTGATCGCTTCCGATCTCTGCACCTCTGTATGCTCTGACGTCTTGAACTGATGAGCGAAATTTTGCGCTTATGCAGAAGTGATCTATCTGGTTCTTAGTTCTGCCATCAGGTGAATTCCATGTTATCTTGTGGATATTCTTATGTGGAAAGATGGTGTCTGCCACAACGAGGTTTGATATTTCACAAAGTTCTAGAAGTCTTTCGCCATTTTGATTCATACAGCCTATGCCATGAGTACCGAAATATCTTTGTACTCCATCGTTGTTGTCACCTACTTTGGCGTTAAAATCGCCCATGACTGCTATTATGTCATGCTTGGGTATTGTGTTGATGGTACTTAGAAGTGCTTCATAGAAGTCATCTTTTGTGGTATCAAGAGCGTCGTTAGTTGGTGCATAACATTGTACAATTGAGAGCTTGAAAAATCTTGTCTGAAATCTAGCTAATATTAGCCTCTCATTAATAGGTACCCAGCTGATAAGCGATGCTGCTGCTTTCTGTGTCATTAAGATGGCTACTCCCTCTGTGTGACGATTATCATTACTACCAGAGTATATAATTTGCTTTTTTTCTTCTGAAATATATTTTATGCCCTTCCCTGTCCATCTACACTCGCTGACACCCAATATGTCCAACTTATAATTATCCATTTCTTTAATTACTTCTTCCAATTTTCCGTCTTGATACATAGTTCTTACATTCCAGTATCCAATTTTAAAAATCTCCTTAGCCCCCAAGATATTAGAATGAGTCATGTTTACTGTCGAGCCTGGTTCTGTTTCGGTAACAACCGCTTGTTTTGCGATAGTGACTTGTTAACTCTCTGATCAACCCTCCTATCCAACCGACCGATTCGAGGGTTTCGAGGTCAGTTATAGGAAAATATCTACACCACTAGATACTCTGATGTATCTTTTATTCTATAATTTAACATAACATGGTACTATCCATCGAAATATACACATTCCTGATGTTTTTCTTTCGGCGTCTAAGGTGAGATGATGTGACTACATTAATAGTTTAAATAATGTGACTACATGAAAAGTTTATATAATGTGACTACATTTATAGTTTATATAACGTGACGACATGAAAAGTTTATATAATGTGACTACGGTAAATGAAAAGTTTAAATAATGTGACTGCATGAAAAGTTTAAATAATGTGACTACATGAAAAGTTCAAATAATGTGACTACATGAAAAGTTTAAATAATGTGACTACATTAATAGTTTAAATAATGTGACTACATGAAAAGTTTATATAATGCGACTACATTAATAGTTTAAATGATGTGACTACATTTATAGTTTATATAATGTGACAACATGAAAAGTTTATATGATTTATACTCGTATAATGTGACTTCATGAAAA
This sequence comes from Oreohelix idahoensis, assembly GCA_024509875.1. NCBI lineage: Eukaryota > Metazoa > Mollusca > Gastropoda > Stylommatophora > Oreohelicidae > Oreohelix > Oreohelix idahoensis. The sequence continues at coordinate 323,840 of JAMPIV010014517.1, read as the reverse complement.
GTTTAAATAATGTGACTACATGAAAAGTTTAAATTATGTGACTACATGAAAAGTTTAAATAATGTGACTGCTTGAAAAGTTTAAATAATGTGACTACATTAATAGTGTAAATAATGTGACTACATGAAAAGTTTATATAATGCGACTACATTAATAGTTTAAATGATGTGACTACATTTATAGTTTATTTAATGTGACGACATGAAAAGTTTATATAATGTGATTACATGAAAAGTTTAAATAATGTGACTACATGAAAAGTTTAAATAATGTGACAACATTATTAGCTGAGAAATGCTTGGTTATTGTCACAATGATCTCCAGCGACATCTTCACTCGGGCGTCCCGAATGAAATGAGAGCCCCCACTTCTAGCACTCATAGCACAAATGGTATAAACACTTTATAAACTAAGATGTATATTTATTTACCTATACAGTTGACATTCAAAAATCCGGCAACCTCTGGACCTGAGGAGTGCCGGATTTTTGAAAATGCTGGATTTTTAATGGTTATATATGCTGTATATATTTAACAGAAAATGACTACCTATACAGTCCTTTAAAGAAAGAAAATTAAAAACTAAATGAAAAGCAAATGAAATTTTAATGCGATCGACAACGCACAATGTTTACGTTTTACACCACTTCTTTTATTTGCTGAATCCATAATGGGGCTAAACAGCAGCAAATAAATGATAAAATCAGAAGGAATGAGCACACGTGCAAGCAAGACCCAACAGCTGCATCAAAACATAAACGACTCCAGAAAACAGTGGCGCGCCAACGCGGTAAATTTCAAAATGTTCTCTGAAATCCATGCCGGAAATCTGAAGGAACCGGATTATCGATGGCCGGATTTTTGAATGTCAACTGTATATATATATATATGTTGAAATTGAAAATGTCACAAATTTTGAATATCTTGGCTCCATAATTAACAACAATGGAGACTGCTCAAAAGAGGTCAGAAGGAGACTGGCCATTGCAAAGCAGAGGTTAAATAAAATGAAGAACCTATGGCATAACACCAGCAAATTAATAAAAGTAAAACTTCTGAGAATGTGCATCTTTCCAGTAGCAACATATGGATGTGAATCATGGACCATTACTCAAACATTAAAGAAAAAAATCGAATCTTTCGAAGCAAAGTGTTACAGAAAAATTCTCAGAATATCTTGGACCAAGAAGAAGAAAAATATAGACATCCTGCATGACCTGAACATCGAGGAAAACTGGCTCATAAACAATATCATGTCCCGGAAACTGAAATATTTTGGCCACATTAAACGTCATAGTGGCTTAGAGAGAGCAGTGATGGAGGGTATGGTACCTGGAAGGCGAGGCAGGGGCCGACCAATACGACGGTGGACACAGGACATTGAAGACAACCTTGAACAGGACAATGGAGGAGGCAGCAGGGCTGGCTAAAGATCAAGAGTCTTTCAGGCGGGCTGTGATGAGAGCGACGTTCTGCAAAGGACATGCTTCTTGATGATTGATATATATATATATAAAATCACAATAGAAATTAAATAATGTTGCAAGTTGACAGTTAAAAAAGGTTGTAAAATAATAATAACTTAATTAATTAACTAATTACTCTAACTTGAATCTTGAGACTGGACTTCAAGAAACACGAACTGAAAGTCTTTAGTCTCACAAATGATTACACAACACTTGATGATGATGAATTGGCAAGTATACTGCTCACTGATGCTTAAAATAAGATATGCCCGTATGACACAGTCTAAGACAAACTGTCACTTCTGGCTGCTTTGTTCTTGTGCTAAAATAACTATGGCCTGTAATGAACATTGGACACTGTCTATGGTGCTGGGCTTATTACGCATCAATACTATCTGGCTATGGCACTGAGTATTGTGGCTGACTGGGTTGAGGACACTCTGGCTTTTCCCTGTGGTGAAACTTTTTGAGAACCCAGCATTGCACACTAAGCTTGGAGAAGTCACTTGAGTCCCAGTCGTAATTCTTTGGCTTTGACTTGGTTGACTGCATGCAGAAGGATCTCACTGTGGACCCAGTGACCCAGTGATAGGCAGGGGAAGCTGGGAAGGGGCTCTGTGCAGGACGTGACAGTTCCTTGGGAGAGCCCAGAACCAGAGATTTATCATAATAGAATTTATGAGTTATCAAGCTTTTATTTGTCAAATTATTATTTATCATTCGGACCTTTCCAGACTGATGAGAAAACCCCTTGTTGAAGATATAGCTGGCTACAGCAGTTTCTAGACTTCTCACTGTGCAGAATTTCTAGTCGCTTTCTTGATCTCGTCAAGTTGCATGTAAAGTGACTAGAAATCTGCCAGCTTATATTCTATTAAATTGGTCTAACAAAATTTTTGAAAATAAGTTTTGCCGGTAAATTATTGATCGCAAAATTGTAATTTTAAATTTAAAATATTGCATGTTTCGTTATGGCAGTATTAGTCTTTTTTAAAAGTCTGCCTCAAATTTGGGTCACTAAATGATGCAAGAATCTAGCCTGCTCAGATGTAAAAAGTGGATTAGCTCATACTGCATTTAAAATCTGAATCATCGCAGTTTGTATTTAAAAATTAAAAAAAAAAAAGAGAGGGGGGAAATCCACACTTACCCTATGCAATTTTAGTAACACATTATTCAAAAATGAACAACTTAAAAAAATATGAACGAAGGGATCTTGGTTGTTACATCACAGTTATTTATTTCCTGCTTGTTGTGTCTCAGGTATCCTATGTTGATGTAATCTGCATCAATCGTTATTATGGCTGGTACCAAGATCCAGGCCATCTTGAAGTTATTCAGCTGCAGCTTCAGCGAGAGTTTGCTGGATTCAGAAGTTTATACAAGAAGCCAATCATTGTGACAGAATATGGGGCAGACACACTGCCAGAACTTCATCGGGTTCGTACATATCTTTTCCTTGGATTTTCTACTTGTTTTATTCTGAAAATAACTTGTTATTCTTTCTGCTGTCTTTCTTTCTTTTATGATGAGGTTGCCAGTCCTATGCTCAACCTCCTATTAGCGGGGCTTACAAGATAACTTCCAGCATGAGAATGGAGGGTAGAGGAAGCTACTGCAGCCTTAAGGTGGCTAACTGAAACTTCATTAACAAAGGCAGTCATTGTGTCAGACTCTCAGTCCATGTTTCTAAAGGTTCAAAAAGGTTGGCTAAGGCATGAATGGAAAACATTCATAGAAGCTTCGAATCTGCAGAAGCTTGTGTGGATCTACTGTCCTGGTCATGCAGGGATACGCGGTAATGAGAGAGCTGACAGACTAGCATCAAGAGCATCCTCAGTGTAGACACTGGATATGGATAAGGGAGAGATACTGAGAACAACAAATGATCATCTGTTAGAGAATGACACTGCAATAGATGAATCATCAAGGTTAAGACTGTTGGAATTTGACATCAATCGTAAGGCAAGCAGAGATGGATATACGAGAGGATGCATCCGTCGTGTATACAACCAGCGAGCTACAGGAACAGATAGCATTCACACTCTTTGACATATACTGAGGAAGACTGAGCACCTATGGATATTGCCCGGGGTACAATAATGTTGATTCTGTTCAACAATAACAATCTTTCTGTTATTAATCACAGATGATGTTAAGCAGCAAAGTAATTACATTTTTGGGTTGGTCATGTGACTGTTAAACTATTTTTATATCATAAGAAAATATTTATCATTATTATTCTTCCATATTGCCAACATTTCCCCGTATAGTTCTTGGGGGGGTCTCTCAAGAGACAAAGAAAGAATATGACTACGACACCTCCAGGCATGACGTACAAGGCAACTATCGGGAGGTTGTGAATTGGACTGGCAACCTCATCATATAAATTGCCACAGAAACCTTGTCTGAAGGATCATGTGACTGCTTGATGTTGGCTTTCTGTAACAGGACCAGCTGTAGTGGTGGCTTCATGTTCTATAAGGATCTCAAAATGATGATGATGATTGCCAACTTTATGGCTACTCTTTAGCTCAGGAACCAAGAATATTGCCAACACTATAGCTACTCTTTAACTCAGAAACCAAGAGTATTGCCAACTTTATGGCTACTCTTTAGTTCAGAAACCAAGAGTATTGCCAGCATTATAGATACTATTTGTGGTTTATGTAGAGTTCTGTGCCCTGACATCCCACCTACATTACTGGATGTTAATGTGAACACACAGCCTCTCATACCCAGGTGCAGTGATCACCATGTAAGCTACTGTCTTGCAGTAAGCTTCTAAACATATGGCCTCTCCTGCACAAACATGCCCATAGCAGCACCTTCATGTGATAACCCGTACCCACAGAGTTTGCTGTGGGAGTGACCGAGTGTCTTGTGGCATAACTGGGTTGGGAGTAGTTTGGGACCCCCTTAGGTGCAGGCGCAATACCCACCAGCAAGTGGACCATGCTCTGGCCAGCACCATCCCAAACCCCACTCTTGTGTTAAATGCTACTTTTTCTCTTCTCCACTTGCCTACCAAGCTTTTTCTGTCCAATCCACGATAAACCCCACCAAGGATCCCGAAGTGGTGATGGTAAAACATAGGTCTTTACCTAGAAGGGATCCAGGCCCTGCCCAACGTCCCAGCTGCAACGAGAGTGGCATGCGACCTGACACTGCACCCATAGTCAGAATTTGTCCAACTCCTGAGATACGGGAAGCAAAGCCACTAAAACTCAGTGGAAATTTAGAACCATGGTGCTGAGGACAATCGTGAAGGCAAAGGATGCAGGATGTGAGAATGAAGAAATGAGGCCTGCATCATGAGCACCTGTGACAAGCGAGGAATGCTTCTCTGTGAACCCCACCTGAACCCCCAAAGAGAAGTGATCTTTAAAGCCGAAGAGGTGAGTGGCCAAACAATTCAGCCCAACACTCATGGAGAAAAACATACCTATTGCACTCTTTGGGAGGGAGATTCCTGCAGCAAACACCCAATACCTCCAATAGCTACTCTTTAGCTCAGAAACCAAGAGTGTTGCCAACATTATAGCTAACTCTTTAGCTCAAAAACCAAAAGTGTAACATCCAAACTCCAGACATTCACTTCTGCTCTATCAAGTGGCCAGATGCGATAGTAAACACAGACCTGTGGAATAGAACCAGACAACATCCAATACAGCTGCAGATTTATGAGGGAGAATGGAGCAGTGTTTCTCAACAAGTGTTCCACAGATCCCTAGGGTTCCGCAATTCCTCAAAAAATTGTGGAGTAAATAAATAAACATGTTTTAAATAATTTTAAATCTCCAACCAGGAACTGCTTACACGATGCAGTCAAAAAGGCATGCACACCATCATCGCAGGCACACGCTGGAACTGGGTTGACCATGTCCTGAGAAGGGACCCTGACATCATCACCAGACTGCTATGCTATGGACCCCAGAAGGACAATGAAAGTGAGGCAGACCAAAGACAACCTGGCGGAGAACAGTGGAGGCTGAGATGTAAAGCATGAACCAGAGTTGGGGCACGGCACGAAGGATGGCCACGGACAAAGCAAAATAAGGACAGTTTGTTGCTGCCCTACAAGACTACACTAGGCGTGATGGCCACTGACTGCTTTGTCAGTCAGGGGCTAAGGATGCAAGAAGAAGAAGAAGATTAGTGGTAATTTAGGGTTATAATTAGTTATATCTGCTCGTTTATGTTCCACATTGTAATGATAAATATTACCAACAGTTTAAACATTTGTATGCTCAGTAACACTCTTCTTATTTATTTTTAATTAAAGAGACATACTTCCATCGCAGAAATAGTATTACCAATGAAATAAATATCAAAGATTTATAATAAACATAAAATTCCGTCACAGCAGCATAGCACATAAGCAAGTATATTTTTTAGAGCTCCACGTATTAAGAAGATATACGTACATTATACCCAAGACCTTAACAAAACACAACTGTTTTTCCTTTGTTTTCTCAAGCTATCACTTTATTCAACTTTCATAATGTTTTGACATTGATTAGATGTTGCTTTTTAGCTGTCTCACTTTTGTTTCTTGCGACACTCATTCAGTGTCTTTAATACAGCATGTTTTGACACATGCAAAAAATTTAAGGGAAAAACATTTTCAATACTTTTTCGCATAATGAAAGCTGACGTATGTGTACACGTGTGTTTCAAATATATAGATGTCTTTTTACAAATACATGTTCTTGGCTATAATTAGTCAGATATAGGATCATTACACTTACCAGACCACAAGGTCTTTTATATTTGGACATACGCCTTAATATAATGGACAGACTTTGTGTTTAGGTTGAACGGGATGCGCCTTGCCAAAACTCATATATTTAAAAAAAAGCAGTAATAGAATTACATCATAGACGTTCCTCTGGTTGTGGAAAGTTATTTGAGAGGTTCTGCCTTGGTAAAAAGGTTCAGAAACACCGGAATGGAGATTGGATAGACACATCTCCAGGAAACAACCAACCAGTTAAATCAGACATGTCCTTGCATATGGCAGCAACCTACTTCTCTCCACGAAAAACTGTTTGAAGATGTTAGGAACCTTGAGCTGACTACTGCCTTTATAAAGAGTCATTAATGCGGAATTCTGAGGGTGAACGAAGAAGAAGAAGAAGAAACGTATCCTTGGCTAGAACCTACAAGGGAAGAGAAAAGCAGGGAAGCCAAAGAGAAACTGGAGAATTAGAGTGGAAGAGGAAACTAGATTTACTGCTCCATCATGGCCAGATGTGAAAAATGGTAACTTTTTTCTCTACTAATATGAATGTAGCTACGTTAAAAGTCTAGGGTACTGAAATGTAATGTGTTGTAGTAAAATATACAAACACACACAGATAATTTATGTCTAATAATATTAATAAACTTCTATAACACACTGAACTAACTCAGGCTATTTTAGTTTTAAATATTAAATCTTTTGTTAAATTTATTTGTTCTGAACCAACTGTTTAGTTGGTCAGAACATATGAAATGGTATGGAGTTATAAATGGAATGCATAAATATATGACATAATAAAATGGAATGTGTATACATAAGTATTTTAAAAGACTGGTTAATATTAATTATATTAGATTGTCCCAGGGAGAACTATTACTGGATGTACTGTTGGGGTGGTGTCATCACGCCCAATCTGTGACTACCAAAACATTGTTCATTGACTTATGGGCTGAATACATGGTTTATTTTCCCACAATGGTATGTCTTTATTAGATGGTGAATTAGTTGGTGGATTAGTTGGTAAATTAGTTGGTGAATTTCCAGCAGGCCAGAATCTCACGTATCTCGACTGCGTCAATCTTGTACAAGAGTCTGGTGGCCCCTCTTCTCTGTGCTGGAGTACAATATTCGGCTGCTCTGACACAATGTTAGACTGCACTGGTCCACTCTTGTGTATTTCACAACAGCATTTGGCACCTCTTCGGTGCCAAACAGAAACTCACAATTCTGAAATAAAAGTTTTGTGGCATGTGTCAGAACTCTACCTACTGAGCCACTTCTGCACACAACACTACACAACAACACCACACAGACTGGGTCAGATCTCTCTGACCACACAGCACATCTTACCCAGTTGTTTTCATATAGTACTAGTTCCCCAAGACTACATTGCATCTGAGATATGTTCAATAGTTTCCTTCTATTCAATAAGATAGGTGATATGTTCCACTGATCTCAACAATAGATCCGCCTTCCATAGTTTTAGTAGGCGTCCATATATTTTGTTTGTCTGTAGACCCTGAACTTGGGCTGGGGACCTAGAGCGAACACTTACTTGTCGTAATCATTTTATATGATATGGCAGTATCAATCACTCGAAATATTAAAATATACAAAAGAAAGACTTTCATTCTTACCAGAATTCAGAATTGAGAACACAGTTAAATGCTAGCAAAACTCAGCTGAGCTGCTGGCTATATGATGGCGTCCCACTAAAATGTATGTAAATCTTCTGGAAACAACACCACAGGCAATAAACCACTGTGTCTCTGGACAGTCTTGTAACGAATGGCAAAAATGCGCATCTCTGTCCTGCCAATATGATTTCATTCATCCAATCACAGACTCCCCCCCTAACTTTCAAATCTACAACCAAAAGTCAAATTTCAGTCAGCTCTCAGTCAAGTATGTATTACTGTCTGTTGGTCCGTCTGTCTCTACTTGTTTTTTCATAAAAAACACGCTTGGTTCTTGGACCAACGCCATGCAATACCCTACACACTTCTGCCTCCGAAGTTATTTTTAGCCACAATTCTCCACCTTTCCCCTCTCTTTAATTACAGCTCGATTTTTGCATTTGCGTGTCTCAAGGACGAGAATTTGAAACTTTAGTGAAATTATTAACAGTGCAGTTGCTAGTCTGATATGAACAACACAGTCTTTTGTCAATATCTTCCTTGTTATCTATCCGTCTGTATAATTTAAAGTATATTATTTCTCTGCTCAAGACGGGCTATCAAACTAGCTAGGTTTTATATTCATAACATTATTATTAAGAAAAAGTTACTTTTTCAAGGTTAGTTTTTTTTTTTTTGGTTGAAATTTGTTTGCGAGCCTTCCCCACGGCGTTTGCCGCTGAATTCAAATAACAACCAAGTATCGTAAAAGTCCAAGAAATGACTGTTTCTGACAAGAGCTAAAGTCGTTTTTTGTCCACTTCCTTACATTGTGTCAACTAGTGACGTGAATTTTTTTTCTTTTACTACCAATTGCGTCTTTTAGCCTTTCGATATTCAAACACGTGTTCAGTCATATTTTTCCTTTTGTGTTCTCCGTTTCTCTCCCGTCTACAAAGGGTAAACCGTTTCGTCTGCACGTCTAACTCGTTAGTTTTAAATGGCGGCAGGAAAAGGCAGGCATGGGCGAGTATGTCTCCTAGTATCTTACGCATTATTTTTATCCCTACATTTTATCGTTAAATTTGGAGATATTTTAACATTGTATCATGGTAAATTCATCACAATGGGGTTGGCAACCTCATCCTGTAAAACCTGCCTCAGAAAACACCACTGCAAGAGCAATAGACTGCTTGGTGCAGGCTTCCTGCAACAGGACCAGATGCAGGGGTGGCTCTGTTTTCCGTAAGGAGCAGAAAGGAAGTTGCACCACTGCGTCCCACCACTGCGTTCCACATGAAACGACAACGAGTGATTGGTAAACTTTAAACAATGTCTCTTCTTTTCTCCTTACTCCTTCTAGTTGAGAAAATTAGTTCAAATCTAATTTTTTTTTTTTCTTTAGGAGCCTTCATTTATGTTTACGGAAGAGTTTCAAGCAGAATTTCTTCAAGAATACCACAAGGAATTTGACAGAGCTCGGCAACAGTTTCTGGTTGGGGAAATGGTTTGGAACTTTGCTGATTTCATGACCATTGAAGGTACTTGTCTTTTATAGCAGATAGAAAGTTGATTACGTTCAAGGACATATTCATTATTATTATGATATGTAGTTTTCTGAATAGAGCAGGTTTTTTTTTTTTAATCAAATTAGAAATATACTAGATTTTTTGTCTCAATCACTCTTGCATGTACACACTCTCACAAAGCTTCTGACAGGATATGTAGTGCCTTGGAAAAGTCTGAAATGACAAGAAAAGACTTCGCCTTTAAAAATGAGAAAACAAATAATAAACAGGCTAAAAACCTTGTATTTACCACCTTGAACCTGGAAAATAAGAAATGTGATAGTCGATTGCATGAACTCTTTTGGTTATTAGTGCCATTTGTCATTAGGTTCTGTTTATTTCCTTTTTGTACTAAATTTGTTTCCTGGTCTTTTTGGGAGTTTTCATTGAAGATTTAAATGCACAATTAGGGACCAAAGATGCAGCAAGAGAGATGAATGCAGTCAGCGACTCGTAGTTTGACTGCTTGCGTCAGGGTCAGCGAACCAGAGCTGACCAAGACCCTACTCCACCTCCAAGTGGTGGTCCTGGAAACAGGCTGCATCACTGTGGTCTGGCTGAGAGAGTAGGGATCAAAGTGGGAAGGCAAACCCTGTCCCAAAAAATGCTGTGCTGAAGTCGGATGTGTCGGCCGAAAGGCGCAGATATTGCAGCTTCACTGTAAACGGACACAACGCAACCGTCCTTTTCAGGATGAACAAGGAAGAAGAAGAAGAAATGCACAATTATGTGATTAATGATTGCTTCTGTATATTAGAGTTTGACTCATGGCCAAAGAGAGACCGACTTAAACTAAGACTCCTCAAAAGTTTTTTACACATAGATAAAGATTGTTTAAATTTATAAATTATGCTTGGTTAGAAATGCCAAAGTATTACAATTTAAATGGGGAGCCGCGGTAGCATAGTGGTTAGTGCACTGGCTTCCTAGCTCAGTGGTCTATGGTTCGATCCCCAGATGAAGTGGGATTTTTTTAGGCCGCAAACGGCTCCTGGGTCAACCCAGCCCCAAGTGGGTACCAGAGCAACTTCTGGGACGGTTAAGGCGGCCGGCGTGATGCTGACCACATCACCCCTAGTGTGCCGATGGTCAAGAAAATATGGGCCTAACACCATATTCCCAATATGCCTCAATGGGCGTGTAACAGGATCCTTTTATTACAATTTAATATCTCTCACAAAAAGTGAACATTACTGGTACACAAAATGAAAATTATTTAAAAAAAAAAAAGATTTAACAAGCATATGTGATGCAATGGCATGTGTCTGGAAAGGATATCAAGTACTTGCTCCAATGCTTCTTCTTCGTCTTCTTGGATCATTAGCCCATGACTGACAAAGCAGTCAGTGCCATCACGCGTAGTGGCGTCTTGTGGGGCAGCAATAAACTGTCTGCATTTTGCTTGATCGATGGCCATCCTTCGTGCTGTGTCCCAACTCTGGTTCATGATTTGCATCTCAGTCTCTGCTGTTCTCCACCAGGTTGTCTTTGGTCTGTCTCTCTTTTGCCATCCTTCTGGGGTCCATAGCATAGCAATTCTGGTGATGGTGCTCCAGTGCACTCCATCAGCATTAAAATGTACATTTCAACTAAGGTGCTTAGTAAACTTAATTTTTGTATCTACCTAGCTTATGTGTACGTTTAAATCATCAGAATTAAGAACTGTAATTGTTACTAAGACGACCATAGTTTTCTCTTGATGCCTAACTCAGTTTAATTTAAAACTTATTTCTAGTGAGAAATATCAATGGAGGACAAGACATGTGAAAACTGCACATACGTTATTTTTCTCTATAATTAATATGAATAGTTTTTAAGTGTCTCGCTCTACAGTCAGATCTCATAATGCCTTAAATGTTGGTTCACTGTGTCATTGCCACTATAATAAAACTTTTCACTACTATCTTGTGTAATTTTCGTAATATCTTTCATTACTCTTTACATGACTATTTCTTCCGATGGTAAAATGGTTTTAACAGGTATAACGTGTTGTATAATTGTTCTGAAAGGTATAACATTAGTTGTACAATTATCCTAAAAGGTATAACATGTGTTGTATAAGTGTTCTGATAAGTATAACACAAGTTGTAAAGGTGTTCTAACAGGTATAAAATTAGTTATACAGTTGTTGTAAAAGGTATAACACACGTATAATTACTCTGACATATATATCATGAGTTGTATAATTGTTCTAAAAGGTATTACATTTGTTGTAAAGGTGTTCTAAAAGGTATTACATTTGTTGTAAAGGTGTTCTAAAAGGTATAACACACATTGTATAATTGTTCTGACAGGTATAACACGAGTTGTGGGGAACAGAAAAGGACTACTGACCAGGCAACGACAGCCGAAGCTAGCAGCTTTTGTTATAAGAGAGCGCTACAATGACATTGCTAGTGGAAAAAACACAACATGTGGTTACTGCCGTGGGGCAAAGTACACCAGTAGTCCACATCAATATCATCAGATACCGTAATGTGAAACCTTTTGATAAAAACAAATATTACCAAAAAATGTGGGGGGGAAGAGGGCATCCATAGTCAGACATTGTTGGTGTTGTTGTTGATCCAGCGGCGCTTGGGTTCTCTCCCTTAAGCCCAATGTCATGTAGTGATATCTGCATGTTTTTGCAAGTTGTTTTGTTTCTCCGTACAAGATGTTCCACTTATCTGGCCTCGGAGGAAGGAGCATTTTCCTAATGTCACTGAGTGCTGGACACTCATAGAGGTGGTGGTCAACAGTTTCGTAGGGGTAGTTACATAGCTGGCATTCTGGAGAGTGTTGTGTTTGGATTCTGTTCAAGTGACTGTTGAGTGGTATATGTTGTGTTCTGAGCTGAAAAATGGTGCTCTGATCCCTCCTTGTAAGATGGTCAATGTTGTCATTAGGATCAGGACCGGCCATATGTCTAAACCTCTCTCCATGTGCTTCCCATGGCTCATCTGTTCAGCCAAGTCTCTTTGTTGTTCATTTGAGTGATTTGGCTGTTTGGAGAGTTCTTGCTGTGAGTGGTTGTTCTTGTCTTGTTCCCTTTTTTGTTAATATGTCTGCTCTGTCATTACCTGGTGTATTAGAGTGACCAGGGATCGACTGCATAACTATTCTGATGCCATAACAAGTGATAAACTACTTCAACACATAATGTCATACGTTAACAGTGGTGATATACAGCAGTAAATTGTGGTTTTTGTTGTTTAACTAGAGCTGCTGAGCTTCTCACTGTTTTGCAGCCAAAACCAAGTTGAAGACTCCTTGGTACGAGTACATTGTAGATCTAGGATTTTCCTGTGGCTTTTCTGCCATTCCGAAATGCGTTGAGTTGAAGTCATGAGCTCCATTTTCTCCAGCTTGGCTTGCATTTAAAGGATCGTCACATCTGGTCCCAAGCTAGGAGTAAGAAGTGCGTGTCATACTGTGCATTCTCTGTCATCCAAGGGGCTCTCCAACTATGCAGAGCTAAAATACCTGACTCTGGTTCTGGGCTCTCCCAAAGAATTGTCACGTCCTGCACAGAGCCACTTCTCAGCTTCCCCTGCCTATCACTGGGTCTATAGTGAGATCCTTCTGCATGCAGTCAACCAAGTCAAGGCCAAAGAATTATGCCTGGGGCTCAAGTGACTTCTCCAAGCTTAGTGTGTGGATGATTTCAAGAGTCAATCAGGATGTAATTAGCCTCACAGACAAAGGTTCTCTTCCACGTACATATATTATAGCATTGTGCATAGCTGGTGGTCATATAAGGACGACTCCAGATATGCTTCCATGCATAGTAATTTGTTGTATGATTTCCACAAGAGGCACAGTGTCAACTTCAACATCAACGAATACGCTGGAGAACTTTGAACAGTCCATATCACATTTATTTATGACAACGATCTTACATTTGTCCAATGTCTGTTATGTACTGTGTTCGCTACACACAGCCAGTCATCAATTCACTTAATCTTCTACTTTGATACGTAATAATAAACAAGGACAATATTTCCATCTTCAGATGACCATAACTCCTTTGACATGACTCTTGGCTCGTAGCAACAACATAAGCCGAAGGACCTCAAAGTGACACATCCGTTGACTACTCAAAACACTAGCCAAAGTCCTTGTAACCAACCACACTTCACAACCCTCATTCTCTTTCACTGTGTTTAACAGGAACGCTCTGTGGTACAGAACTGCTACTGCAAAATACCCGTTGTAGTTTCCTGTACCCCAGAGCAGCTCCTAACAGACATGATGTATCAAGTGTGGGTAAAAAGGGTATCTGTAGTCAGACATGATGTATCAAATGTGGGTAAAGAGAATATCTGTAGTGAGACATGATGTATCAGATGTGAGTGAAGAGGGTATCTGTAGTGAGACATGATGTATCAAATGTGGGTAAAGAGGGTACCTGTAGTCTGAATTGATGTATCAGTGGTTAACCCCAGGAGGACCAAGAACTTGTATGCTGAACTACTAAATTGTATACTTTAATCAGGCTATTGAGACAGAATGCTAATTTTAGAATGTGATTGATTTGGTTTGGTTTTAAGGACTATCTTCATTGCACACGGACAACTCCATCAGTGCTCTGATCTCCTCCCTTAGATCACACTAGGAGGATCTCAGCACAGTTCATGAGCTCCTTAGCACTGGCAAGAATCCCAATGTTTAAATATAGGAATCACACAGTCAGTAAATATTTTTGTGGTGTGTAGGTTTCTTATGGCCTACTGTTAACGATTTCCGACTACCATGGAATTTTTAACGTGCGCAACTTGCACACGGAACCTCCTATTTTTCGTCCTTATCCAAGGAGGCTAGGCATCTGTTCACCTTCAGGGGAAGACAGCCATGACAGAAATAGATTCAAGAAGGAAAAAACAGTCATGCTTTTGATTTTAAACTTCCTCTGTCTTATATCAGATGTTGTAGAATCTTTGGACTGTGATGTAAACATGCAGTCCTGGAAGCAACAGAGTATTATAGAAGAATGAGAAAAGAACACCTAAACAGACAAATGGTTGAAAACTGGAAGCTCATTACTAGATTAAAACAAAAATCACCACTACAAGTAGCAACAACAATAGCAGAAAAACACCATCTCCCACAGACATGAGACATAATTGAAAAACACCCAGCTCTTTACTCGGCAAAGGAATGAAATATATCCATGATAAAAACCACACTCGTCGATAGCACACTAACAAGAGACACTAACCCAACAGTACTTAAGACAGCTACATTAGAGACAATAGACAACTGCCCTAATACAACAATATATACATACACAGATGGTTTTGCCATAAAGCTCTAGTTAAACAAAAACCACATATAGGATGGCCTGGAAATAATAATACAATTATCTTTGTATTTCTTTCCTTTTTTGTCTAATTGTCATTGTTCACGTTGCAGCCGGTGCCATTGTAATAACCGCATCTTTTATTGAAGAGTGTCATAGCAAGACTTCTTGTTTTGTTATTCCATTTTCTGCTTTTGATTTTCGTTGATTGTTGAATTAATTGCCTTTACATTTTTTTTTTGGTTTTGCATTTTCCTTGCTTTATTATTGCTCTTCACCTGTGTTGTTATATTTTGCATATATATTACATGTTTGTACTGTCTACAGTATTTATCTTTAATCTGTCTATATTTCTTGTCCTTGATGCTTATTTGTAACTGTGGCTGACGAAGGGTGAAACCCGAAGCGTCCCGTGTTTCCTGTGTACCATTAATTTGTAAAACTGATTCAGTACAGTTTTATTTGTTAACATATATAATTTCCTATCCCTCGTACCTTTTTGCTCCGCAGTAAATGTCTATAGCTAGGTGTTGTTTCATAGCGCTTAGGGTTAGGATTAGGGTTTGTGTTAGGGTTAGTGTTAACCCTAATCCTAACCCTAACTGCTATGAAACAACACTTGGCTACATATATTCACTGCGGAGCAAAAAGGTACGAAAGATAGGAAATTACCTATATATTTATGTGCAATGAAAAGTCTGTCTGGTGAATAAACATATAGACAATTTTGTAATTTCCTGCAAGTGTGCCAAAGATTTTTATATTACATTTGACCATTAGAATTTATAATGACAAATTTCTACAGTCAATTATTAGTTTTGCTATAATGGATTGTTTTGGTTCATACCTATAGATCAGTGCACCGCAACCGGTGTGCCTCCGATGTCTGCCTGGTGTGCCGTCACACCAGCATAATACGCCATATAATGTTATACAGAATGATATGTGATGGTAAAATATTACGAAAGAATCTCACAGGTACAATTTTACAAATGTATGTTGAGTATCATCATCCACCAATCCATCACAAAAAATTAGGGAGCGTTGTTTTACAATTACATCGAATTTTAAAATATTTGCCTTACGCACTTATTTAAATATTCTAGTGTGCCGTGAGATTTTGAAAAGCACTTCAAGTGTACCGTTAAGTGAAAAAGGTTGCGGGGGCACTGCTATAGATCACCTCCATATGCAAATGTAAAAAGTACCCATTATAGGCAATTTTTTTAATGATTGTAGTATATATTGTTAAAACTACGATGTACATGATGAGCTGCCATAAACGTGTATTACTGATTGCATAGAGACATTATTCATCATCATTTACCTATTACAGATTATAGAACCACCACTGTAGCTGGTCCCCTTACAGGAAGCCTGCATCAAGCAAGCACATTCTCTTGCAGTGATAGTTTCTGTGACTGTTTGTTTTACATGATAAGGTTACCAGCCACTTGCACAAGCTTGTACAAGGTATTAGTCACCTTGCCTGAGGATGGAGCAGTCCTGTTCTGTCATTGTCTCTTCAGAGACTTCTAGGAACTACTTGGGAGCATTATATATTTAAATAGGGAGCCATGCTGGTGTAATGGTTACCACACTGCGCTGGCGATCGGGTGATCCAGGTTCAAGCCCGGGTGAGTACATTTGAAGAAGTGTCGTCTACCGTTACTTGGACTGGAATAATTCAAGCTCTGGTGAAGACATTTGTAGGAGTGTCGCCGACCAGGGACTGAAATAACCTGAATGGCTCCTGAGCTGACCCAGCTCTAATGGGTACTCTCCGAAGACGGCGAGTATCTGCCTGAATAGCGAGAGGACACTTGTCACCGTACAGGGAAAATTGGATATACACGTAAAATCAGTCTTGGGTTAGACATTCTAACCTGAGATTTTGCCTCGAGTAATAGCGGGCGTACATAAAAAAAAATAAAATAAAAATAAATTTTTTATTTTTATAAATATTTTGTTTTATACCTCACACATATAATTATTGCTCAAAAAAATTTTTTTTTATTGTTATAAATATTTTGTTTTATACCATATAATTATTGCTCATTATTGATTTGTTCAAATAACAGAAGTAAACTATTGATGCAATAAAGTTGGCTTGTCATAAAATGTCTTTTCCCAGTTGATACCACTTCATTTTTTTTTGGTTCAGTTTTGTTGCTTTTGTGTTTTTTTTTATTTGCAAGTCTGTGGTTGTCGTACCTGTCAACTTGTATGGTGTTGCCATATTTTGTATGTTATTTTTGTCGTGTTCGGCTGTGTATGGCCGTCCAAACGTTTTGTATGGTTTTTTTATTCCCAAAACATTTGACTAGAAATATGTACTTACTTCTTAATGCCCAATTTTTTCTCTTTAAATACGCTTTAAAAAAAAAAATACTTCACCATTGCCAGTTTGCCTCAAGTGATAACTTGAATAATTCTCGTAACCAGGGATAAGAATCACTGCATTCTTCAGAGAAAGATGTTTTCTTTGTTAAAACTGAACTGAAAACATGTGTGTCGTGAAACGTATTTGTAAACCCACTTCTTTGTTAAATACATATGCACAGCCAATCAACGAACAGTCATCTGAATATCTTGGCATGTCTAAGTCGAACTATATGGTCTTTTGTCTCTAGAAAGGTCAAAGGGCTGTTCGGCGGATGTGTCGCTAGAGAGGTGTGATTTGGCTTCGCCCTGATGGGGGCTGTGATTTTTGTGTAGCGGCTTGTCGCCGGAAAAAGTGATCTCAGTATTTGTGGGGAAAGTGATAGTCGTCTAGACCTATCGTGTATGCTTTACCCCAGTGTTTATTCTTATTGCCAAGGAATGGCAGAATCATATTTCTGATACCAAGGTAACAAAAGATACTTCTTATGAACTCTGGCTAAGCCACCGTTTCTCGATAGACACGATTTGTACGTCTGAGGAAATATTTATCTAGATGAAAACGACATTCATTCCTAGCAGCACTATATCTTGTATGATGAAGTCAATTGTATCATAATAGAATCTACAGAGCAATGAGAACATTTAATGAATGACTAACTTTAATGCAGATTCATTATCTGTATCCAAACGTGAGTGACAGCTCACGAGAGAAGCCATCTTGTATCCAAATATTTTGTGACTTTCAAGAAGAGAAAGGGATGCCCCGTATTATCGCTTGAAGAGTCCAGAGATCACTGCTACACATGAGAACCCATTACTAGTGGTTCAATATGATTATATGGAAAATATGTGCTGAACATTATTGTAAGGAATCTTCACTAGACGAGGTTAGGTCTAGAAGCCATCTTGACTGTTGTTTATAATCTGACGTGCTTTGTCAGTAAACTCAGATGATATATATATATGGGCAATACTGAGTGCTTGTCTACTGACAATCCATTATGCTATTATTCTACATGAGTGCCCATGTATCATTGCAAGACCATTTATCCACTGTACCATGATGTATTATGCCAACCTGTGATTTGTCACTATTCGTGCTGTCGAGTGTGTACGTCCAATTAAACTGTAGCAAAGGTACACAGTCGTTGGTGTCGATGACTTCCAGCCATACATGAGTGTGAGAAAAAGACCATTTGTCAACACTACGAACTCTTCTTATCATTCGCATACACTGCGTAGGTCGAGTTGACATTCCATACTCAAACCACAAGCAACACAACAACACAGCATGTAGCTCTGGTGATGTTCTAGTGAGCTTATATTTATCAACTGATGATGAGCAAAGAAAAGAGACTTTATCAATACTGAAGGAAGCGGTTTCCAAAAACATCCCCTTCAGAGAGGCAAAACATAGAGTGACAGTAGAGGTCGCGAACAGACAGCGCACAACAGAAAGAAGACAGCTACATCAGCTGACCGCTGAAGTCAAAGAAATAAAACTAAAACTCCAGGGCGAGAGCAGAAGCAGGCAGACTCCCGAAGATAAAACCAACAGTGGTGAAGACGTGATAGACCTACAGAGCGTTAGAAATATGATGGAAAACATGAAAAAAATTCAGCAGCAGGTAGAAGCAGAGGTCAAGAAGCTGACAGAGCTGAAAGAAGAAAATACAGCAATACTCAAAGAATAGAAGCAGAACGAAGAGCCGTAGAGGAAATTACATCTAACACACGGGAAACAAAAACGAACGACCAATTAGACGAAGAAGTCATCGAGGAAACACTAGAAAGACTACTCCCAGCAATCATAGAAAAAGCGCTATTTCAGATACAGGAGAAAAGGAAGACACAAGAATCAGAAACGAGGAGGGCAAAAACCAACAGAACCACACAAGTCAGACAGTGAAACACGCCACAGCACCACGAACAGACAAGCAACGAAGAGGAATCCAGACAGCCAGCTAGTGGTCCTTTTTAGGACCAGTTCTTTTCAGGGCTAACAATCGACTAACATAGAAGAAACTAAACGCACAATATACCCCAATTATAACCAATTTTCAGGTTGAACAGGGTATAACAGCAATATAGTCGACAAACGAACGAACGAAAATCTGCACATTTGCTTTCATACAGCATCTCTAAAGGACTGAGGACTTGACTGAAAGCAGGACAGGAGGAAGACAACCGGTGGGATAGTATGGCACTCTCTCTGGTAAACTCTACACTACAGGGTAGAAGAGGAACGATAATATTATCTCCATGTATGTTTAATTAATTTGTATATTTTTATATCTAGTAAAGAAAGGTAAAGGTCTTCCAATAGCAGATACGGCCGTAGGGGAGTAAAGTGTTAGAGACTTCACTATACTAGGTCCAACATTGAGAGGTGGGGGTGACTACTTTCCTTCCGCACTGCTTTTTCCTTCTTTAACTCACGTGCATAGTCAGGTACCCATGAACAGCTGGGTAGACTGAAGCGTGTCGATAGTGAAATTTATAAAAACATTTTTCACGTAGGCTAAGGTTGACAGGTATGCAAACGCTACAAGAGCATGAAATGTCTGGTGCAGGCTTCCTACCAAGAGAGCAGCTACAGTAGTCTGTAGCTAAAAGCAGCCATTTGTGCCTTCGAACAGGGCCTTTTGAGAACTACATGGCCGATTACTGGTTCACAGATGGACTTTCACAATTAATTGTTGAGATAAGTACCTACGGATCTATAAGGTCAGTCGGCCAGGGTGTCAGCCAAGTATAGCAGCAGTACAGCCATCCTATGGAATCATCTATATATGTATTTATTTTTTAATTTCACGTCACCATCTTTTGTCCCCATCTTCGCTCTACGGAATCGTTACTGTATTTTTAGAGAATCGATACCCCGTTCAACTTGTCCTGAGGTGGACACTTTCCGATATTAGTAGCATCTGATTGGCGCTTTCAACTCGCGGATTCCGGGTAGCATCACGTCGGAGTCTGCCCAGCTATTAATGGGTACCTGACGTTGCTTTTGAGTTAGAGAAATCAAAGGCAGCGAGGAAGGGAACTGGTCATCCCATCTCGCGAAGTAGTATAGTGAAATCTATCACGTACCACTTATAGTAGTATCTACTATGTGACTACTTTTTTTTTACCTTTTATATCAGAATAGCCCCACTTAAGTTGTGCCGGGGGCCTCCTACACTGTAGTTACGCCACTGTGTACGAGGACATTTAGTGAAAAGACAGGCAGACTATGAAAATTTAATCTAGGGTAGGGTTACCATATAGTTCAACGCAAAAACGAGGACAATATTCCATTTTTTTGTCATGAAAAGGAGGACACGGAAGAACATTTTAATGAAAAATGAGGACAAACAAGTAGGGCATACTTACTTTAATAATTAGTAAATGACAGTGAAACTTTTTTTTTTTTGGTTGCATATCAGACATTTTGCCTGAGCAGTGGCTGTTCAAATCATTCAGAGCCCCATAATAAACAACGTTGTTTTCTTAGTCTTTCAAAAAAGTGTATCAATGGAGTGCTTTGTTGTCACAGAAATGACGATAGCTGTTGTTATGGTTCTGGCGCATGCGCATTTGTTGGTCATTTCTGAATCTGAGAAACCGTTTAGAAGAACAACTTTTTTTAAAATTAACTCGTTCAACCCTTGATGGGTTATATTAGGACATATGGTGTACTTATTCGAGTGAATAAAGTCAGGTTTTCAATAACCAAATATAGTACCTTCTTCCCCCCTCTACTCAGTCCAAATAGAGTAAATCAAAACTAAATTTGTATGAATGTTTTTGTGTGTGGCCTCACTTTTCCAAGAAACAAACAAACAATAAAAAAAACAAACAAACGAATAAACAAAAAACAAACAAACAATAAAAATAAAAAACAAACAAAAAACAAACAAACAATAAACAAACTAAAATGAAGTCTCTCATAACTACCTTGTTGTTAACAAGGCGAAAAGGGGTGAGAAAGCCCGGTGGGTGTCCGAGATTACATCAAATCCACCATCTGCCATACAAGCATCAGACTTCCCCTTTTCTTGACACCATCATTGATTCTTATATATTAATTTTAGTTCTTGTTATAAACTGTTTTACTATATTGTTGTGGTAAAATGAGATGTTATAAATATTTATAGGGGACTTAGTGTACTGACTGAGATCAGCTGTGAAGGTATCTGTATCTAATAGGGGTAGTGTTTTACAGATAACCTTACTTGCTACCACATTTATACCTCAGTCAGAATTATTCTGGAATATTGTGATGACTACGTTAAATGTCTAGGGTTATGTAAATGATGAAGTGTAAGTCACAACAACAACAGACAGATACACAATTTAATTTATTCCACCACACTTGACAACACTGTGACACTCACACACATTTAACACTCTATAAGACTATCTTAAATGAGTCACTGGTAAAGTTTCAAATATTTATGTATTAATTACTTTCACTACTATATATATATCCTGATTCAACTACAAAGTGAACCAGGAATCACAATCAATTGTAATCACAATTTATATATACATAATTTATAAATATGAACCTTGTAGGGACATATTTTATTAATATTATCCTATGTGTGTCAGTTGTGTAGTAGTACTATGAGGTAATACTGGTTTTGTTTTTTCAAGCTACGTTGTTATTTGTCATCATGACTTCAAGTGTTTGTTTATCTGGGAAATAGTATGGGGAAAAAGTTCACAGTTCCTGTCAATTTAAACAAGGTATTGTCCCTCTTTTTTTTCTAAAATGTCAATTTTTGAGGGGACACATAATGTTGAGCTCCACTGGCCACAGAGGCTTAACTTTCGTGATGGCGGCAGGAAAAGACTCCTCTGCTCGATTGCTCCCCTGTGTTCTGGAGACACCTCACTAGTCGCTATCTGGACCCAGGAGTATGCTGTCAGCCTCCAGATTCAGCAAATCTCAGACCAGGTGCTGCTCAATAACTTTAGGACCACAGTCCCTGAAACAAGAAGGTTGTACCTCCTACTTCATAACTAATGTATAATCTATTTCCAGACTGAACATAATACATGACAAACACTGAGTTCAGAGCGGTAGGCCAACTGTCAGCTTCATCTGAAACAATTTACACCAGTATACTCCTCCCTAATGGTCACTACGCCTCTGCAATTCCAGCATTAGTTCTTCTAGTCAATAAGATAGGTGTCAGTGTACTGTTTGGCCATTCCATGCAGTTTTACTTTTCTCCGACACCTTCTGTTCAGGTTGGAGCACTATATAGGCTTTGCCTCATGTTCGCTACTGAACCACACACATATACAGACATAAATTATCAATTTACATTCAATTTTCATTAAAAAGATATTGAATATATCAAGCTTACCACAATTCATGGAATAATACACAGTTACGTTGACTGGCAATGAATATAGCACAATTTCGATCTGCCGATGTCCCAGGCTTTTATTTAGAAAAATATGCACTGGCGCTCAACGCACTGGTTCTTTAGTAAGTTTATTTGAAAATGTGGTGCTAAACTGACGCTTCTAATTGCCTATATTGGCGGGTCTAACCAATCGAGCCATGTTTACACAGCTTTTCAAAAAAAGTACCTCTACTACTGTTTCCCCTAACAACAAAGAAGTAGTATTTATAGTCCGACTAATCGTGTTTAGCTTTACATTTACTTTCCGCCAATCAAATAGGAGGTAACATGTTGGCCTATTTCCCGTACAATGGTGGTGTCAAAATCTGCCACTGAGCGATTCTGATTTTGGGGTTGTCTGACACCCTCACTATTTCTTTTGGCTATAATTTGTTAATTCCTAGACTATTTGCGTAACGTTTAACATATTCTTTGTCAGCAAGTCCTAAGCGTTCAAAATATGCATTTTCTTCTAGGATAGTCGTGCTGTTGCCACCTCCTCACTTCCAAACGTTATGGTGTCTGCTGTACTGTCATACTAATGTCAGGATTTCAGACATAAAACAGTAGAATGTCATGTTTCCTAATAAGCGTTTTGTAAGTTTTTTAAACCTAACTCTCGTATGGGTAGTGTTTTTTATCACTGTCGATTTGAAAAAAGCTAGTGCTTGTGGCCTTACACGCGTGATGGTAGTAATTGTATAGCGAGACGCGTGTTTAGTGTGGCATGCGTTCCGGCTTTCAGCCGTCCCTTCTCTCTATCCTAATTCCATCTGTCTTTCGTTTATGGTAACTTAGTGTATAAAATGACATGAATGGAATATTAAATATAGGTCAGCTTGCGTATCTCAAGGTTTTTCTTAGAAAGGCAGTACACGTTTTATTGAGTTGTGGAAACGCGTGTATGCTGCAGTAGGCTTTTACTATCAACGTGGAACGTTATAATTTGCAGACGAATTAGAAAACAAGGGGGATTTCGAGTACAGTCATTGTGACAGCACTGTTCTTTACCATTCTTCTTTCCTTTTATTGAAGTTATTTGTTAGGCTTTACATTTACTTTTTAATTTATATATGTGGATTAGAATTTCACACGACAATTGTGCAATTCTCTAGGTCTATCTATTCTCAACACATGTTCCACAGTTATGGATGAATTGCATGTCTGTAAATAATTTAATATTGGTTTTCTCTTTTGTTCATACCTCCTACATTTTAAAAGGACATGCTCTGTATTATTTTTTTTCTAGGCACTCTGCACAGTAAGGTTCTTCTATTCTAAAATAGCTAATTTCTAGTTGCAGTCTAAGAAGTTTCTTATTGCTAGGAATTTTTAGTTCTCTAGATACCTGACACGTTCTTGTTGGAGCCTTGAACAATCTATATGCATGTCTGCCCTTCAAACTTCCATCCCACTCTACTGTCTATTCCTCAGTTATTATTCTTTTAATTAAGCTTTTGATCTCTGTTTTACTCATCCCCACATTTATTTGGTTTCTATTATTTCTACTTTTCTTAGCTTCTTTATCCGCCTTCTCATTTCTTTCTATGCCAACATGTGAAGGTATCCAAGCTATTACTAATTGATTTTAAACTACTCTAATGTTTCACTGTATGAATAACAAAATGACCTTCTGTAGCAGCAACTTTATTCTGTTCCGTGCTTGTTTCCTTTATACATTTTGATTGCGAACTTTCAGACGCAAGTGTTATCTTCTGGCGTTTCTGGTTTTGTGTTTATGTGTGTGCGTTTTTTTTATAAATCAGCAGCATCTTTTATTGCTACTGACACAAATGTACTACCTCTGCACGCTGTCACGGAATTGCCTCCCCTGCTTTGCAGTAGTGGTCCAACAGTAGCAAAAACAGAGTATCTAATATGGGTCTTCAAAGGTGTCTACCTTCCACGAGATTACCCTTGGCAGAATTGTAGATAGAAGGATAATGATGCTTCTATCTAAAGGGAGATTCACAAGATATTTTCAGAAGTCAAGAACAATGCTGCTTAGGGCCGAGCACTATTAACTTATATCTGATCCGTCGCCTTTTGTGAAAAAACGATTAATCAATGATTTATTTCAGCTCGTTCAAGCCCCCACCCTGATTTTTTCAGTGGAATTCTTCTTATTCTAGTATAGCTCTGTTTCGAGTGTATTTAGCAAATTGAGACAAACATGCAGTACATTTAAAGTGATTAAATCAACGTTAAATTTGTACATTTACCAAGAACAAATTTAATAATCACTTAGGTTTCAACAAGGTTTTAAAAGATGAATAATGATTTATCAGAAAATTATCATCACTATGTGATGTTATGGTAGTTTGTAAAGGAGGTCGCATGGCAGCTTTTATGTGTTACTTAGCTGTTCGTGACAGTTCTGCTCCTTCTGATGTTTTGGTTCTTGGTAGACTGGATCGCTGATCCCACTCGTTACTGGTCAATGTTGTAGGGCGCAGCACGTTCCAAGAAGTGTCAGGGAGTGTCTACGAAGCTGGTCCCTCGTCTTTAAGCCCCGTCTGATGATGGTATCTAGCTTCGACTACAGGCCACTTATATCCTTCTTGTTCCAGAGATAGCACCCTCAACTGGTACCACCAACTAGTATGGTAAAAGAAGAGAAATAAATACCCTCTGAGTATTGAGTTTCCCGAAACATACTTATGTGTCCCCATCTTCCTCAGACTTTACCATCGATGAGGAAGCTTAATCCCTCGAGAGAAAACTATCTTTACATTTAAATAGAATAGCGTTATATTTACTTTACATTCAAATGAAAAGGTTAATAGTATAGATAGAATATGTTTACATTTACGTCTACACTGGTTGAAAAATGTTCACAATATAGATTGAATATGTTTTCAGTTACATCTACAGTGGATGGAACTTGGGAGTACCTATGCTTTTTAGTTCTCTTTAAGAAACTAGCAATAAAGCAGTTACCAGCCCTTGAATTGGTGGTTCAAGAAATCATCATTCTATATGCTGAGGTTGCCAGCCTCAAATGATTTGGACGTCCACTAGCAATTTTCACATATTAATATTCACATGGCAATGTATACATATTAGTTCACATGTTAGTAATAAAAGATATAGAATGTAAAATGTACAACTAATGCAAATCTTGGCTCACCGACGGTTTGCTCAGAGAAGTAGGTTAAGGCACTAGCAGATGCCTAGTACACGTGTTCTTTGGGGGGTTGTTACTTTAACAATAAGTTCCCACTTTGACTCCGTGTTCCAGATTCCTCAGATTCCGGTTTTCCTTCTTAAAATTGTAGAGTTTTTTTTTTTTTCAGGGCTCTTAAGGCCTCAACAATTTCTCAAACAATGGTCCAGTCTGATTTATGAATCTTGTTTCTAGTCTTAACTCTGGCAGTCTGGTTGTCGTCTTGGCAAGCTATTCTCACAGTGTTCTAATGTGGCTAAAGTATCAGATTATATGGCCCTTTGCCTCCCCCACAGTTGTGTGTTACGATTATAGGCGGCGTGCAATCAGGAATGTGGTGGTTCCTTTATTTCGAACCCCCGCCAATCGTTTAAAAACTGCATTTTAGGTGGGGTAATTCAAAATTATTCCGACATGGAACATCTGTGCGTGATGCAAAAGGTCGCGTCTCCCATATATGGAAGTGACAAGTCCGTACACGCTTTCGACAATGTGTTTCAGATGTAACATCTTACTTTCCTCTAAAGCAATGTCTCTGAAACAGGTGGACAGGAAATGATGATGTCATTCATGAGTCCAAAATGTGTCGCACAGACAAATAATCTCTTTATCCGTCGCTTGCGCACACAAAATCCGTCTGCGGGCGAGTAATTTTATCGCCTGGCACAGCTTGAGAAAACAAAACTATGCAGAACTGACCAGGTCCATCTGGGTTTTACCAGCGCTAATCTTAGCAAAGCTGAGAAGCGCAGAGCGATTGTAATGAATCATGGAAAAAAGGAGTGTCAAATGGTTGTAAATACCAAATATATGTTTGATAAGAGATAATTAAATGTGTCGATCCCCCAGAAATTCCAGGTAATCAGTACGTACAACAAATGTAACTGATTACTGCCTTAGTAAACAAGAGAGTGAACCATAATTATGTGACACACACCTAACATTCTGCTTCTAAATCTTGCAAACGTGGAAATTTCTTTTCATTTCATCTGTGACTACACATTTTTATTTTGGCTCTTAGAGTAGGTCTGTGTAATAATAATAATAGCCCCTTCAGTCATAACTGACTATGGGAATGCGCCCCTAAGGTGACAGCCCTCAGCTGCTTATTTTCCTGGTTCGACGTTTTCTCCTCTCTTCTGCTTGTTGTGTGAGCTTTTTTCGCCCAATCTGAGTTGGCGCTGCAGATAGCATCGCCACTTCGTGCGATCGGCAGCTTCATCCACCCAGGTTGCTGGATTTATGCCCAATGCCCTCATGTCTCTCTTGCACACATCTTTGAGTCTCAGCTGCGGTCGCCCAACTATTCTTTTGCCATCTGCCAAATGTCCGTAGAAGATATCTTTCGGGATGCGACCATCTTCCATGCGGCGGACATGGCCAAGCCAGCGTAGTCTGCGTTGTCTAAGCAGTGCAGGGCCGTAGATAGGACTTAATAAAGGGGGGATGGGGGGGGTTAATAAAATAAAATTTAATGCACTATTTTGGTACCGGTACAGTATAATTTCCCCCCTAAGGAAATGTGTGTGTCACATAAGGGTTTGACACCCCCCCCCACCCCCACCCCCCGTATCTACGGCCCTGAAGCAGTGTATACATGTTTTGAAGGCCAGCTCTTGACAACACCTCGACATTTGTCACTTTATCTTGCCTCGAAATGCCGATGATGCGGCGTAGACACCGTAGATGGAAGGTATTGAACTTTATTTCTTGCTTAGCATAGGTTGTCCATGTCTAGCTGCCATATAGAAGTGTGCTGATGACGCATGCGTTATATACGGCAGCTTTGGTCTTTGTTGTGAGTTTGGAATTTCCCCAAACACGCGATACGAGGCGGGCAAAGATAGCTGCAGCTTTGCCAATGCGGCTGTCAATTTCTGTGTCCAGAGAGAGTTTGTCATTGATAGCAGACCGCAGGTATGTGAAATGGTGCACCACTGCCAATTCATAGTTATCGATAGTGATAACTGGTGCAGCACCCACATCCTGACTCAGCACATTTGTTTTCTTCAAACTTATTGTGAAGCCAAAGTCCTTACATGCTTGGGTGAAGCGATTCATCAAGCTCTGAAGCTCCTGTTAGCTTTGATTGACGACTGCAGCGTCATCAGCGAATAACAAGTCTCTTATAGTGACCCTTCTGAGTTTTGTTTTTGCCTTCAGCCTTTGCGAGATTAAACAGACGGCCATCTGACCTAGTGTGAAGGCATATTCCTTCACTTGCATCTCTAAATACATGTTTCAAGAGTAAGGCAAAGAAGATCCCGAAGAGGGTTGGAGCCAGTATGCAGCCTGGTTTAACGCCACTACGTATGTCAAAGGGCTGTGATGTGGACTGTGTAGTATTGTAGTAAATAGGCCTATATAATGTCATTAATTAATGTTTAATTCAATATTAAAGTTAAAAGTATTTGTAATTTGCAATAGCCGGCGAGGTTTTGACTGACTAAACCTAAAACTGTCTTATCATTCAAAGTGCATGTTTTCGTAACAGGTGGCAATAAGCAAACAGAGCAAAAATGACAAAACATGAGCTAAAATAAGATGATAATCTATTGCAAACTGTCACGGGATTGCCTCCCCTTGCTTTACAGTTGTCGTCCACTAATGGTCACAACGCAAGCGTATCAAAAAGAAGGTCGTCCAAGGTATCTATATTCGCGCAAGATTACTCTTGGCAAAGATATAGATAGAAGATGAATGGAGTTTCTACCTTAGAGGAGCCTTCACAAGATATTCCGAGAAGTCAAGAACAAAACGCTGCTTAAGAGCTGAGCAAATTTGTTAACTTATTATCTGGTCCGTCGCCTTTTGTGAATGATTCTGGCCCGTCAAGTCCCCAGTTGGAGTAATCCAACGAATGCCCTCTTATAATTAATGGCTCTATATTTATGTATATGTATTTATCAAGAAAAACTGGCTCATACGTTTGCTTTCGTACATATAACTGAATCAACTAGTATTGTTTAGTTTAAAATAACATACAACAAATTTAATAGCCAATTAGTCTTTAACATGGGAAAATAAATATGGAAAATTGGGTGAAAATTGAAATTAAAGTTTCCTCATTGGGGTTTAGAATGGGCTTTAGAATGTCTTTGATTTTTGCTGTAGCCTGTTATATAAAACTTAGCTCCAGATGAGTCCTGCAGCTGTGGTTTTCGTTACTTCTTGGTGATGAGGGCACTTCTTCACTCAGTCTTTCCGGTTTCGGCGGTTGGTGGTGATGCTCTTCTCTCACACTAGCGAGTTTTATTACCACAGTCGTCTGGTGGCTTGTAACCACAAACTGTGACAAATTAGAAAGAAACAAATGCCTCAGTATATTTGTTCTCCGCAAACTAACAGGCCCATTTTCATGCGCTCCACCCACGAATGTTAACCTCTCAGAAGAATTAAATTCCCGAGCACACAATGTAACTCAGGGAATAGAATGAAAATTCACCAATATCCTTCTGGGTGTTAACTAGGAAATTGCGTCTGGAGTGCACGAATAATGATTTGCCCGAATTACAATTAAAAAAGGTACATAAATCTCACAACGTGATTCTATACACTTTATGCACATGGGATGTAATCATCACTCATTACTCGTCACTACTCCCGTCGAGGTCTGGGGTCGCTCTTCTGTCGGGTTTCCCGCACGACTAGTCAGAAACAATCATCATCTCTTGCAGTAGTGGTTCATGCATATTCTATTTTCATATGTTGAGGTTGCCAGCCTCATATATAACCACTTAGCAAGAAACCTGTAAAATTTACATTAGTAAATGAATTGTTTACACTTACCCCAAAATTTTGGGAATACACACTTCTTCTGGCACAGATTTAGAATGGACCCACAGCCCTGTATTTAGATGCTGTTCGAATAACTGGTCTGGAAATATAAGTTAATTCTTCTGACGGCTGGTGCTCTATGAATCCTGTCTGGGAAAACTTTTGTATAAATTCCTCTTCTTGTGATAAATTTCCAAGTTTCTAGTCTTGTATTAAAATTGCGGGTTTACTTGTAAATTCCAAAGCTGCCCAATACTCGATCTGGTACTTATAGTTGTGGAATGATACGTCCTATCCTCTTTCCTCTGGCTTATAGGAGGTGTTTAGTTGACGCTGCGATGCAGTCTGTCTGTGTGCTGTGACTCCGAGTTTGTTAGATTATATCTCCCAATCCTTAGTTTCAAATCCCAGCTGTGTTTCCGCCGAAAGTTCCAATCAACTCATAGAAGATTCTGGCGAACCAATCCAATCTATCTAGCCCTGTTTGGGTGGGGAAGTTTATCATTACTCATCCCACGCGTATTAAAAATAATAATTTTAATATCCACGCGTGACTTCTTACAACAGTGATGTCAAATCGTTACCTAAGACTTCCGGCGCACCTCTGTTTATGACAATATTGTGACCCTCTGTTCCTGGCAAAATGTTTTCCGCCCAGATGTCTATCCAGTCAGATTATTTAATTATTACCTTTATCTGCGTGCCTCCGCCAGACAGATGTCTGATCAGACCGTGTTGTCGTCTTTCAATACAAGCTTGTGTCAAGACGATCAGCCGCTTTCCAAAGGGTTCAAATGTTTGACAGACACGTTTCCAACTGTGGTCAGACGGATTATGCGATAAGCGGGTGACCGGTCTGACGACTGGGTATTGTTACGATAATACCACAGTTCAGCTGGCGGAACGTAAACACGTCTGAGGAGTGGCAAACAAGATAAATACAGCCCTATAGCAAATACTTTCGTAGCAAATACTGCCACAGGGGAGTGGCGTGTTAGAGACTTCACCAAGCTATGTCCAGCTTAGAGCAAAATAGTGAAAATAACGAATGAAAAGGCATGATTTATGCCAAATAAAAGCGATGAAGAGCAGAAATGAAGAAAAAGAAAGGATACTGCCGGAGGGCTGAAGGTGTGAGAGCTCACACAAAAGAGCATGTTCAGACGTTTTGTCACACAAACAATCCAACAACATGAACATATATGGGATTATTGATACATTATTTGCACCGGACTGTGGAGACAACAACTTTAATTCAGTCGTCAGATCTTAAATTCAAATGTGGAATTTTCGAAATGGCGCCTCTCATGTCATTTAGTAAATCGCATGAAAGCCGAATGTTTCAACATTTCAAAAAATTCGGCAAGTATGAAAAGCCAGACTATTATGGGCTCTTCCGTCTCCACGTGGCTCCATAGCTCAGTTGGTTAGAGCGTCTGCCTAGTAAGCAGAAGGTCGAGGGTTCAAATCCCTCTGGAGCCTGTTATCAGAATTTTTAATTTTTTAAATGTAAATTATAATGTTATTTTTACCAATTTGTATTTATTGCTGACAATGATTGCTTACTTTTATTGATTTGTGTCTTGCTTTTTCTTTCATAACACCTTAGGCGAAACTTGAAATACGTTTTATTTACAGATGACTATAACTACACGATAGTTACATCGGATCAATGTGATCATACGGAAAGACGTCGCTAGCATGCTGAGCAACAACAACAACAACAACAAAATGAGAAAATCAGTAGCGGCAACTCAGGCTTATTGAATGGCTTTGAAACAGGGGGAACAACAAACACAACAGCCAAGAACATATAGGCTTTAGTGTTGGCCTAGAATAGAACGATTGAACTGTTTCTATCATCAGGTACTAAAGGACCACAAAGTACTAAATTCTTCTTCTTCTTCTTCGTACACTCTCAGACGTCCACTTGAATGTTCTCAAAGAAAGCAGTAGTCAGTTTGAGGCTATTTGAATCCCCGTAAAGCTTTTCCATGAGAGGAGTTGGCGTCGGCCATATGCGCTTTCTTTGTACCGCATATAAGGGGCAACTTTGATGCAGATGTTCAGCAGTCATTTTACCAGTGCTACAGTTATACTGATCGGTAGTTCCTATCTTTAGCTTGTTGAATAGATGGTATTTTGGCCAGTATGAAGATTACCACTTGTTCTCTTCTGTTGAACTGGTAGTAAGCCTCATTCTGTGTGTGACCTGGATGTTCTACATTCTATTTGTTTCTGTATCTGATTCTGATAATACTCTTTGCCTCATCGAAAGTTATGCTTGCATCAGGCTGAGGTAGTGTAACTGTCTTTTTTCTCTTGTTGATGTGATCACTGGCCCAAGACAGTATACATGTGGTTAGATGTGTAGTGCGAGCGTATGATGAATTGAGTGTGGGTGCGAATGAAGACGCGAATGTGTTTAGGCTCGTATAGATGTAGATCCTGCAACCCATACTCTCACATGCAGTAATCAAGGATGCTTTGACACTGCAGGCATGTTTCAAGACATTTATTGACGGGAACACACATAGTATCAACAGGAACAGTCAGTGTAACAAGGTCATGCTGACCTGACATCGATAGGTATACATTTGGCATTCAAAAAGGTAAACATCAGAATAGACGTGCATGGTCAATAGCAAAGTTCTTCAATAATGACAGTTCGTAGCGTCGCCCTTGGCGTCTCTGACTAAACGCGTCAGATGCCTTAGTTACTATGACACATAGGTGCAACTTGGCACTACCGCCAATTGCACATATCAGGCTGTAGTATAATAGCCGAAAGCACAGGCCTCGTTCTGACGTCGGCCGTGTACTTCTGTTAAATAGGTTATCATCAACCCTGCAGTAATACTTATTGTAGATAGAAGTTCCGCCAATCTGCGGCTCCCACAATATATCTTCGTCACTGGATTTCTGGACAATATAAGACTAACAGTCTTGGATGGCTACCTCGAGCACAAATATATATAAGTTCTGAAATGGCGGATCAGTGAGCTGCTGTTCACCCTAGGTAATCCTTTACATGTTCTGCCACCGGAAAGCGTAATAATGCATAAAGGTCGGTATTACCTGGTAAATGAATCCTCAGAACTACACAAGGAATTCTGTCGTCATCCCGACGCACAGAGATTCACTGGGGAAAACTGCCATAGCAGTTACTTCGAAGATTCTCCCCGAAAAACAATGGACTCTTGGTCCCTTCAGAAAAACAGGACCTCCCGGCTTCCCGGAAGTATATCTCACTCCCGCTTAAAAAACCTTCCCATAGGCCTACGCCGAACTGTCAACCTCTGACCCTACAGGTCAAACACAATGAATGAATAAACAAGGGAAGACAACCCCTAATCAACCTGACATCGCAGGTAAAGACACAATTATACTTATGATACAAACATAAGCAAATAACTTGACAGATGACTCCGTCGAAAATGACAGCAACATTACTACCACCCCCCCCTGTAAAAAAAAAAATGCAATTTTTTTTTTTTTTTTAATATGCTCATGAGCAAGATAGCACCAGTATCACTTCTGTGCTCATGCAAACAATGAACCTAATATCAGGTACAATAGAAGAGGGTACAAATCATCTCCCAACATAGGAGAAAATATTTCCTTTAAGCCAAACAAACTAAGGGATACCATTCAAGAAACCTAAGTTGCTGGCAATACCAATCATATATCAAACATTACTAAATAATATAATCATAGCAATATACAAATGTCAATGCTATTTTAGCAACATATCACTGATGGATGGACAAAATGAAATTTGTTAAATTATCTAAACATCATCCAAATACATTTGTATTACAACATATTATGATATTAAGGACAGACCTAAGTCTGAAAATATATCAGGAAAAACTAGGACACAAGATTTAACTGGAATCATGTGGGCATCTAGACAATATGTCCGCCATCACATTATCCGAACCACGGATAGCTCGCACCGTGAAATGGAAAGGCTGAAGAGCAATAGCATAACGAGTAGATCTCGAGCTCTTCAAATCCTTACTTTGCATAGCCGTAAGAGCTTTTTGGTCGGTTTCCATAAAGAAATGCGCGCCCAGAAGGAACCTTTGTAGCTTAAGAATGGACCAAACCATAGCCAACAATTCACGGTCCAAAACCGAGTAATTCCTTTCTGCCGCATTCAGCTTCCTAGAAATATACATTACAGGATGCAGAGTTCCTGAATATTCCTGCATTAGTGCCGCTCCAATGCCAGTGGAAGAGGCATCACTACGAAGGACAAAAGTCTTATCAATCGTCGGTAGTCTTAAGATAGGATGAGATGAGAACAAATTCTTAACCTGATCCAATGAAGATTGGCATTCTTGGGACCAAACGCACCATATTAGGAGAACCTTTTTTCAATAACGTTGAAAGTGGTGCCATAATGGAGGACAGATTCTCAATGAATCTTCCATAGAATTGTATCAATCCCAAGAGACTACGCACTTGCTTTTTTGTCTTCGGAACCGAGATATTTAATATCTTTGAAATGTTTTGGTCCTCTGTCTTCAACAGACCATGACCAACTCGATGACCTAGGAAGGAAATTTCACTAAACCCAACAAAAGCTTTAGAGGGTTTAGCAGTCAATCTATGCTCACGTAGAGTAGATAGCAATTCCTTCAGACCCACATAGTGTTCTTCCCAAGTATCGCTGAAAAGACAGATGTCGTCTAAATATGCAATGACATCTGCACGATCTGATAGAATTCGTCGCATCATGCGCACGAAAGTCGCTGGGGCGTTCATAAGCCCGAAAGGCATAAAATTCCATTGAAACAGACCCCTAGGTGTCGAAAAAGCAGTGAGAGGTTTGGCGTGTTCCGTCAGTGGGACTTGCCAATAACCTTTCGACAAGTCTAGTTTAGTAAAGAATTTAGCTTTAGAAAGTCTAATAAGTAGATCATCTAATAACGGCATAGGTTCAGCATCGAACTTCGTAACTTGATTTAATTTGCGATAATCAACGCAAAGACGTATGTTATTGTCTTTCTTTCGAACAATAACTATCGACGAAGAATAAGCTGAAGTGGATGGTTCAATTATTTGTAGTTGAATCATTTCATCCAATTCTTTCTCGACTTGTGCTTGAAAATGAATAGGTATTGGGTATGGTCTTACTCTGATCGGATTACGATCAGTAAGTATGATGTCATGTTCTATGACATCTGTGTGTCCAGGAATGTCGGTAAGGACATCCTGATATGATTGTAACGTAGAGGATACTTGACGCTGTTCCTCAAAAGACAAGTTAGAAGAGACTGTAACGTCTCTCCACGATTCCGTTGAAGTAAGTGGAATCGTAGGAAGAGGTAAGTTCACGTCAGAAAAAATAGTTTCCTCATCCTGTATAACAGACAGGGATGAGATGTGACCATGTTGAACTGGAGAGTCGTCCGTCGCCTGGAAAATAGGCTGTAAATAGTCTGGACTTTCAATAAACTCTGTTAACATATTTATATGGAAGGTTTTATGCCTTCCATCCACATCGACAATATAGTCGACATCAGAAATTTTCGAGACTATAGTGTATGGACCCTTCCAAGAAATGAGAAGTCTATTCTCTCTTGAGGGCAGTAAGACATATGCTTTGTCTCCAGGACAAAGTTGACGTAGGCGTCTTTTCTTATTAGCAAATCGCCTAGCTTTTTCTTTCGCAAATTCGGAAGATGAAGTTGCTAACCTGCACGATTCGATAATCTTTTCTCTAAGAGCTATAACATATTCATATGACGATTGTGTATCATCGTCAATATTATCGGAAGTTATCAAATCGTGTAACAAGGACATTGGCCCGCGCGGTTGCGCGCCAAAGACAAGTTCGAAAGGAGAAAACCCTGTATGCTCGTTGGGAACCTCTCTATAGGCAAAGAGGACTGCAGGTAAAACCCTGTCCCAATCTTCAGGATGATCCTCCGTTATCTTGCCAAGTAAGTTCTTTAGTGTCCTGTTAAGACGTTCTACCAATCCATTGGACATTGGATGATAAATACTACTGAGAGACCTTTTAATGTCTAGCGTAGCCATTACCTGAGACATAACGTCCGAAATTAACTGAGTGCCGTGATCCGACAGTATTTCTCCGGGGAATCCCAGACGAGAAAATACGAGCCAAAGAGCATCAGCGATATCGACAGTTGATATGCTCTTCAGAGGAATAGCCTCTGGCCAACGCGTGCACATGTCCACGCAAGTGAGGATAAATTGGTGTCCTCTGGCTGACTTAATTTTGAACGGACCAATGATGTCTATAGCCATTTTCTGAAACGGCCGAATCGGAATATCTGCAGCCTGAATAGGAGCAGCATGTCTCGGACCCCTAGACTTGACCTCTTGACAAATTTTGCAAGATCGGCAATAAATTCGGATGTCTTTATTCACGAATGGCCAAAAGAATGACGCAAGGACTCTAGTTTTAGTTCTGGAAAAACCCATGTGTCCAGCACACTGAGAATCGTGTGCATGCCGAAGAATTAAGGCTCTCATACACTTAGGCACAAGAATTTGCGAATGCATAGACTTGTCCGAGTGTTGTACCATTCGTACCAATATACCATTCTTCATAGTGATATACGATTTGTGATTCGTATTTTGAT
This sequence comes from Oreohelix idahoensis, assembly GCA_024509875.1. Classification (NCBI taxonomy): domain Eukaryota; kingdom Metazoa; phylum Mollusca; class Gastropoda; order Stylommatophora; family Oreohelicidae; genus Oreohelix; species Oreohelix idahoensis. Next base: position 287,816 of record JAMPIV010014517.1, on the reverse strand, counting down.
TGGGATCCCCTTTCTTTGCAAGAAGGAAGTATTTCTTCAAAGAAGGATCCTCTTCTTGACGTTTAACAAACGAGTCATGGGAAATCACCAAGTGCTCGTCTTGGCTATCAACTTCATTACTATTATCAGATGAAGTTGGGGGATTAAGAGCTTGAGCTCTTGTCACCACTGCATTGACCGTTTGAATGTTTCTTTCTTCCCAACTAGAAATTTGTTGCGGGGTGCATTCCTTAACCCCATGAATACGACCGATTATAAGATCCGCAATAGGATTAGGAAGAAGACATGCATGGACATCTCCTGTGAAGAAAGGAGTGTCAATCCTAATAATAGCAGTAGGATAGCTTTCCATAGTACCACCAAATGTAACACATTTGATTGTTTTTCCAGTGGCACAGCAAGGATCTATCAGAGACTCCTTAACCCCGACGGTAGTACATCCCGAATCGAAAAGTACTGAGACTAGCCTATCATTTATTAGACCTTTATGTAAGATGAGAGATCCTCTCCCATCATGCGCAACTGTAGCAGGTAGAGCAGGAAGAGGGTGACCACAACTTAGCGTAGATACAGTTGATGAGTCAAACAATGTTAAGCATTGGGGGCATTCAGTTGCTCTCCCAAAATCGAAAGCACAACCAGTGATAGCCCTAGAATTACCACTATCATTTACTGTATTACAGGCTCCATCAAACTCTTGTTGCGCAGAGTTTGCCTGTTGGTAAGGTCTTTTTTTGTTAAACCTAGGTCTACCTCGATTATCATTTCCCCTGTAATTATTTCGACTATCATTTCCCCTGTAATTGTTATTATATTGCCTATTGTAATCATCATTCCGGTTTGAATCCCCGGTTTCTAAATTCACCATCGTCATAATCTTGACGTCGAGAATGATTACCTCGAAAATTTGAATAGTTATTATTTGGATAGCCTTTACGAAAGTGTCTCAAATTATTACCACTAAAATTACGAGAACTACCATCTTGTCTCCACTGCATAGACGAAGAACCATCATGTGTTGGATTACTCCGCTTCTGAGTGTAATTTTGATTACTTCCCCTATTCCAATTTTGTTGAGCACCCTGAAATTTTTTTTCTGAAATTAGGGCCATATGGTGTTGCCGAAGCAGCTGGCAACCCTTCTTTCACTTTAGAATTGCTAACTGTAGCATGGGGATGTGCTGTGGCATACTGACAACAGTATTCCTCCATTTCTTTTAAGTTTTTAGGCTTACGCTCATGAAGGAATGCAAGAAAAGAATCATTAACAGATGACAAAACCTTATCTCGCAATAATAAGTCCATTAGACCTTCATATGTTTTCTCAATCTGAGACAACTCAACCCATCGTGTAAATGTACGACGTATCTTTGTAACAAAATCAGAGAAATCTACTCCATTTTCTGGCAACATTGTCCTAAAACGAAGACGATAGTCTTCTTGTTTTAATTGGTATTTTTTTAGCAATGCTGCCCTGACAACATCATAATTAGTCCTCTCATGTTCGTCTATTGTCATAAGAGTAGTCACTGTGTCACCTGTAAAAAATGGCATCAGTTGTTCAACATATTTTTCCTTTTTTATGTTATGCGTATCGCACAAAAATTGGAATCTATCTAGATAATCTGCTACGTCATCCTTTAAAGGATTGAAATGAGGCAATTTAATCCTACTAACAAACTCCTTTGTCGTACTCGAAGTTGTTTGCTGAGCACCCGTACTCGCCAATTTCAATTTCTCTAACTCCAAAATTGCGAGTTTTTCATCAAGTTCCATCTTCTGTTTTCTTTCCTCATGTTCCATTTTTCTAATTTCAGCCTCAGCAGCAGCTTGAAGTTTTTTTTCCCTCTGCAGCAGCTTGAAGTTTTTTTTCCTCTGCAGCAGCTTGAAGTTTTTTTTTTTCCTCTGCAGCAGCTTGAGCTTGAATTTTTTTGTCTTCCATTTCCATCTGGAATTTTCTTTCATCAGCTGCAGCTTGAGCTTTCCTCTCCTCAGCAGCAGCTTGAGCTTTTCTCTCCTCAGCCTCTCTTTGATACCTTCTTTCTTCAAGTTCTAATCTTCTATTCTCAGCTTCTAGCTTCTTTAGTTCAGCTTCTGCTTTCAATTTAATTTCCTCTTTTTGTTTCTTTTCTTCTGACTTTAATGCAATGGCGAATTGAGCAGATGAATATTCTTCCAATTCTTTACCAGACTTACCAAGGGTCAACCCTTGCTGGATGAAGAAATCCAATGTAGACATTCTGTCTAATGAGATCAGAAACCTGAAAAAAAATTAAATAAATTACCTTATCCCACTTCAATGGGAGACAAGTCTGAAATGCTAGACTTGTATACTCACTTCACTTTATTTTACTGTCTTAGTCTTAGACAAAGACTTTGTATGTTCCTCTTGTTTATAATGTACCCAAAAAATCACTCGAGTACCTGTGGAAAAAAAAATTCCCTTATATCCCACTCACTATGGGCACAAGTCTTTTTTATAAAGAACTTGAATATGTATTTCACCTTGTCTCAATCTTTGTAGATAACAAGTCTTTTATCAAAGAACTTGTATAAATATCTTATATAATATTTTATTAAGAAACTCTATATGAAGAGTCTACCTTATCAATAATATCAAAACATGACCAAGTATGTGTATGTAGACTGTGCATGACAGTAATGTAGTACAACCAAAAAAAAAAATACAAAGACAAAAATACAAAACAATACAAATGGCAACACTGTTTTAACCAAAAATGTGTAGAGAAATACACAAGAAAGGAGAGACCTACAGAATACAAACAAAACAAATCGACAATCAAAACTGAAAAACAGACAAAATATTACAAAAACAACGTTAAGTACAATTACATCACAGCTAACATCAATAGCGACCAATTGTCACTAGCAAATTTCCAAATTAAGAAAATTTGCACCTACAGACCGCTTACAGTAAGCCTCGATCAAGTGGCATATTTACCGTAAGACCCACCAACCGAAAAACCCGCAGAAAAATACACCAAAAACAGTAGAAGTGACATAAACATATAGCAATCAATTTCAATGTGTTGCAGAACAAGTTCAGTCACAGCTGAAACTAAAATAAATTTCTTGCTCCTTGCGAACACAGAAACGAAATGTCAAACGCGCACTGAACGTCAAATCCACTGTAACATAAAGTGGTATTCACGAACCAAAGTTACTATGACCTTCTCAAATTACGCCTTGCACATTGAATGTTTACAATTTCACGTACTGTTTACAGACACTTGACCTCCAACAATGTAGCTTGAATGCTCTGACCTAGAAAAGTCTGTTGTTGAATGAAACGTGTCACAACCCGCAGTACTGTTTACAATAGGAACCCGCCTTCTATGCAGTTATGGTCCACGTAGCAAATGCCTAGTAGTTCACTTCAGTACTTGTCTTGTTATGCTTTATGTAGCATTATAATATAAATGCTCGTACTGTTTATTTGTGTCAACCGTTAATGACCTATATCTGTCCTGTTGTAGCCAAAACTTGCAAGTGTAGAATTAGCGCTGTGTGTTACGGCTGTCCCGTGTGTAGCTTAGACCCACAGATCAGAAGTGTAATGTGTACTTGTCCTTCTTGTAACTTTCTCGACAAAACTGGAGACATCATACATGTAACAGCCAACCAGGAATGTAAATTTCTGGATCCATAAATGTCAACAATAATGTCAAATGCTCGCTCTGTTCTTTTTAAACCCACAGGTCTGGTCCATCAGAAATGTAAGTTTCTAGGCCACATTGGCGACAAGAAATGTATCATAAGAGCCCACGTAACTGGTCCACCAGAAATGTAACTGTCTTTTTTCTCTTGTTGATGTGATCACTGGCCCAAGACAGTATACATGTGGTTAGATGTGTAGTGCGAGCGTATGATGAATTGAGTGTGGGTGCGAATGAAGACGCGAATGTGTTTAGGCTCGTATAGATGTAGATCCTGCAACCCATACTCTCACATGCAGTAATCAAGGATGCTTTGACACTGCAGGCATGTTTCAAGACATTTATTGACGGGAACACACATAGTATCAACAGGAACAGTCAGTGTAACAAGGTCATGCTGACCTGACATCGATAGGTATACATTTGGCATTCAAAAAGGTAAACATCAGAATAGACGTGCATGGTCAATAGCAAAGTTCTTCAATAATGACAGTTCGTAGCGTCGCCCTTGGCGTCTCTGACTAAACGCGTCAGATGCCTTAGTTACTATGACACATAGGTGCAACTTGGCACTACCGCCAATTGCACATATCAGGCTGTAGTATAATAGCCGAAAGCACAGGCCTCGTTCTGACGTCGGCCGTGTACTTCTGTTAAATAGGTTATCATCAACCCTGCAGTAATACTTATTGTAGATAGAAGTTCCGCCAATCTGCGGCTCCCACAATATATCTTCGTCACTGGATTTCTGGACAATATAAGACTAACAGTCTTGGATGGCTACCTCGAGCACAAATATATATAAGTTCTGAAATGGCGGATCAGTGAGCTGCTGTTCACCCTAGGTAATCCTTTACATGTTCTGCCACCGAAAAGCGTAATAATGCATAAAGGTCGGTATTACCTGGTAAATGAATCCTCAGAACTACACAAGGAATTCTGTCGTCATCCCGACGCACAGAGATTCACTGGGGAAAACTGCCATAGCAGTTACTTCGAAGATTCTCCCCGAAAAACAATGGACTCTTGGTCCCTTCAGAAAAACAGGACCTCCCGGCTTCCCGGAAGTATATCTCACTCCCGCTTAAAAAACCTTCCCATAGGCCTACGCCGAACTGTCAACCTCTGACCCTACAGGTCAAACACAATGAATGAATAAACAAGGAAAGACAACCCCTAATCAACCTGACATCGCAGGTAAAGACACAATTATACTTATGATACAAACATAAGCAAATAACTTGACAGATGACTCCGTCGAAAATGACAGCAACAGGTAGATGTGAACCTTCTTTTGCCATTATGTCAGCCTCTTCATTGCCGGTGGTTACAATGAGATGGGATCCATTGGATCACAACACTTTTTAATCGTTGACAAAGTTTGTGGAGCACTATTCTGAGGTCATCAAGGTCTGTATTATTTTGGCTTTTCAACGTTGCAATTACTGACTGTGCATCAGTAAAGAAAGCAACTTGTCTTTCTGTGCTTTCTTCTGTCAATATAACCTCTGCTGCAGTTTTCAAGGCATCTGTCTCTGCTCTGAAGTTACTTGAGAATTGTCCTGTTGCCACTGACAGCCTTTTTTCTGCACCAGTGCTTAACGTCAGAAAGACACCCACACCTCCATTTTCTGTTGCATTTGTTGCTGATCCATCTGTGTATGCATGGGCCCAGGTGTTGCATGGGTAATGTTTCTCTATGTATTTTGTCGCTATGGATTTTCTATCTGTTGCAGTTTGGCTCTTTTTTCTTTCAATTTCAGGAATGTTTTCTATCATTTCAGGGAAACGATGTTGTTTCCAAACTGGACGCTTGTGTGCAGTGTAGATGGGTTTAATAGTGGATATTTCATTTATGGAAACTGCTCTCATCTGTGGTTTGGTTGATTCTACAAAGTTGCTTAGTTTGAGTCTTTGCCTTCTAAGAGCATTCATTCTATGGCACATTGGGTGGTCTGTTAGTCTTTTGAATTTTTCGGCCTGTTGCTGAGCCCTGCAGTCTCTTCTATCCTCCATTGGCTGAAGGCATGTAATCTTTTCGAGTTCTTTTATAGGTGTTGTAGTGAAATTGACAGAGATACAACGGTAAAATACCTCCAAAGATAACATGTAAGGCTAAAAACATAATGCGTAGGCTGCTGATAGTACATGATCGCCCAGACCGCGGGTCATCACCCTCCATAAAAATTGACTTGCTAGACAGGAGGGGAACGGCGGATAAAAAGGAAAAAAATATGACTGGAAAGTTTGCGTGAGGCTAGAAAGGCTAAGGAGACGCAATTGGGGGGGAAACGGAGAAAAGTCACGTTTCCCAAGTTGACAAAGTAAGGAACTCGACAGAAGGGACCTTGGATATGTTACGCCACAGTCATTTATTGGTCGCTTTTGCGATACCAAGCCTTTGATTTGAATTCAGCGGCAGAACGCAGATGTTTGGAATATTACAAAAATTAAAAAGTAACTTTTTCGTAATATTAATGTTAGGAATATAAAAATTAGCTGGCCGGATGGCCCATTCTGAGCAGTGAACTAATATGTTCTTAATTTTACAGACGGATAGATAATATTGAAGATAATGACAAAAGACAGTGTTGTTCACATCAGCGACAGACTGTATTGAATAAAAAGTGTCGCTATTTGCACACAAAAACACGACCTTGAGACGCAGGTGTTCAATATCTTTGATCTTACTTAGTAGGGAAGCGAAGGGACATTGGTGGGAGCTGTGTCTAAATATAACTTTTAACGACAAAATTTTGGAGGGGAGAGAAAGGTTGGTTCAAAAATCAAGTACGTTTTTGAAAAAAAAAAAACAAGTAGAGACGGACAGACTAACAGATAAACATCCATACTTGACTGAAGCATGACTGAAATGACTTTAGGGTAGGAAATTTGAATTTGAAATAAACCTAGGCAGTGATTGGCCACAGACAATCATTTTATCGGCGCTCAGACGCGCAAGTGGGGCCATTCCTCAATAGTTGTTCGATGATAGACACAGTATTTTAAAGTGTGGTGATTTCCAAATGAAAGAAAGTGAAATAAGTTCAGGGACGCCATACTATAGCCAGCAGCTCAGCTGAGTTTTGCTAGCATTTCTGTGTTCTTTATTCATAATCTGAGCTGTGAGTTTCAGTTGTCAACAAGGCGGTGTCCATTCAGTTGGTGATTTTACTCGAGTGTATCTGTGCAGTACGTTGTGACAGAGACCACTATTATTGCCCGCCAGCACGGAGAGGTGGGACCACCAGATTTCAGCACCAGAGCTACATATGCAAGTTGAGTGAGCCTCTGGTCTGCTGGAAGTTCACCAACGCCTTTTAGTTACTAATACCCCATAAAATTCCTGCAATTTACTGGACACTGTGTAGTCAATATAGACAGGTGTGATGAGGCCACCCCAACAGCACAAGCATTAACTATCCTCCCAAGTAGATGACTACTAGAACATTTTAATAAAACTAACTAGTCTAGTACTTATATATGTACACTCTTGCATTTATTATGTAACATTCCATGCATTTCTTTCATAATTTTTAAATCCTTTTTTTAAAAAAAAAAAGTTCTGGTCAACATAAAACTTGATCCAGAACAAAATAAATGTAATATAATTCTATCAAAAATTTTACACTCTTGAGTTAGTTCAGTGTATTATAATATTTGTTAAATATTATTAGTCTGCTTAAATATCTGTGGGTGTATCTATAACTATCACACCACATTACATATCATTACCCTAGACATTTTACATAGCTACATTCATTAAGAAAAAAAAATTGAGTGTGAGGTCGTAGTGGTAGCAAGAAAGGCCTTCTGACAATTCACAACTACATTTTATCTCAGGAGCCTTCACAGCTGGCCTCATACATTACATTTAGTAATATCACCATCATACAATACCATCAAACCCACTACATACATTGGGGTCTTGTCCAGGGATAATTAGCCCAACAGTAATATTAGGATCTCCTGGTTGGAGAAATAAAATTAGGGGAAAAAAATTGTGAAATTCCCTTTAAAATTAAAAGTGTCCCTGCAGATAAAAGTTGGTGAATCTTCACAGCCAGTGATAATTAATTAGTTAACTGGTTAGTTAGAATTAGTTAGACTATAGTCATAAGAAGTACTTAGTGTATTTACTGGTTAGAGATTTAGCTTGTATATTATTATATTGTCTGAAAAGTATGGCGGAGCTAGCAAAATTCCGATCAGCTGCTGTGCTGACCGCAAAGGAGATGGGAATGGATGGTCAGATTTTAATTCAATATGTAACGGCTGAATGTGATAAATATATTGAAAGGGAAGATAGAAAGGTAGCTGAAGAGAAGAGGTTACAAATTGAGGCTGATAGAGAAATTAAGAGGCTGCAGATTGAGGCAGAAGAAAAACGACAGCAAAGGGAGGCAGAAGAAAAACGACAGCAAAGGGAGGCAGAAGAAAAACGACAGCAAAGGGAGGCAGAAGAAAAAAAAGGTTGACTGCCGAAAGGGAGGCAGAAGATAGAAGGTTGCAAAGGGAGCACGAATTACGACTAAGGGAGCTGGAATTACAAGGCCCGGCTCCTGAAAATGGTGCCAGCCCTTTTGCCTCAGATGCTACGCCCAGTCTGGGAGCCTCAAACTCAGCTATGGGGTTTCATTTAGACCATTTTGTTGAAAAAGACGATGACATAGAGGGGTACCTAGGACGTTTTGAGTTATTAGCTACTACATATGGGTTAGAGAGAGAGAGGTGGAGTTTAAAGCTATCACAGGGATTGAGAGGTACTTCTTATGAAGTATTTGCCAAAATGAACAGGGAAGACCAAGACAATTATGACATGTTAAAGCAGGCTTTGTTATTAAGGTACGAGAAGAATGGTGAATTTTATCGTAAGAAATTTAGAAATGCCAAACTGTTGTCTGGGGAGACATACCACCAATTCTCTGCTAGACTAGAAACCTATTTGGAGAAATGGACGGCTCTGGGGAAGACCCAAGATCTTAAAGAAATGATCATGATTGAGCAATTGAGAGAGTCCATGGCTCCAGACATGAGAAAATTTCTCATGGAACAAGGTGCAGAGAAGTTGGGGGAAATTTTAAATGTTGCTGAGAGGTATCAGGCAGCTCAGGCAGAGGTAAGTGGTGCTAAAAAGAAGCACATAGACAATTTTAAAGCTCCACAGCAATTTAATAAATTTGATAATAGAGAGCAGGGAAATAAAGGTAGGACAAACTTTGAGCGGCCAAGAAATGACTATCGCGACAGAAACTCACAGTTCAATGACCAAAAGTTCAATGAAAGAAAACCGTTGAACCAAGGAAAAAGATGGTGTAAATGGTGCAAGAAGGATAACCATAACACCGAATTTTGTAGAAGGAAACCTTCAAACATTGCTGCAATGAAGTCGGGGACGCGAAGATTAAAGGTTAATCCTAATGGACAACAGGAACCTTATCACCCCCCAGTTTGTGAGGATGTTATTTGTAATGGGGTCACCATAAGGTGCCTTTATGATACAGGTTTGGATTATGATTCAGTTGTGAAGTCTAGCCTAGTGGACCCAAGTCAGTATACCACAGAAACAGTGGAAATACAAGGGGCGACTAAGGACATACCACTCATGACACTTCCCATCGCAAGGATAACGGTGAAAACTCGCTATGTGGAGGGAGAAATCAGAGCAGCAGTGATAGATGAACCAATCTACCCTCTGATATTGGGGTGTAGATACGTCTTCTTGGGGAATCCCGAGAAACCTGTGATCATGGCGACAGTGCAGACCAGGTCACAGAAGAAGGAGGAAGAAGGTGAACCTATAAATGCTCATCCAGAGGAGATGAGGAAGGCGCAGGCTGAGGATAGGACACTCAAGCCCTGTTTTAAAAAATTGCCCAAATGCCACACACCTCCGAGCAAGGGGGAATATTTCATGAAGAACAAACTCTTATACAGGAAGGCCGGAACTGGAACAAATGGTCACAACCAGCTGGTTCTTCCCACTTCATATAGAGATAAAGTGATGGAACTCGGGCATGCGATTCCCTTCAGTGGTCACATGGGGATCAGCGCCACAGGACAGCGTATAGCTTGTCATTACTTCTGGCCAGGGATAACGGAGGATATAAAAAGATATGTCAAATCCTGCCCAGAATGTCAAAGGGTAGCTCCAAAGCACTGGACTGCTCCTGCAACTCTAGGGGAAATGCCCATAGTGGGAACACCTTTTGAGAGGGTTGCAGTGGATATTGTAGGACCTCTCACTCGGACCAAGAGGAGGAACAGTTACATCCTTACTCTGGTGGACACTTGTTCTATGTGGGGAGAGGCGGTAGCCCTGCCATCAATTGATTCAAAACATGTAGCAGAGGCACTACTTACAATATTTACCCGATTAGGATTCCCGCATCAAATCTTGACGGATAATGGTTCTCAGTTCAAGGGGAAACTAACGGAAGAAGTTTTTAAGCTATTTCAAGCCAGACACTTTCATTGTAGTCCGTACCATCCACAAGGGAACGGCCAGGTAGAGAGGTTCAACGGGACTCTCATTTCTATCCTGAGAAAGCTGGCACACGAAAAACCGGATCTGTGGGATCAATTCCTGCCCGCCGCATTGTTTGCGTACCGGGAGGTACCACATAGTTCAACCGGGATGGCTCCCGCAACTCTGCTATTTGGGAGGCCAATAAAAGGTCCATTAGAAGCTCTATTAAGGACCTGGACAGATGAGAAGGCGGAAGAGACTGTTACCTCATCGTATCAATACGTGAACGAACTGACCACTCGTTTGAAAGCTGGATGGAAACTGGCAAATGATAATTTGAAGCAAGCCAGGAAGAAACATGCAGCATATTTTAATAGGAAGGCAAAGGACAGGGAACTGGCAGTCGGAGAGAAGGTGCTGCTTCTACTACCCGGAAGCCAGAATAAATTACAAATTGGTTGGCAAGGTCCATATACGGTTCTAGAGAAGGTGTCTAGAACAAACTATAAAATTGACAAAAAGGGGAAGGAGAAAGTTTATCATGTAAACCTGTTAAAGAAGTATCTGGACAGACCACTCCAGGAAAGCACCCCCTTATTGACCTTGGCTATTGCAACCCAGATGCAAAAAGAACCACTCACCTCACATGAATACCCATTACATCCTTGTGAAACCGCAGCACAGGTAAAAGTCAGTAAGCACCTGACTAAAAACCAGAGGGAGAGAGTTCAACAGGTTCTGGAGGAACATACAGATGTATTAACAGATAAACCAGGCCATACAAATTTGCTACAGTATGACATGAAACTGGTAGACTCAAACCCAATCTGTATGAGAGCCTATTCTATTCCGTTCGCGAAGGAGAAGGCATTGAAGGAAGAAATAGAGTATTTGTTGAAGGAGGGGATTATTTCGCACAGTGAATCATCTTTTAGTTCTAGTGTCGTTTTGTTGAGAAAACCGTCTGGGGAACACAGACTGTGCATAGATTACAGGAAACTGAATGCTGTCACAGAAGGACAAGTGGATCCATTACCAGACACAAAACAGTTATTTGCCAGACTGAACAAGGCAAAATACTTTTCAAAGGTGGATCTTAGTAAAGGCTATTACCAGATCCCAGTGAAGCCTGAAGTGAGAGCTTATTTGGCTTTTAGCACTTCGGATGGACATTATGAATTCAATATGCTACCATTCGGACTGAAAAATGCTCCGAGTGTGTTTTCAAGGATGATGCGCAAATTGTTGGATCCCCTGAATAACCCATGTATCACGAATTTCATGGATGATATTCTCGTCGCCACAGAGACATTTGAAGAACACATTGAAGCTCTGGAGATGTTGTTTGATAGACTTCGGGAGGCGAACTTAACTGCTAGGCCAACAAAATGTTGTATTGGATGCAAAGAGTTGGAATTCTTGGGACACACTGTATATCAGGGTAATATGACCCCTGATCCTAAGAACTTGGAAAAACTGCAGAGAGCACCTAGGCCGCAAACAAAAAAGGACGTGCGATCATTTGTGTCGTTATGCGGATTTTATCAGAAATACATCAAGAATTTTAACGCTATTTGTGCTCCTCTGACTGATCTGACTCGCAAGGGACTTCCAGATAAAATTATTTGGACTGCACAATGTGAACTAGCGTTCCAAGAGTTAAAGGAAAAACTCACTAGCAAGCCTATTCTCAAACTGCCTGATTTGACACAGGACTTTGTCTTAAGAACCGATGCAAGTAATGTAGGACTAGGAGGGGCTTTGTTGCAAAGATCATCTTCACCTGATGGGGAACTGAAACCAGTCGCTTATGCAAGCCGTAAATTGAATAAGGCGGAACAAGGATACTCCACAAGCGAAAAAGAATGTTTAGCGTTAATCTGGGCAATAAAGAAGTTTCAAATCTATCTGTATGGTAGGACTTTTGTGGTGGAGACGGACCATCAGCCTCTCGTATTCTTATCTCAGGCTAAGCATGAAAACGCAAGATTGCTGAGGTGGTCTTTATTGCTTCAACCTTATCAGTTCAGTATCCAATATATCCCAGGCAAATTGAATGTCGGTGCAGATTTCCTCAGTCGGCACCCCTGTGATCAAAATTAGAGTAGTGGCAGACGTGAGGAGTAATTTTACCTATGTGTATCGCTGGTTTTGGAACTTGCCATAGGCATGTTTTCAAGTGGGGAGATGTGTAGTGAAATTGACAGAGATACAACGGTAAAATACCTCCAAAGATAACATGTAAGGATAAAAACATAATGCGTAGGCTGCTGATAGTACATGATCGCCCAGACCGCGGGTCATCACCCTCCATAAAAATTGACTTGCTAGACAGGAGGGGAACGGCGGATAAAAAGGAAAAAATATGACTGGAAAGATTGCGTGAGACTAGAAAGGCTAAGGAGACGCAATTGGGGGGGAAACGGAGAAAAGTCACGTTTCCCAAGTTGACATAAAGTAAGGAACTCGACAGAAGGGACCTTGGATATGTTACGCCACAGTCATTTATTGGTCGCTTTTGCGATACCAAGCCTTTGATTTGAATTCAGCGGCAGAACGCAGATGTTTGGAATATTACAAAAATTAAAAAGTAACTTTTTCGTAATATTAATGTTAGGAATATAAAAATTAGCTGGCCGGATGGCCCATTCTGAGCAGTGAACTAATATGTTCTTAATTTTACAGACGGATAGATAATATTGAAGATAATGACAAAAGACAGTGTTGTTCACATCAGCGACAGACTGTATTGAATAAAAAGTGTCGCTATTTGCACAAAAAAACACGACCTTGAGACGCAGGTGTTCAAATCTACTTAGTAGGGAAGCGAAGGGACATTGGTGGGAGCTGTGTCTAAATATAACTTTTAACGACAAAATTTTGGAGGGGAGAGAAAGGTTGGTTCAAAAATCAAGTACGTTTTTGAAAAAAAAAAAAAACAAGTAGAGACGGACAGACTAACAGATAAACATCCATACTTGACTGAAGCATGACTGAAATGACTTTAGGGTAGGAAATTTGAATTTGAAATAAACCTAGGCAGTGATTGGCCACAGACAATCATTTTATCGGCGCTCAGACGCGCAAGTGGGGCCATTCCTCAATAGTTGTTCGATGATAGACACAGTATTTTAAAGTGTGGTGATTTCCAAATGAAAGAAAGTGAAATAAGTTCAGGGACGCCATACTATAGCCAGCAGCTCAGCTGAGTTTTGCTAGCATTTCTGTGTTCTTTATTCATAATCTGAGCTGTGAGTTTCAGTTGTCAACAAGGCGGTGTCCATTCAGTTGGTGATTTTACTCGAGTGTATCTGTGCAGTACGTTGTGACAGAGACCACTATTATTGCCCGCCAGCACGGAGAGGTGGGACCACCAGATTTCAGCACCAGAGCTACATATGCAAGTTGAGTGAGCCTCTGGTCTGCTGGAAGTTCACCAACGCCTTTTAGTTACTAATACCCCATAAAATTCCTGCAATTTACTGGACACTGTGTAGTCAATATAGACAGGTGTGATGAGGCCACCCCAACAGCACAAGCATTAACTATCCTCCCAAGTAGATGACTACTAGAACATTTTAATAAAACTAACTAGTCTAGTACTTATATATGTACACTCTTGCATTTATTATGTAACATTCCATGCATTTCTTTCATAATTTTTAAATCCTTTTTTTAAAAAAAAAAAGTTCTGGTCAACATAAAACTTGATCCAGAACAAATAAATGTAATATAATTCTATCAAAAATTTTACACTCTTGAGTTAGTTCAGTGTATTATAATATTTGTTAAATATTATTAGTCTGCTTAAATATCTGTGGGTGTATCTATAACTATCACACCACATTACACATCATTACCCTAGACATTTTACATAGCTACATTCATTAAGAAAAAAAATTGAGTGTGAGGTCGTAGTGGTAGCAAGAAAGGCCTTCTGACAATTCACAACTACATTTTATCTCAGGAGCCTTCACAGCTGGCCTCATACATTACATTTAGTAATATCACCATCATACAATACCATCAAACCCACTACAGGTGTTGAAGTCACAGAAATGACGATAGAGGTTGTTATGGTTCTGGCGCACGCGCATTTGTTGGTCATTTCTGAATCAGAGAAACCATTTAGAAGTACAACTAATTTATTTGAAACTACTGAGATGTTTCACTGTATGAAAAGCGAAATGGAGTTCTGTAGCAGCAACTTTATTCTGCTCTGTGCTTGTTTCTTTTATACATTTTGATTGCGAACTTTCTGGTTTCACGTTTCTGTGTGCGCGTTTAAAAATAAAAAAAATCAGCAGCACCATTTATGTTACTGACACAAATGTAGTACCTCTGCACACGAGACATTCCGCTTCTGAATATTGTCGACCGCTTGCAAACGTGAAAATTTCTTTTCAATTCATCTGTGAATACATACTTTTTTGGGTCTGTGTAGTACGTACTGTAGTAAATATATAATGTAATCAATTGATGTTTAATTCAATATTAGAGTTAAAAGTATTTGGAATTTGCAATAGCCGCCGAGGTTTGACTGACTAAACCTAATACTGTCTTATCATTCAAAGTGCATGTTTTCGTAACAGGTGGCAATAAGCAAACAGAGCAAAAATGACATAACATGAGCTAAAATAAGATGATAATCTATTACAAACAATCAAACAACATGAAAGCTCACGGTTTTTAAAAAAAATAAATTATTTGCTCCAGACTGTGCAGCTTTAATTCAGTCGTCAGATCTTAAATTCAAATGTGGAATTATCGAAATGGCATCTCTCGTGTTATTTAGTAAATCGCATAAAAGTCGGATATTCCAACATTTAAAAAATAAATCCTGCCGGACGAATAGTTAGAATGAAAAGCCGGACAAATCCGGACGCATAGTAGCCCTGCCCTAGGCTCCAGCTCATCAGAAAGTATGGAACACGAAATACCAAGAAGGAATTTATCCAATACGAGCAGCTACGTTTATGTTGATGTGCATCTTTTTATTTTAAGTAGTTTATAGATATCATATCACAACGGGCTGATCACCCGTTTGCCAGTCACTTCGATTACGGAAACAACGGCAAATGGGTTGATTTGCCGTTGCCCTAAAGACGCCACTAGGCGTGATGGGAAACAATGGCAAAGAAAACCTATCTGCTGTTGCCCTAAGACGCCACTAGGCGTAATGGCCACTGACTGCTTTGACGGTCGGTGGCTAAGGACGGAAGAAGAAGAAGAAGATATCATATACCCGATGTAATATTGTGTGCCCTTCCGTCTTGTCTCAAATTAATATTTAAATTCCACGTGGCTCCATAGCTCAGTTGGTTAGAGCGTCTGCCTAGTAAGCAGAAGGTCGAGGGTTCAAATCCCTCTGGAGCCTGCTGCCATAAATTTTAGTTTTTTTTTAATCTAATGTTATTTTTACCCATTTGTTTTTATTGATGACAATTATTGCTTACTATATAATTGATTTGTGTCGTGCTTTTTCTTTCATACACGTTTTAGCTGAAACTTTTTTATACGTTTTATTTACAGGTGACTATAAATAACTACACGAAAGTTACATCTGATCAATGTTATCATACGGAAAGACGTCGCTTAGCAACAAAAAACAAAAACAAAAAAAGAATCGAAAATCAGAAGCCGCAACTCATTGGATGGCTTTGAAACAGGGGAAACAACAAACACAACAGACAAGAAAATATAGTTCAACAAACACATGCCAAGTCCCCCTGTCACGTGCCATCATCTCAAGTTCTTTCCATGTTCTCCTCATCATTTTCACCTCTGTTTCCAACTCTCTTCTCCATGTACTTCTTGGTCTTCCTCTGCCTCTCTTGCCCTGGGGGTTCCAGAACAAGGACTGCCCTGTAATGCTATCAACAGGTTTCCTCAGTGTGTGTCCTATCCATCGCCATCGTCTTCTTCTCATTTCTTGTTCCACTGGCACTTGTCTAGTTCTTGTCATCAGTTCCACGTTGGTAATCTTGTCATACCATTTTAATCCCTCTATTCTACGCAAGCAACCATTTATGAAAGTCTGTAGCTTTTTGGTTGTTATCTTTGTTGTTCTCCATGTCTCTGAGCCATACAATAGGACTGACTTCACATTTGAGTTGAAGATTCTTATTTTCGTGTTGGATCCTATTTCTCTTGATCTCCATATGTTTCCCAACGCAATGAAAGCTCCTCTTGCCTTTTGTATTCTTATTTTGATATCACTGTCTGTCCCTCCAACTTTGTCTATATTACTTCCAAGATATGTGTATGATTCTACATCTTGTATTGGTGTTTCTTCAAGTTCAACCCTGTTATCATTACCTGCATTTATTCGCAATAATGCACTTAATAGACATAGTGTAAACATGATTTTAGGCTTTTATATGTACTGGGAAGCAAAAAAAAAAAAAAAAAATGGGTATGACCCGCTTTATTGCGATATTCGCTTTTTTTGCGGTGGTCTGGAACCGAACCCGCAATATCTCCGAGGTATACCTGTATACGCACATCGGGATTCTCGGTGCTACGGAGTTCGTGCACTGTGCTGAGATCCTCCTTGTGTGATCTAAGAGAGGAGATCGGAGCACTGATGGAGTTGTCAATGAAGATAGTCTTTAAAACCAAAGCCATGGAGAACAAGATTATGACATTTGATAGGACAAACATTGAGGAAACCTATTGATAGGACAAACATTGACGAAACCTATTGATAGGACAAACCGTGAGGAAATCTATTGATAGCATTACAAGACAGTCCTTGTTCTGCAATCCCCCAGGGTAAGCAAGTTAAAGGACGATCGGAAAGCACACGGAAAATGAGAAATGGGAACATCAATGAAATGGATGAGGAGGACATAGAGGGACCTTATGTGGGTAATACTGGACAAGAGGACTTGGAAGGACCTTATGTGGGTAATATTGGACAAGAGGACATGGAAGGACCTTATGTGGGTAATATTGGACAAGAGGACTTGGAAGGACCTTATGTGGGTAATATTGGACAAGAGGACATGGAAGGACCTTATGTGGGTAATATTGGACAAGAGGGCATGGAAGGACCTTATGTGGGTAATACTGGACAAGAGGACTTGGAAGGACCTTATGTGGGTAATATTTGACAAGAGGACATGGAAGGACCTTATGTGGGTAATACTGGACAAGAGGACTTGGAAGGACCTTATGTGGGTAATACTGGACAAGAGGACATGGAAGGACCTTATGTGGGTAATTCTGGACAAGAGAACATGGAAGGACCTTATGTGGGTAATACTGGACAAGAGGACTTGGAAGGACCTTATGTGGGTAATACTGGACAAGAGGACATGGAAGGACCTTATGTGGGTAATACTGGACAAGAGGACTTGGAAGGACCTTATGTGGGTAATACTGGACAAGAGGACATGGAAGGACCTTATGTGGGTAATACTGGACAAGAGAACATGGAAGGACCTTATGTGGGTAATACTGGACAAGAGGACATGGAAGGACCTTATGTGGGTAATACTGGGCAAGAGGACATGGAAGGACCTTATGTGGGTAATACTGGACAAGAGGACATGGAAGGACCTTATGTGGGTAATACTGGACAAGAGGACATGGAAGGACCTTATGTGGGTAATACTGGACAAGAGGACATGGAAGGAACTTATGTGGGTAATACTGGACAAGAGAACATGGAAGGACCTTATGTGGGTAATACTGGACAAGAGAACATGGAAGGACCTTATGTGGGTAATACTGGACAAGAGGACATGGAAGGACCTTATGTGGGTAATACTGGACAAGAGGACATGGAAGGACCTTATGTGGGTAATACTGGACAAGAGGACATGGAAGGACCTTATGTGGGTAATATTTGACAAGAGGACATGGAAGGACCTTATGTGGGTAATACTGGACAAGAGGACATGGAAGGACCTTATGTGGGTAATACTGGACAAGAGAACATGGAAGGACCTTATGTGGGTAATACTGGACAAGAGGACTTGGAAGGACCTTATGTGGGTAATACTGGACAAGAGGACATGGAAGGACCTTATGTGGGTAATATTGGACAAGAGGACATAGAGGGACCTTATGTGGGTAATACTGGACAAGAGGACATGGAGGGACCTTATGTGGGTAATACTTGATATGAGGACTTGTCATTAACTTGGTGAACGCCTATGCTCCTCTGTGAGTTGAAGGGTCATGAATGAATGAAGATTGGAAGAAGATCGTTAACCATCACGGGAGGTAGTAGCCCTTTCAGCCATAATTATGGGAATACGCCCCTGAGGTGACAGCCCTCAGAGGTTTTTTGCTTGGTGTTCCTTTTGGCGTATTCTTTTCTATTTTGCTTGTTGTGAGAGCTGCTTTTTGCCCAATCTGAGGTGGCGCAGTAGGAAACATCGCCACTTGGTGCGATCGGCAGCTTCATCCACCCAGGTTACTGGATTTATGTCCAGTGCTTTTATGTTTCTCTTCCACACATCTTTCAACCCCAGCTATGGTCACCCAACTGTTCTTGTGCCATCTGTCATTTGCCTGTAGAAAACATCTTTAGGCATGAGATCATCTTCCATGCGGCGGACATGGCCAAGCCAGCGCAGTCTGTGCTGTCTAAGAAGTGTATACATGCTTTGAAGTCCATCACGTGACAGCACCTCGATATTGGCAACTTTGTCCTTCCAAGAAATACCAAGGATGTGGCGTAGACACCGTAGATGAAAGGTATTGGCCCTTCTTTACGCATTCAGCATGGATTCTCAAATATGTGCAAACCAGTGGAGAATGGAATTTAAATACAGCATTATGAGCAAAGTACAGCCTGGAAGAGGTTAGTAATTTAAATATAAGAATGTTGCTGAACCCGTCTGTGCAAAGATTTCCAAGGGGAATGCTATAGTAAGGGAGAAATCTCGAGTTAAATGCATCGGGACATCAGGTTAGTCCAAAATTTTGCTGTTTAGGCCACACATACAATAAAACTAAAGCATGTAATATAAAGTCACTTATTTAGATGGAGGAAGGTTAATTCAGGGCATATTTAAGCCTTAGAAGAATAAAATCGCTCCAGGAATAAGGAAGATAATTAAAATCTTAGTTTTCAATATTTGTACATCAGGACAAATTAGGCATACATTTTGAGATACGCAAACACCCCTATAGCCTCTGCTCTCTCGGTCGCCGGATGTGTCGTATAAATAGACCTTGACTTCTGCTAATTGAGGCCAGTCAGATTTGAAAATCACAGCGAGCGGTAAAACGTGTTAATGAAGAATGTCTTTGCCTTCTGTACCTGAAAGCAGACCATTATAACCATTAACAGCTCGTCTGTATGCGCCTGAGGGTAAGAAATAATATATATATATATATATATATATATATATATATATATATATATATATATATATATATATATATATATATATATATATATATATATATATATCATTATATGTATTTCTATTGATTAATTACAGTATGCATTAGGAAGTGTGTAGATGTGTTTGAGCTACTGTGTAAATTTCTGGAGGCAAAAAGCCAAGCTTGTGAATATTCAAATAAATTGAGAATGGTAACAAAAGTGTGTCTATAGTTTTAGAAAAGTATTTAAAGAATTATTTCTTGACAGAATGGACCACACACCAGGAACATAAGGAAGGATGAAAGGAATTGTTTTACTCTATTGATTGACATATTACTTAGTATGTTACACAAGACCTAATAAATTTATGGAGGCGAATCATGGACAGTTAGCTATGACCAAGGAATTGGAGAAAGATATGTTCACGGTGAACTAAAGTGTGTTAATGCTGTCTTGATATGACCTGTGCGTCTATCTGCACTCTGTCGTCTAAAACTAACTCTTACCTCCTACGTCTGTAGAAAGGAGATAGAGATAGGCAGTATAGTCGTGAAACTGAATTTTTTCAGGTTGTATTCTGTAACTGACGTCCACCGAAAGGAGCTTGACTCTAATATAGGAGCTAGTGGTGCGAGTGCCCTTGATGCTATAGGGCCGGTTACCCAGTCCTAGGCCTGGAGGAGACACAAATTCCTGCCAGAACAGAGGTGGAACCGAATCAACGCCTATATATATATATATATATATATATATATATATATATATATATATATATATATATATATATATATATATATATATATATATATATATATATATATAACAGATAAGTGGCCACACAAGGCTGCTGTTCAGTTCTTCCAGTTTTACCACAAAATAAGTTAATGATGAAGAAACAGTGCAATGTTATCTAGGCAACCGTCCTAGTCAGAATTAGACACACTGAAGAAACTGTGAAAAAGTTTGTAGCTATAGTAAATAAAGACTGTCTTCAACAAAGTGATTTCAAGAGAAAGAGGAGACCAGTTATATAGTTCAAAAGACTATTAATAACTAAGAACATTTGTTTTTAATTGTGTTATTTGTTTGCTTATGTAATTGAATTTTGATTTTCTGGAAATAGTTTCAGTTAGAAAATAATATTTGTAAAAATACATTGTAAATATTTACCAGCAGACTTACTTAAATCATTTAAGTTAAGTTACAGTTCTTGTTGGTTGATAGTTTAGTTAATACCCCTAGCGAAGCTAATAAAATAACCAAAGGAGGATCTTGAGAAGGAGCCTATTGGAATCTAGGAAAATACACTATCATCATACCTAGAAACTTATACAGCTTGATCTTACCTTTGATGTCTATACACCCTTATTCTTTTCAGAAAAGGGGGTATTTCTTATAAGACCAGACTCTTATCTGGCACTATCCTGGTATCACCTGATACATCTTTGTGTCCAGGATATCTTATAAGTTCAATAATAATCAACCCTCTCGCGACTGGGCGCTAAATGTACAGGAAGACGCGAAGATAACGATCTAACCAAGGTCTTTTATATTTGGGCATGAGCCCTAATATAACCGACGGACCACGTGTCATGGTTGAACGGAGCACGTCTCGCCAAAACTAGACAAAATTTTATTTTACAAAAATAATAATGATGATCTGATTGACTGTATAGCATGGAATGAAGTCAGCTAAGAGAAAATATGGAAAAATTCAAGATCAACATCTGTGAGAGATTTAAACGCCATTGCTTTTTGGCACGCTGTATAATGACTGCTCAGGCATGTCGTACTAGGTGACTAATATGAGGTTGGCAACCTCATCATGTAAAACAAAGTGCTTCAGAAACCACCCTTGCAGGTGCATTTGAAAGCTTGGTGCAGGTTTCCTACAAGGGGACCAGCTACCATGGTGGCTCTGTGCTCCATAAGGAGCGCAAAGGAGAAGGATGACGATGCTGGTGATGATGATGAGGATATGGCAGCTATTTTATCTGGACATATTAACTCTTTTATCTGAACATGTTAACTTTTTATCTCGACATGTTAACTCTTGTATGTGGACGTGTTCACTCTTTTATCCCGTACATGCTAACGCTTTTATCAGAACCTGTTAACTTTTTTATCTGAACGTTGGTAAATCTTTTATCTCGACATTTGTTAACTCGCGTCTGGACACGCATGATCTTTTATCTGGACATGTTAACACTTTTATCAGGACACGTTAAATATTTTCCCCCCGGGTATATTAACCCTTTTATCTGGACATGTTAATTCTTTTATCTGGACATGTTAACTCTTTTATTTAAACACTTCTTCTTTGATCCTTAGCCGCCGACTGTCAAAGCAGTCAGTGGCCATCACGCCTGGTGGCGTCTTGTAGGGCAGCAACACACTTGTTCCACTTTGCTCGGTCGGCGGCCATCTTTCGTACAGTGCCCCAGCTCTGGTTCATTCTTTGCATCTCGGCCTCCACAGAACAAAGGTCAATCCCAACAAGGCCTGTGTGATGTGGTGCTCTTTGAACAACTCCATAGTGAAAGCAGACATTCCAGACATCACTTTCAATGGGCAGAACATTGAATGGCATGACAGGCTGACGTATCTGGGAGTAACGTTTGATTGTGGGCTATCATTCAAGTATCATGTCGAACTGATCATACAGAAGTGCAAGCGAGGACTGGCAGCCTTAAAAACAATAGCTGCTGCATGCTTGGAACAGAGACTACTGTTTCTCCTGTTTCATTAGCTCGTGATTTCAGTAATCGAGTATGGGCTAGGAATACTCACGCTGTCAGTGTCACAATGTTCACGACTGGAACGCATTCATAATGAAGGGATGCGACTAGTTTTGATCTGTACGCGTGATACCCCCATTGTGACAATGACAAACATTCTCGGGCTGCTGTTGATTAGATCCAGATATGCAATGGCCCAGGCAAAAGCCTATATGCGGGTAACCACCGACAAAAGACACCCCTTACACGAGAATGTAGCTGACATCAAAGAAGCAACAATAAAGAGGGGGATGTCATGGATGGCACAGGCAGAGGCTACGATTGGTCAGGTGCCCAGGTTTGAAAATACATCCGAAGGGGAAGAGTGGAGTAAGTCAGGGGAGAACTAGATCAACTACCTCATCATTAGCCTCGGCAGAGAGTGCAAATGTTGGGGCAATGGAAAAGCAGAGCTGGAGATTAATCAGCTGATAAGTGATCATGCTGGGGATGATGACGCAATTGTGTACACTGATGAGTCTAATGTGATCAGGATGGGTCTTCTCTGCGAGAATAAAGGGCAGGGTCGTCGCTGAACAGCATGAGAATAGAGGTAGTTAATGCAGCACTGAGATGGCTGTCTGAAACTCCATCAATCAGGGCAGTTATATTGTCAGACTCTTAAGCCATGCTTCGGAAAGTTCAGAAAGAATGGCTGCGGCAGGAATGGAAATCAATAGAATCCTCCAGTCTTCAAGAACTGGTGTCGATCTACTGTCCTGGTCATGCAGGGGTACGTGGCAATGAGAGAGCTGACAGACTGGCTGTTACCAGTAATTTTAATGGAAGGGGACGTGATCTGGAAAATATTAGGTGAGCAGATTAGATTATGGGTTGTCATTGCTTGAAGACGTGATTGTCTTTAATGTTAAGTTTAAATTGTAATAGTAGAAGTAAAGTTACAAAGCGTGTGAACGCTAGTCCGTTCAGTTGTGGAGGTTTGTTCACTCCGAACTGTTTTGAGCTACGGGTGTTTAGCTATTTGTGGCTAGCCCGTGCAAGTAGTGAGACTGAACGGTGTTTTTTAACAGCCGGGTCTCGTAGCTGTTTTAGGGGGAGGATGTGTATTCCCGTGGGCAGTGAGTTTTGGGCATCGATCTGGAGAGGTCGCCCCATAGTGTGTGTTCTTGATGGTAAGCCTGTACAGTGCTGAATATAAGAGGCCATGATTTGTGTAAGGCCATTATTTCCTTAGAGAGGATAATTGTGTTATGTGAAGACATGTTGATAAGTGATATTATTGCAAACTGCTGGGTGAGCAGTATTGTGAATATTTTGATAAGGATCCATTAACTTACACATGTCATATAATAGCGCTAAAAATGAGTAAAGGCGAGATTATTGCAGACTGCCGGGGATGGAGTCGAGTGAGAAATTGCTGGTAGGACTCATTAGATTATGATAGCGCTTATGTGAGTGTAGCACGGCGAGGATGCCCGTTTGCTATCTTTGAGAAGGATCCATTATTATTAATACAGCGCTGATGTGAGGAGTATCTGGAGGATACAATATTTATGCAGTAGCACGGCGATGATGTGAGCCGTTTGCTATCTGTAGAGAGGCCATGATTATTATATAACTGCCGTAGATGCAGTCTTTGTGCACTGATGTGGAGTAGAGATTTTGTAGGCCATGACTATTATATAACTGCCGTAGATGCAGTATTTGTGCACTGATGTGGAGTAGAGATTTTGTAGGCCATGACTATTATATAACTGCCGTAGATGCAGTATTTGTGCACTGATGTGGAGTAGAGATTTTGTAGGCCAGGATGTGTAAGGGCCGTATGGTGTGTTAACTACATTATGAAGATTCCTGTTTCGATGTAACTGTATTCGTCTAGATCTACGTGATGTTATAATTGTAATAAACCATGATTTAAAAAATCATCAGACGTTACACCATTCCATGACTTGGTGTGTACGCTACTGTGAGTGATTGTCCCAAAACACGCTTCACCTTCTTCAACCAAAAGATAAAAATATAACTTTTAACATTGGTGGCCTCGAGAGCACCCATTGTGGGGACACTGGACATGGATAAGGGAGAGATACTAAGGTCAATTAATGATCACCTGCTGGATAATGACACTGCAATGGATGAATCAACAAGGCTGAGGCTGTTGGAGTTTGGCATCAAACGTGGGACTAGCAGAAATAGATGTGAGAGAGGATGCATCCATCGTATGTACATCCAGCGTGCTACAGGTACAGTTAGCATTAAAACTCTTCGACATTTGCTGAGGGAGACTGAGCACCTATGCGTTTGCCCGGAGTGCAGTGAGGTCGATTCTGATTAACAATAACAATAACGGCCTCCACAGTTATCAGCCAAGTTGTTTTTGGTCGGCGTCTCTTTCGCTTTCCTTCAGGGATCCATCGCATAGCTGTTCATGTTATGGCATCGAGGTGTTTTCTGAGGACATGGCCAACCCAACTACAGCATCTGCCAGTCATGATGGTGTGCATGTCGTCTTGGTTGTGACGTACGTCTAAGTATGACAAATGAATTTCCCTGACTCGATGGATTATAACAGAATATTGGCCTCTCATAACTTTAGAACCCCTGATCATCTATTGTAACTTTAACCCGCATGCAGCATTTCCACGAGAATTTTACACGCGGGATCAAAGACAGGCTGATCTTCAGAATTCAACGTGGGGCGGTATACGATCTAAAGAAATCAGGGAACTCCCAGCTAACGTAGTTAGCTTCTCGAGAAACTTTTCGCACTCTCATGCGAGCAGCCTGAGACGAAGAAAATCGGTAGACCGGGGGAAACGGAGAAATCGCAGCGGTTAACACAACGGCGAGGTACCTCGGATTCTGCTCGACTTCAAGAAAAGTGTGAAAACCTAACACGTCCTATTTAAGTTACATTTGAGAAGTATAAATAAAGAACTCCGAAAACTGCATTTTATCGTTCGTTCTGACAGAATCCTAGTTTCACTAGCATAGTCGGATTCCTGCTAGATTTCATCTACCTTCGTTGACTATTGGAGTGTATTCTTTCTGCGCAGACGGTAATTTATACATTAGCTTCGAGTGATCAGTGGTCTAGTTATTTCAGTTTATTTCATTGGATTGTGGTGTAAATTTAACCTTATTAAATAAACCCATTTTCAAAGTTCTAGTGCAAACTAATGTTACAGCTAAAAGTATTTCCTAATACACTTGACGCGTAAATTAATTTTGCAGACGTTAAAAGGAATTATAACCAGTAAATCCAGTTTAGTTCTGTATAGATAGATGTGCTTTTAATTATTTTAACTCACGGAGAGTTTTCCTGATTTGTTAATTGACGACGCTAATAAAGAAAATAGGCTAACTGTAATTTATCGCGTGTCAGATTATAATATGATTTGTAATGCATTTCTTGTTTTGATTATCTTTCATTCAGAACGATCATTCAATCTGCATCCCAGCAATTATTAATTATATACAGAGTTCTGCCAACTCAATTCGATAACTCCAGTAACATACGAACCTTTTTAAAGCTAAACTTGTGGCGACCTGTAATGGGCCCCGCTCCTCTGAATTTAACTGAGAATAAAGCCACCCAAGAAACACTTTTAAAATACTAGTTCATATAGTCCTTAAAAGTAAAACTGGAAGCAGAACATATTTTATTCACTGCCCTATTTGTGAAGAAAAAACATAGGTGTTACGTGCAGTCTTTGATATCTTACAATATTATACATTAGTATACTTGTTATGTTCGCAAATATTTTGTAAACAAAATAGGTAATTTTTTAGTGCTTAAGGGAAAGTCATTATTGAGTTACTTCCCTTGAAAGTTGTGCCGTCTCTTCGATCGAACTCCGCGGATGAATCCATTTTACTGCGATTTATTCGTTGTTTGGGTAATAATAGATTGTTCTTGCTTCAGAATATCTATGGCCTGAATTTATGTGTATTGTTTGTCTGAGTAGGACGAGTCTGTCTTATATCTGTATATCTTTACATATCTAAGTCGAACTATATGTTCTGTTGTCTCTAGAGAGGTCAAAGGCTATTCGGCGGATGTGCCGCTAGAGAGTGGTGTGATTTGGCTTCGTCCTGATGGGGACTGTGTTTTCTATGTCGGCTTGTCGCCGGGGAAAAAGTGATCTCAGTATTGGTGGGGAAAGTGATAGTCGTCTAGACCTATCGTGTATGCTTTGCCCCAGTGTTTATTTCGTATTGCCAAGGAATGGCAGAATCATATTTCTGATACCAAGGTAATAATAGACACTCTTATGAACTCTCGTACGAAGCCACCATTTTCGATAGGTACGATTTGAATGTCTAAGAGAATATATTTGACTCGATGAAAACGACTTCGATTCCTAGCAGCACTATATCCTGTAGAATGCAGTCAATTGTTCATGATCAAATCTACAGAGCAATGAAATGTTTTATGAATGACTAACTTTAGGACAGATTCATTATCTGTATCCAAACGTGAGTGACAGCTCACGAGTGAAGCCATCTTGGAACCAAACATGTTGTGACTTTCAAGAAGAGAAAAGGGATGCCCGTATTATCGCTTGTTTAGTCCAGAGATCACTGCTACACATGAGAACCCGTTATTAGCGGTTCAATATTATTATATGGAAAAATATGTGCTGAACATTATGTTGGAGAATCGTCGCTAAACGAGATTAGGTTTAGAAGCCATCTGAAATATTGTTTATAAGCTGACGTGCTCAGTCAGTGAAGTCAGATGATATATATGTATGGGCGATACTGAGGGCTTGGCTACTGACAGTCCTTTATACTATTATTCTACATGAGTGCCCATGTAACATTGCAAGACCATTTATCCACTGTACCATGATGTATTATGCCAACCTGTGATTTGTCACTATCTGTGCTGTCGAGTGTGTACGTCCAATTAAACTTTAGTAAAGGTACACAGTCGTTGGTGTCGATGACTTCCAGCCATACATGAGTGTGAGAAAAGAACATTTGTCAACACCACGAACCCTTATTATCATTCGCACATTATACACTCAATCCATGTCTACACACCACTGCGTAGGTCAAGTTGACATTCCATACACTACAGTGGAGCAAACAACACCATAGAGATCTTATCAACTGATGATGATGATGTCTGCTTCCATCCACTTATATCTATCTTTTGGTGGATATCATTAACTGGAATAAAGGTCCAACATTATCAACCTTTATCAACTGGTGGACCAGCTTTCTGGGTTTGACCTCGCAGAAGTTCAGAAGTCAACAGATTACCGATACCAGACCGTTTCCTGTGGCTGATACGACACACTTGCAGTATTGGTTTGCTCTTTGTCAACACTTCGTCACGTGACCTGTCAAGTGAATGCAGTATGTAGGTCAGCGTTGTTGACATTTTTACATTAGACATTACAGAGTTTCACAGAACAGTTGGATCAATTCTTGTCAATATTAACAGGAAGACAGTATTTGTGAACTAAGAAGTCCTATTTTCATCGATGGATCTTCTTGTTTTCCATATATGAACTTTAATATTTAAGGCCAGAATGTTTAATTGAATAAAGTGGCAGTTTGTTTATTTTCATAAAAATAACTTTGCCATTACTGTAAAACTGAGCCTATTTTGCAACACATACTATCATACACATAATTTATATATATTTATGTTTACATGTTATTTGTTTGTATAGTATGTTAGTTTCTATGTCAGCGGGTTGTGTTTAAGGTTGGGCGGCGTCCTCACAACAGAATATCCCACGTCATAGAGGGTCCGTTGTGGGCGTTTTCTATAGGTGCAATTTTCTTGATTGAAAATTTGCTGCGACAACTGTTGCTTTTGTGTTAGCTGTGAAGTCTGTAATTATTGTTATTTTTGTAATATTTCTTTGTTCTTTAGTTTTGTTTTGATTTGTTTGTAATTTGTTGGTCTAACCTTTTCTATCTTTCAGTTCTATTCACAATTTATATTCATATACTGTGACGTCATTGGTGTTGTTATTCTTTGCAGATTCAGTGATTATTTTCATTGATTTCCCTATTTGATTTATTTTGATTTCTGCAAACGTTCTTGTATTGTCAGTCCTATTTGTACTTTATGTATTCTGTTGGTTGACATATGTTTTATATAGGTATATTTCATAAGACACAATTGCCTGTGCACTGCACTTGGATTATGGTATAAACCAGTACCTGATTATTATTACTGTTATACAAGACCTTATTAAGGCTTGTGACCCACAGATATTGGGATAGTATACTGATTAATCAAGTCATTAAGAACTTGTGGTATTATTATTTCAGGTGATTAGTATTATTGTTAGACATCATGTCTACATTGGAATACTTCATTACACAAGGGAAAGCCCTTGATAAGACTGGTCAACAATTAGAACAATGGGCTGTTGCTCAATATGACAAAGCATTAGCTGCAGAAGAGAGAAGAGCTATGGCAGAAGAGAAAAGATTAGAAAGAGAAGCTGAGGCTGCTGCTGAACAAAAGAAATTACAGATGCAGGTGGAGGAAAGGAGATTTGAAGCTGAACAAAAAAAATTAGAAAGAGAAGCTGCTGCGGAACAAAAAAGATTAGACAATGAAGCTGAACAAAAAAGATTAGACAGTGAAGCTGAACAAAAAAATTAGAAAGAGAAGCTGCTGCGGAACAAAAAAGATTAGACAGGGAAGCTGAACAAAAAAAATTAGAAAGAGAAGCTGCTGCGGAACAAAAAAGATTAGACAGTGAAGCTGAACAAAAAAGATTAGACAGTGAAGCTGAACAAAAAAGATTAGACAGGGAGGCTGAACAAAAAAGATTAGATGCTGAAGAGAAAAAAGCAATAAGAGAACATGAATTTGAGTTAGAGAAATTGAGATTGACAAGTATGAGTAATGTTAATCAGGCATCTAGTGGTAATGGTAAACCTTCTACTTACAAGGTTAAGGTTCCACCGTTCAATCAGTCCAGTGACGATATTACATTCTGGCTGGATAGATTTGAACGTTCTTGTCGTACACATAATGTGGATAAATCACAATACGCTAATCAATTATCAGAAAACTTGAAAGGTGAATCTTTGACTAGATTATGCCTTGTAGGAGAAGCAGATAAGGATAATTATGATGTCATTAGGGCGGCTTTGATAAAAAAATATCAGCTAAGTGAGGAAGGCTATCGCCTTTTATTTAAAACGATGGTGCCTGAGACGGGTGTAGAATTCTCAGAATTCACTGCAAAGGCACGTCTCACAGTTGATCGTTGGATTGAGCTTTCCAAAACAGAAAAAACGTATGAAGGACTTATGGATTTGTTGCTCAGAGATAAGATTATGTCATGTGTGAACAAACCTTTCCTTGAATTTATACATGAGCGTAAACCCAAATCTCTAAAAGAAATGGAAGAATATTGTTCCCAATATGTCACTGCACACCCCGACGTGACTTTTGGCAACACTAAGATTAAGGAGAGTATGCCAGTTGCTTCAGCAACACCATACAATCCCAATTATTCACACAGATTTCAGGGACCTCAAAACAGATTTGATAAAAAAGGTAACCATAATAGTTATCAAAACCAAGGTAACCAATCATTTCAGGGTTCTTCTTCAAAGAACTGGAGACGAGCTGATAGCTCTCGACACAGGGGTGGTCATAATTATAGGAATTTCCGTAGAGGAAGTAATTATAGAAACTATCAGGGTTATCCGTCTTGGAGTCAACAAGATCATAATTACAGAGATACTCATTATAATGAATATGATAATGGTAACCAAGGGAACTATGACTCAAACCCAAATAGGGGTTACAATAGAGGTAACAATAACTACAGAGGTGATAATAACCGAGGTAGATCTCAAAACAAAAGACATAAACCACATTTTCAGGCAAACTCTGCACAACAAGAGTCCCATGAAGCCTATAAACAGAGTAAAGATAATAATGATGCTAGTAATATGGCATGTGCCGCTTTTGATTTTGGGAGAGCATCTCAGTGCCCCCAATGCAAAACGTTATTTGAGCCAACCACAGTGTCTACTTTAAGCTGTGGCCATCCTCTTCCTGCTCTTCCGGCATCAGTCGCGCATGATGGAAGAGGTTCTCTTGTCTTACATAAGGGTTTAGTGAATAACAATCCAGTCTCTGTGCTATTTGATTCTGGATGCACCACAATTGGTGTTAGGCAGTCACTCGTAGATCCTTCCCGTGCCACTGGACAAGTAGTCAAATGTGTAACATTTGGCGGCACATTAGAGAAATACTCTACTGCTATCATTAGGATTGCTACTCCTTTCTTTACAGGAGATGTACACGCATGTCTTCTTCCGAATCCGATCGCTGACCTCATCATCGGTCGCATTCATGGAGTCAAAGAATGCACTCCGCAACAAATTTCCACGTGGGAAAGGCAAAACATGCAGATTGCTAACGCTGTAGTCACTAGAGCTCAGGCTCTTAATATGCCTCAAACTTCATCTACTGAAGATAATGAAGTGCATAACCAAGATAATCCCTTGGTAATTTCTCGTGACTCGTTTATAAAACAGCAAGAAGATGATCCCACTCTGAAGAAATTCTTCATTCTTGCAACTAAAGGTGATCCGAATAAAGACACAAGTCGTAAATCGTGGATTACAAAGAAGAATGGCGTACTTGTACGTATGGTTCAAGACTCCATTACGTCAAGTCATTCTCAAATCCTGGTTCCCAAGAATTTGAGAGTTAAAATTTTGCAGCACGCTCACGACTCTCAGTGTGCTGGACACATGGGTTTTTCCCGTACTAAGTCAAGAGTCCTTGCGGCTTTCTTTTGGCCATTGGTAAACAAGGACATACGGATTTATTGTCGATCTTGTAAAGTATGTCAGGAAGTTAAATCCAAAGGTCCACGGCATGCTGCACCCATTCAGGCGGCGGACATTCCTATTCGGCCGTTCCAAAAAATGGCCATAGACATTATTGGTCCATTTAAGATCAAGTCTGCCAGAGGACATCAGTTTATCTTGACGTGTGTTGATATGTGCACACGTTGGCCAGAGGCTATTCCTCTGAAGAGCATTACTACTGCTGATATTGCAGATGCTCTTTGGCTTATATTTTCTCGTCTGGGGTTCCCCGGAGAGATATTGTCAGATCATGGCACCCAACTAATATCAGATACCATGTCTCAAGTAATGTCTACTCTGCAGATAGATAGATCTTTAAGTAGTATCTACCATCCAATGTCTAATGGTATGGTCGAACGCCTTAATAGAACACTTAAAAACTTACTGGGGAAGATAACTGAGGATCATCCTCAAGACTGGGACAGAGTTTTACCTGCGGCCCTCTTCGCTTACAGAGAGGTACCCAATGAACATACGGGATTTTCTCCCTTTGAACTCGTCTTTGGCGCGCGTCCGCGTGGCCCTATGTCGTTGCTTCACGATCTCATTACATCTGACAATATTGACGATGACACAAAGTCATCCTACGAATATGTCATCGCGTTGAGACAAAAAATTATCGAAGCATGCAAATTAGCAACTTCTTCTTCTGAATTTGCGAAACAGAAGGCAAGGCAATTTGCCAATAAGAAGAGATGCTTACGACAACTTTGTCCTGGTGACAAAGCATTTGTATTACTACCTTGTAGGGAAAACAGATTACTTATTTCTTGGAAAGGTCCGTACGATATAATATCGAAAATTTCCGATGTCGACTATATTGTCGATATTGATGGGAAGCATAAAACCTTCCACATCAATATGCTTACTGAATTCCATGAACGTCCGGATTATTTGCAACCCATTTTCCAAGCAACGGACAATTCTCCAGTACAACATGGTCATTACTCATCACTGTCCGTGATACAGGATGAGGAAACAAGTTTTTCAGATGTAAATCTTCCTCTTCCAATGATCCCACTTCATTCTAGTGAATCATGGAAGAACGTTACTGTCTCTCCTGATTTGTCTCTAGGAGAACAGCGACAAGTTTCAACTATGTTGCAAACATTTCAGGATGTACTCACTGACATCCCTGGACAAACGCATGTCATTGAACATGACATTGTTCTAACTGACCATACTCCTATTAGGGTTAGACCTTATCCTATACCTATACATTTTCAAGCACAGGTCGAGAAAGAGTTGGATGAGATGATAGATTTGAAAATAATCGAACCATCCACCTCTGCATATTCTTCGCCGATGGTTATTGTTCGAAAAAAAGACAATAACATACGTCTTTGCGTTGACTATCGAAAATTGAATCAAGTAACGAAGTTCGATGCCGAACCTATGCCTTTACTGGAAGAGCTACTTACTCGACTCTCCAAATCTCATTTTTTCACTAAACTTGATTTGTCTAAAGGATATTGGCAAGTTCCTTTATCTGAACGCGCCAAACCTCTCACGGCTTTTTCAACACCTAGAGGTTTGTTCCAATGGAATTTTATGCCTTTCGGTCTTATGAACGCACCAGCTACATTCGTACGCATGATGCGCCGAATCCTATCTTATCGGTCAGATGTCATTGCATATCTAGACGACATCTGTCTTTTCAGCGATACTTGGGAAGATCACTATTCAGGGTTAGATGAATTGCTGTCTACTTTGCGTGAGCACAACCTGACAGCGAAACCCTCTAAAGCCTATATTGGTTTTAGCGAAATTTCTTTCCTAGGCCACCGAGTTGGTCATGGTTTCCTAAAGACAGAGGACCATAATACTAGTAAGATACTTAACATCTCAATCCCTAAGACTAAAAAACAGGTGAGAAGTCTGTTAGGTCTTATTCAATTTTATGGCAGATTCATTCAGAATCTATCCTCTATCATGGCACCTCTTTCAACACTTCTAAAGAAAGGTTCGCCTAATGTGGTCCACTGGTCTCAGGAATGCCAATGCTCTCTGGATAAGATTAAAACATTGTTTTCAACACCACCTATTTTAGTGCTACCTACTAAAGATAAGACATTCGTTCTTCGTAGTGACGCTTCATCCACTGGGATTGGAGCGGCACTAATGCAAGAGTACTCTGGAACTCTGCATCCTGTAATGTATATTTCCAGAAAACTTAATGCGGCAGAAAGGAATTATTCGGTTTTAGACCGTGAGCTATTAGCTATGGTTTGGTCGATCCTCAAACTACAGAGATTCCTTCTAGGCGCACATTTCATAGTAGAAACCGACCAAAAAGCTCTTACTGCTATACAGAGTAAGAATTTGAAGAGCTCGAGGTCTACTCGATATGCAATTGCTCTTCAACCTTTTCATTTCTCTGTGCGAGCTATTCGTGGATCAGATAATGTGATGGCAGACATTCTGTCAAGATGCCCACATGATTCCACATAACTATTAGGGCTTAGACTTCTTGATATGTCTAGTTCTATAGTAGTTCCTTTTCTATATCATGATAGATACACATTTGTAATTTAATAATATAATGATTGTATCACTACATAGCGGTTCATTGATGTTTATTCACCGCTGTGCTTTGATGATTTTTTCTTCATAAATCATAAATTTAAGATATCTAATACGAAATGATGATATGAATTTTTTAGGCATTGTGTAATTGCCAGAATTGTATTATACTTTGATGACACCTTCCTGGAAAAATATACTTGTAGAGAAATAATTTCTCTCAGTTTATGAGACACATT
Organism: Oreohelix idahoensis; assembly: GCA_024509875.1. NCBI lineage: Eukaryota > Metazoa > Mollusca > Gastropoda > Stylommatophora > Oreohelicidae > Oreohelix > Oreohelix idahoensis. The sequence continues at coordinate 253,947 of JAMPIV010014517.1, read as the reverse complement.
CTCACCAGTCGCTCCATAAGTCGACTTAGCCTCATATTAGGCGTTATAGGTATTCCTGATATTTTCATCTGCGCATTATTCATGCGTTGTGAGCCTATTGTACGTTGCTCCTAGATGTATTGCAAAAAAAAAAAAAAAAAATTTCCATTTTTTTTCCCGGGAGGTGTGGTAAGACTGTTACGTGCAGTCTTTGATATCTTACAATATTATACATTAGTATACTTGTTATGTTCGCAAATATTTTGTAAACAAAATAGGTAATTTTTTAGTGCTTAAGGGAAAGTCATTATTGAGTTACTTCCCTTGAAAGTTGTGCCGTCTCTTCGATCGAACTCCGCGGATGAATCCATTTTACTGCGATTTATTCGTTGTTTGGGTAATAATAGATTGTTCTTGCTTCAGAATATCTATGGCCTGAATTTATGTGTATTGTTTGTCTGAGTAGGACGAGTCTGTCTTATATCTGTATATCTTTACATATCTAAGTCGAACTATATGTTCTGTTGTCTCTAGAGAGGTCAAAGGCTATTCGGCGGATGTGCCGCTAGAGAGTGGTGTGATTTGGCTTCGTCCTGATAGGGACTGTGTTTTTCTATGTCGGCTTGTCGCCGGGGAAAAAGTGATCTCAGTATTGGTGGGGAAAGTGATAGTCGTCTAGACCTATCGTGTATGCTTTACCCCAGTGTTTATTCGTATTGCCAAGGAATGGCAGAATCATATTTCTGATACCAAGGTAATAATAGACACTCTTATGAACTCTCGTACGAAGCCACCATTTTCGATAGGTACGATTTGAATGTCTAAGAGAATATATTTGACTCGATGAAAACGACTTCGATTCCTAGCAGCACTATATCCTGTAGAATGCAGTCAATTGTTCATGATCAAATCTACAGAGCAATGAAATGTTTTATGAATGACTAACTTTAGGACAGATTCATTATCTGTATCCAAACGTGAGTGACAGCTCACGAGTGAAGCCATCTTGGAACCAAACATGTAGTGACTTTCAAGAAGAGAAAAGGGATGCCCGTATTATCGCTTGTTTAGTCCAGAGATCACTGCTACACATGAGAACCCGTTATTAGCGGTTCAATATTATTATATGGAAAAATATGTGCTGAACATTATGTTGGAGAATCGTCGCTAAACGAGATTAGGTTTAGAAGCCATCTGAAATATTGTTTATAAGCTGACGTGCTCAGTCAGTGAAGTCAGATGATATATATGTATGGGCGATACTGAGGGCTTGGCTACTGACAGTCCTTTATACTATTATTCTACATGAGTGCCCATGTAACATTGCAAGACCATTTATCCACTGTACCATGATGTATTATGCCAACCTGTGATTTGTCACTATCTGTGCTGTCGAGTGTGTACGTCCAATTAAACTTTAGTAAAGGTACACAGTCGTTGGTGTCGATGACTTCCAGCCATACATGAGTGTGAGAAAAGAACATTTGTCAACACCACGAACCCTTATTATCATTCGCACATTATACACTCAATCCATGTCTACACACCACTGCGTAGGTCAAGTTGACATTCCATACACTACAGTGGAGCAAACAACACCATAGAGATCTTATCAACTGATGATGATGATGTCTGCTTCCATCCACTTATATCTATCTTTTGGTGGATATCATTAACTGGAATAAAGGAGGAATTTATCAATAGGTCTACCTGAACACTGTCTGTCAAGTATATTCAGTGGATTTTACACACCCCCCGAAGAAGAACTTACCTCAGTGTTTTTAACTTGTGACATTACGGAAAAAGAAAGTTATCTCCACCAGCTGTGCCAATTTTAGGAACCACACCATACCTCACGCTTAGCCAAGTGCCTGTGCCATTCATTAGGAACTTTATCTAAATCAACAGTAGCCTTTACGCTTCACCGTCTGGCGATTTTTTGAGACTATTTGTTACCTCGTTAAATCTGGGGCCTGACACGGAAGAAATAAGAGGACCAGTCCATTATTCCACGGTATTAGCTGCTGTGGTAAATAATTCCTAGAGTGACAGAATTCACCATTTTGGTAAGTCTGCGTGTGTGTTTGTGGGATGGCCAGCCCTAGTGTGTTTTTTGAATGAAAGGAGATTTAATCTTTTCTTTACCCTTTTAATTAGTTCGACCTAGTATTAAGGTGCATTATATTCCTTGTACGGGATTTCTCCTAGCGGGATTGTGTAACTGTGTTCATTCCCCCCTCACGTAAAATTTGTATGATTAAAGGGAGACATTTGAGAACCCTAGCTTTTCCTCTACCCCCCCCCCCCCCTTTTTTTTTTACTGTAACCCCTTGCCTCAGAGTAATAAATTTACCAGTGGGTTAAATTGCCTATCTCTGATCCCCCCCCCCCCCCCCTATTCTTGTCTTTTGGACCGGGTCTGGTCTGTTAGTAAATACAAACGGGAAACGGTGGATGGGATATTTCTCCTCAAACCCCCTTCTTCCCTTATCATATTTGTATTCTGTAACCTTTGATTTTGACTGTAAATGTATAATTATTTGTGACTGCTTTATGATAATAAAGGTATTAATCTTTATTTGTGTTGGTTGTCGGCTGGCCCAAAACTCCAAACATTTCCATCTGTGTAGGCTGTATTCATGTACGTTGTGCGACAGAATCACCAAATCGGTGAGTGCGCCTGAGCGACTGGAACTGACAAACAATTGTTTGTTCAGAAGAGAGATAGGAATAGTCTGTGAGAAACAGATATTGTCGTAATAAGAGACTGTCCTTGCTCTTCCCAGCGCTTGTGAATCTACTACCTCATTCTCCTAAATCCTTATTCTCACAGAGCCTTCAATATTCCTCTACACTCTAAAGGGACCAATATCCATCAGCACCCTCTCAGATAAAAATTACGACATTGGTTACTCCGAGTAATTAGTTCCTGGTTGGTGATGGTATTCGGCCAAAACGTTCGGAGATTTTTCCTTAGGCAGACTGTGTGGACGGAGGACAATTTCTACATTTATTTAAACACATTAATGTTTTAATCTAGACATGTCAATTCCTTCATCTGGACATTTCAACTCTTTTATCTAGAAAATGTAAATATTTTTATATGGGGAACATAAACTCGTGCATATAAATGTATATTGATTAGAAACAGTTAATGACGACTGGAATAAAAGTTAAAATAATTGTGTTTTGTTTGCTAAAAAGTAGTAAAAAAATCTTTAAGATAACAGAAGTAGATTTAGATGGAAACGCAAAGAGAGAAAAGAACGGACATTGTTTTTTTAAAATAAATTTATGAAACATCACATTACTCTTATCAAGCATTCGTTAGTATAACCGCAGTATAAAGCGGCTCCATAGCTCAGTTGGTTAGAGCGTCTGCCTAGTAAGCAGAAGGTCGAGTGTTCGAATCCCTCTGGAGCCTGTTGAAATTCTTTTTTGAATTGTGTCTAGACAGCGCGAGTGCAATGGCTTGTGCCATAATATGATACATTTTTGGGTGGTAAATCGCGTTCGTTAACATAATTTTTCATGATGATAATATTGACGATAATTTCGGTATGATTATTAGCAGATATTTCTTCTGCAAGTGGCACGCATCACTGACATTTGCAGTCCTGTCTTCACAACTTGGTGGTTGACAGCACCATCATTAAACATATACCATGTTGTTATTGGATTACCACCGCTGGTAAGTGCTGGTCTAATAGACGTCGTTTTTTTTTTCTATTCTACGGTGGGTGGATTTGCCTATTCTTTTGCTATGTCGTTCTGTTTCTTTGTCTATCTGCGCCGAATTTCCTTGTATTGTACTGTGCCGTGAAGGAAAATCTTGTTAACGCTGTGATCTTGATAATTTTATGTTGCCATATAAAGTCATTTTCAACGTTTTATCCCACTTTTGTGTGTCTTTTCTGTTCATTTGTTGTACGATCTATGTACAATATTCCGAGAGTCCTTCTAAAATATCTCATTTCTAATGCCTGTATTTTTTCTTTGCAACGCTGACGTCAAAGTCCAAGCATACGTGAAAGGGAAAGTTACAAAGCATCACAGGGGTCTCAGTTTGGTTCGAACGGAGATAATTTTCAGTTTCGACATAGATTCAAGTTGTGCCAGGGAAGCTATTGCTTGTGCTGTTCTTGCAATATCGCGGCATGTGATGATGTTACAGGCTACTGATCTTCTCCCCTAGATAGGCCATCAATGTCATCTGTGAACGGCAAGTTGATGATTGGTCGACCTATAATACTAAATGTACATATCCTGTTTAGTTGTCTAGGGCGTTTGATATTATGCGCTTAAGAAAGACGACAAGCATTGAAGATAACTGCAGGCATCCCTGTCGGACTCCACGGGTTCTGCGGAACCATTCTCCTTGGTGGCGACAAAGAAAGTTGAATGGAAATTGACTTCATTTTCCTTATGCATTTTTAACAGTAATGTGTCCCCGTTGGACTGATCCACCCGGGTCTAAAGCCCCATTTACTCTTCCCCCCGGTTACGCCAGTGCAGCGAATTTTTTTATACCTTGGTTGACGAGTTGTTTTATGTGGGTCGAGCACTAGCGTCTTAACTACACGTTTTACCGACTACCGAGCAACGATTGTGAGGGTGTGTTCATTTCGGCAACGCAAAACTTTAGTAAACGACTTTTAAGATGGTATGCTAAATCACGCTTTACGAGCTCCCGGTGTGCGTTATCATTTTCCCGAGAAAGAAAATCGGCCTTTCTATCGACATTGTAGCTCCATGTGTACCCAAGTCTGCAGCGTATGATTGGCTAAGCGGTGAGAGCGCTTTTCTCTCGAGGCACAGAGCGTCACGCTCCAGTAAACCCTGCTGTAAATGTGTACATGGCTGCTCTTGAGTTAGTGAAGGAAAAGGCAGCAAGGATGGGAACGGATCATAAAGCTGGATATAGTGTGGGGAAGTTTCTAGCACTTGTCTCCCCTTTGCCGAAGACCGGCTGAATCGACGATGCGCCTAAAAGGACATTGCCAGATGTAAAACTAATGCAGGAAATCGAACACGTTTCAACAATGTTTACATGAATTGTAAAGGACTAGCAGCTTTAAATCCACTTATTACATCTTATTGTAATGCAGGGAGACATATCTGGAGTCATCCTTATATGACCACCAGCTATGCGCAATGCTGCTGTATACATACGAGGGGCGTTCAGAAAGTAATGCACCACATCGTTTTTCTCAGCTAATAATGAAGATAGAAGCATGAAATTTTGCACACTTCAAATATGGCATGTGCCAATTGTCTGAACCAAATTGCACTGCAACCGGCCAAATAATACGGCTGCCCTAAACCGTTGAAATGGAGCGTGTTAGCAACTTGCGTTACAAACAGCGAATTGTGATAGAATTTCTCGTTGCAGAGAAGGAAACTGTTGTGAATATTCACAAGCGTCTATGTGATGTGTATGGAAGTTTTGCAGTCGACAGGAGTACAGTCAGTCGCTGGGTTCAGAGAATCAAAGAATCAGGAAGTGGAGATACGGAGCTGCTTGATCGGCCGCGCTGTGGACATCCTGCCACAGCCACCAACGCAGAAATGTTGAAATGCACTGAGGGCATTATTCTTACTGATAGGCGAATCACTACTCAACAATTGGCCTTACAGCTGTCAGTCAGCATTGGTAGTGCAAATGCAGTTATAAAAACTCTCGGATTTTCTAAGGTTTGCGCAAGATGGGTTCCTCGAAGTCTCACAAATGACCACCGATTGCAAAGGAAAGCAATTTCTTCTGAATTGTTGGAGCGTTTCAATGCTGATGGAGATAAATTTTTGGCTAAGATCGTTACAGGTGACGAAACCTGGGCACATCTTTTTGAACCTGAGACAAAAAGACAGTCAATGGAGTGGCATCATCCGCAATCACCAAGAAGAAAGAAATTCAAGGCAATTCCTTCAGCTGGAAAGGTCATGATCACTGTCTTTCGGGACATTGAAGGTGTGATTCTTGTGGACGTTATGCCAAGAGGAGAGACGATCAATTCGCAAGCTTACATTAAGACATTGAAAAAACTCAATCAACGTTTTCGCAGAGTTCGGCCGCACAAGAATCCAGCAGACCTGCTTTTCCTTCACGACAATGCGCGACCTCACACAAGTCTGGCAACAAGGGAAGCAATCACCGAATTGGGTTGGACTGTACTACCCCATCCACCCTATAGTCCCGATTTGGCACACTCTGATTTTCATCTATTTGGTCCACTTAAAGATGCACTCCGTGGGACAAGGTTTGAAGATAAAGAAGGAGTGATTCATGCAGCGGAGAAATGGTTACATGATCAAGACAAAATCTGGTACGGGCTAGGAATACATGCACTTGTTTCACGCTGGCATAAAGCCGTACACGTTGATGTGGATTATGTTGAATAATACTGATGTTTACATGACATATCCATGTATATTGTGTATAGATTTCATGCTTTTTGAATAAACAGCTCCTGAGAAAAACGATGTGGTGCATTACTTTCTGAACGCCCCTCGTATGTGAAAGTTAATCTGTCTGTGAGGCTAATTACACCATCATTGACTCTTGAAATTATCCACACACTTCCAGGGATTCCCCCTGTGGTGAAACATGTTGAGGACCCAGCATTGCATAATAAGCTTGGAGAAGTCACTTGAGCCCTAGGTGTAATTCTTTGAATTTGACTTGGTTGACTGCATGCAGGAGGATCTCACTTTGGATCCAGTATTCACGGAGTGTTCGAAGGTTTCGTCTAGTTTATTTTAAAATTTCCTTACTTTTCTATTCCTTCACATTTTGTCTGTTTCTCTGGGGTGGGGGGGGGTGTGTGGGTGGTGTGGTGTGGGAATGAGGGGTGGGGGTGGTGGGTGGTGTGGAGTGGGTGTGTGTGGGGGTGTTGTGGGTGGGGGGGTGGGTGGAGGTGGATCTGTGTGGAGGGGTGGGAGGGTGGGTGGTTGCGGTAGGGGGGGTGTGGTATGAGGTGGGGTGGAGATGCAAGGGTGTGGGGTTGATCGTGGTGCGGGTTGTGGGTGAGGTGTCTGGGTTTTGATGTGGTGGGGTGGCTGGGGGGGGTGTGGGGCGTGTGGGGGGTGATGGGGGGGAATAGGTGGGCAGGTGTGGTGGGTGTATTTGCACTTGCGGTCTGTTCTTTTTGCTGTTTTTTCAAGTCTTCATAATTTCAAGTGGGGGTGTGGGCGGGGTTGTGTTGGGGGGCGGTCGTGTGGGGGTGGTGGGTAGTGTGGGAGGTTGGGGGGGGGAGTGTAGGTGTGGTGGGGTGGGAGGTGTCATACGATCCTAATGCTATCTTCTCCTACAAAGGCCCTAAAAATATTTCTTTAAGCACGTCAGTACAATTTATTTGCTTGGTCGAAACCACAGTGGTTCCCAGAGGATTATATTTCCGTTCAGTGGTCAAGTGAAGACCGCCACGATAAATCTTCCGGCATGGCTGAACGAGAGACGGGAAATAATTAACTTGGCGTGGGAATCAGAAATGTTTTAACTTCATGGAAACAAATGCTGAGTTTAGAAATCACTTGCTGATAACCGTTGGAAGAGAACGCACGCTTATAAAAGAGCAGCCTCAAGCTCCCTCATATCTACAGTATATGTGCTTTAAGTGTATGTCAGAGTGTTTTGAGGGTATTTTGCAGGTGTGAATGTTCCCATGCTCCAGCGGGAGTTTATTAGTCATGTGAGTTGTTGTGAGCTGGGAATGCGTGCATTGTAATGATTTAGCTACAAGCAGGGTTGTGAGCATTGCTTGAGACAAGCTGTTAGCTTTTGTGATGCGTGAATGAAGATCAGTGGAGCGTGAAAGGGTTTTACGGGTTTTAGTGAATACGCATGAAAGGGGCAGTCAGCGGGAGGAGTGTGTTGGTTGGAGACGTGTGTTGGGTCAGTAGAGAGAGAGCAGACAGGAGACAGCGTAGAGCGTAGAGAAGAGAAAGGTGGATGTCTATAGTAGGGTGTGAGTAGAGGGCCGGAGTTGTGTTGTAGACGCTGCAGTAGTTATTCATGGAGTAGCCTATTTGTGGCTGTAGTTATTCCGAGAAGCAGAGTGTGTGCGGATACTCGGGATTTGTGATGTATCTAATATTTGTAATGGCCCTACGTCCATTGTGACTTATTTGTGAATCTAATACATTGTTGGAGATTGACAGAGCTGTTGGAGTTAGTACTTTATTCCTAGACAGTGAGCTATACGAGCGGTGTATAAGTGTTGTCTAACTTACATCCACCCACATACACCCTATTCGTCACATTGGGAGCTCGTCTATTTGGATGTTACAAACGAACCCAAAGTTGTACAGTACTAAAGTGATCTGAGGTCATTTGGTCAGCAGCCTATGTTTTTCAACGCAGCGAAGTGTGACAACTTTACAGTAACCAGACGATTCGACACTGTTTAGATCTAGGTCAACGGTAAGCTGTGACTGTGTGCTGGCGAGAAAACAGTGTGCTAGAAATGCTGTCTTACAGGTCTGTTTACATTCATTGCTTGCTGCGGTTGTGAAACAGTGTGTTGTGGCCAGGAGAATCTGTGGTGACCAGAAGAAGAGGAACTGTGAAGCTGGCGTGTTGCTGTGGTCTACTCGACAGTGTGAACTGGAAAACACGAGCCCTGTTTTCCAAGGTGTGTAGCTTATGACGCTACAGAATCTGAACTGAGTGTATTGTGCTGTGCTGTGTGTGGTCTTCATATTTCATCAACCTTGGGACTTGCTGAAGACATTATAAACATATCTACATGCTTGGATTTTAAGTATTATGTAGTTGTTCTGTGAACAATTAGTGTTCGTCATAATTCCTTAAGATATAGCTTAATTAGATATTATTCTTTTGTTATTCGTTTAAGAAAGTTACGTAACATTCTTTCATGCTCTAGTATACTAATGTTCTAGTAAAGTGTTTATTAAGTTTCTAGTTAAAAAGGTAATTGTTGTTTTATATTGCACTAACAGTGTATTTCATAAGAAATCAGTAGTTCTTCTTGTATACTGAGTACTTCTGTTTTCGCATGTAGTTTCTTCTCTTTAGTTCTGCTACTTTCTTCTTTCAGTAGTATTACTTATTTTCTACTTCATCTTTAGTGTTGCTGTTCTACTGTAGTTAGTTTTCACTCTGTCTTTGCTTGTTTATATGTGATGTAGGTTTAGGTTAGACTGCATTTATAATTAATTGTATATCTACTGTACATTTAGCTGTGCTATTCCTATCTGCCTTACACATTACTGATATCTACGTTACTTATAACTGTGTGAATCCTATCTGTCATCTTTCTCTCTAGTTCTTTCGTCCATTTTAGTTAGATTCTAAGAGCTTAAATTATATACTAAGTGTGTATTAACATATTCCTCACAGGAACTGTTGTAGTGTTTGTGCTTCTCAAAGTTACTGCTGCAGAGGTAACTTGGAGACAACAGATCAGATCAGTTTATTGCCATAGCCTACCATTCCAGTACACCAGAAAAAGCTACGTAAACTTAGTTTGTTTTGGTTCATCATTCTAAGGCCTTGATTCATTTATTTGTCCAGGTTGCTCTATAGGCTTCCCTTGGCATTCATTGTTTCAGTGTTGTTGTTGGACGTGACGATTATGTTATTTATGTGTGTTTTGATTTCATCTGTAGGATTTTGCGCTATTTATTCTTAGAAGGGGTCCTATCCTGTGGGCAGGATCAGTGGTATTGCCCTTCACGAATAAAGTGTGCATTTTTGCATTAGTTGTTTACGTGCAGTTTGTTGTTGGTTGTGTTTTACATTCCCTCTTTGGCGTTCTGTGTATATGGTGTATTCTTCAGTCATTTTCTTCTTACACTATCCTGTAAATACGTTAATTTTTTCAATCTCCTGTTTTCGTGTGTTATAAAGGTTAGGTACTGTATATTTCAATATTACTTCTGTCACACATCTTTTCTTGTTCTTGTTACCAACCTACCAAGTTGTTGTTTGTTAAATTAGGGTGTACTGTTTATCATCATCATTTGTGTCATTGTTTTGTAGGGCTAATAATTTATTTGGGTAGACATTGAGTACAGTGATTAAGATATCATCTTATTGGTTATTTAAGATATTATTTTGGGGTGTGAACTATTTTGACATTGTTGCGCACATATTCTTTGGTGGCGCACGGATTACGCATACAAATGTAAAATGTATTTATTTGTCTGATAAAAATATATTTATCTTTGAATGCACGTTTTTCGGTCTTAAGGGACAGAACTCAGATTATGAGATGGGTATTCATTCTGTGAGTTATCGCTCCTTGTATCGTTCCTGAAAATCGAACTCAGCGGAGGAATCTAGACTTACTTTAATCTATTCTGTGTTTGGTTAGAAATAGATTGTTCTTGCTTCAGAATGTCTATGGCCCGAATCTATGTGTAGTTCTTGTCTATGTAGGACGAGTATGTCTTATATCTTGATATCTTAGTATGTTTAAGTGGAACTATTTTTCTTGTACTGTACTTTAGGGGTCAGGTGCTTTTCGGCGCATGAAGATACGTTAGGGAGTTCTTCGGTGTTGTAGAAGCCTATGGCGGGAAGTCATGTTCAATGACCTGCCCAAAAGTTTGTGATCTCTTCAATTTATCATGGGGACGAAGATAGTTTCTTCCAGGATTGTTTAGTCTATGAGTTCCCCAGTGGTGATTCAATAACGCCGGGAGAGCGTTTGTGCTTGCTAGTGTATTCTTATGTCAAGGTAAACGTACTTTTGCTGACTTCGTTCATTCCTAGGCTTAAGATGGACAGACGTTTACATGAATCTACCTATGTCAGTATGTCAGAACGACATATTATCTAGCAGCACTGGTTATGTTTCTATACAGCAATTATGAGGACAGATTATGCTGATGCTTGTGGAAACTTTGATATTCATGAATTGAATCTTTATTGAAGCTTTGTCGTGCATCGTTATGGTGAGCGATGTTTACAGGACCAGGAGCCATCTTGGAATCCTACCTATTGTCAGTCATCTATCCGAGAACAGGGATGCCCCTTATTATCCGAGGATGATCAAGAGATCACACTTATGAGTCACCGTAAACATTATTGATTAACTGACATGACTAGTCAGTAAGGCCTGATGAATATTTATATAAGATATGGAACTCTGAACACTTGTATACTGATGTTCCATTGTGATTTTCCTCAACATGAATGCCAATTTATTATTGTACACCGTGGGTCAACAATATGCTACTGATGTCGACCTGTGTTCTTGTAACTGTACCCGTTCTGTCAAGTGTGTGCGTCAAATTAAACTGTCGAAACGTTCACAGTAGTCTGTATCATTCACTTCTGATACGTATGAGTGGGTATTTGTACTTCCAGTCAACTTTACAGAACAGTTCACACATTCGCGTATTAACAGTCACTCTACCACTCATGATCCACATTACATCCTTGTTGAGTCTTCAAGACGTTTGGAGCAAGATGACCTGTACACCTGACACTGTGCTCGGTTGTTTGAGTTGACTATTCAGTCCCGATACATCTTTACAACATACACTGATAAAACACAGTATACAGCATCCAAGGGTAACAGTCTTTATTAATGTGACCTCAAAAAAAAGGCGTTATCAATGTGGTAGGCCAGATTACCGGGTTTGACCTGCACAGTGAAGATTACCAGAAGTAACAGCTACTGATACCAGTTCGTTTCCCTGACGCCTGATACGACACACCAACAGTGATAGTTTACACTTGATTGACAGTTCCTCACGTGACGGATGAAACAAATACGGAAACTAGGTCAGGGTTTATTGACATTTTTCGTTGGAGATCACAGCATTACATAGAACAGACAGCGTAGCACGGCAAGTTGTTTACAAGTGAACATTTAACTGTGTTAGCAAGAAATACAGTAAGCTGAGAAGTCCTACTTTCATCGTTGGATCTTCTGATGCTCATATTGTTGAACACTGTAATAAATTTAAATCAAAAATCTAGTATTTATTAAAGTGACAGTTCATTTTGTTTATTCAGAAACTGTGCCATTATATTTCTGAACTGAAACTCTTTCTGCAACACATTGCATTCATATGCTATTGCATTCTATTTATATGATGATATATGTATTTATGTTTAAATGTGATATATTTTATTTGTGTGTCTATATAGTGGGTGGTTGGTGAGGTGACTAGTATAGGATATACCGAGTCATATTGGTCCTATATTAGTGTTCTATAGGGAGCAATTTTCTTTATTGGAAATTTGCTGGCAACATCTGTTGCTATTTTTGTTAGTTGTGATGAGGTGTTCCTTTCTTCGTTGTTTTTGTTAATAATTTTGTGTTTCTTAGTTTTGTTTGATCTGTTTGTATTTGTAGATCTACTCTGTCCTATAATTTAGTTTTATACACCATTTATGTTTATACACTGTGGCGTTATTTGTCTTGTTGATTCCATTGCAGTTGTCGTCACAGATTCTGTGATTATTTTCATTTATTTCTATATTTGACTTAGTTGATTTCTGCAATTGTTTTCATATTGTCTTTTATGCTTGTCCTTTGTTAATGTCTTTGGTTGACATATGATATGAGATAGTTGAGTACACGTATGTTATAGTATAGACCAGTAGTTTATTATTATTATTGTTGTACAAGGAAGTATACAAGACCTTTGTAAGGCTTGTCTCCCACAGAGATTGGGATTGTGAGCTAATTAATCAAGTTCATTGAGAACTTGCTCCTGTTTATTTGGTGATAGATTACATTTTTGTGTCAACTGATTGCTATCATTAGTAGACATCATGTCTACATTGGAATACTTTATTGAGTTAGGGAAATCCCTAGGCAAGACTGGAGATAAGTTGGAGGAGTATGCTACCAGTCATTATGAAAAAGCTCAAAAATTGGAAATTGAAAAACTGAAAGCTGAAGAGAGAAAACAAAAAAGTGAGGATAGAAAAATGGAAATAGAATTTGAACAAAAGAAATTGCAGATGCAGGTTGAGGAAAGGAGATTCCAAATGGAAATGGAAAAACAAAATAAAGAAGCTGAGCAAAAGAGATTAGACAAAGAAGCTGAAGCTGAGGAGAGAAAAGCAATGAGAGAACATGAACATCAAAAAGAACTGTTAACATTTGAATTAGAAAAATTGAAATTGACAAATATGAGTAATGTTAATCAGTCAAATGGTAACAGTGGTAAACCCTTTACTTATAAGGTCAAGGTACCAGCGTTCAATCCTTCCAGTGACGATATTACATTCTGGCTGGATCGTTTTGAACGCTCCTGTCGAGCTCATAATGTGGATAAATCACAGTATGCTAATCAATTGTCAGAAAATTTGAAAGGTGATTCTCTGACTAGTTTAAGTTTGGTTGAAGAGTCTGACAAGGATAATTATGATGTTATTAGAGCAGCTTTATTGAAAAAATACCAGTTAACTGAGGAAGGTTACCGTATTTTGTTTAAGAAAATTGTACCTGAATCAGGGGTAGAATTCTCAGAATTCATTGCAAGGACACGTCTTACATTTAATCGTTGGATTGAGTTGTCCAAAACAGAAAAGACATATGAAGCCCTTATGGACTTGTTGCTAAGGGATAATATTATGTCATGTGTTAATACACCCTTCTTGGAATTCCTACATGAGCGTAAACCCAAGACATTAAAAGAAATGCAAGAATATTGTGACCAATACGTCACTGCACACCCTGACATAACTCTTAGCAACACTAAGATTAAAGAAGGTATGCCAGTTGCATCAGCAACACCATACAACCCTAATTATTCACACAAATTTCAGAGACAACAAAACAAGGTTGAAAAAAGGTAACCATAATAGTTATCAAAACCAAGGAAACCAATCATTTCAGGGTTCTTCTGCGAAGAACTGGAGACAAGCTGACAGCCCTCGATACAGAGGTGGTCATAATTATAGAAATTTCCTTAGAGGAAGTCAGTATAGAAACTATCCAAGTCATCCATCATGGAGACAACAAGACCATAATTATAGAGATACTCATTATAATGAATATGATAATGGTAACCATGAGAATTATGACTCAAACCCAAATAGGGGTTACAATAGAGGGAATAATAATGATTACAGAGGCAATAATAATCGAGGTAGATCCCAATACAAAAAACATAAATCTCATTATCAGGCAAACTCTGTTCTTTTTGATTCTGGATGCACCACAATTGGTGTTAGACAGTCGCTTGTAGATCCTTCTCGTGCCACTGGAAAAGTAGTCAAATGTGTAACATTTGGCGGCACCTTAGAGAAATACTCTACTGCTATCATTAGGATTGCTACTCCTTTCTTTACAGGAGATGTACACGCATGTCTTCTGCCGAAGCCGATCGCTGATCTTATCATCGGTCGTATTCACGGAGTCAAAGAATGCACTCCACAACAAATTTCTGTTTGGGAAAAACAAAATATGCAAACCGTTAATGCTGTAGTCACTAGAGCTCAAGCTCTTAATGTGCCTCAATCTTCACCTACTGAAGATAATGAAGTGCATAACCAAGATGATCCCTTGGTAATTTCTCGTGACTCGTTTATAAAACAGCAAGAAGAGGATCCGGCTCTAAAGAAATTCTTCACTCTTGCAACGAAAGATGATCCGAATAAAGATACAAAGCGTAAATCTTGGATTACAATGAAGAATGGCGTACTTGTACGTATGGTGCAAGACTCCGACAAGTCAAGTCATTCTCAGATTCTTGTGCCCAAGAATTTGAGAGTTAAAATCTTACAACACGCACACGACTCTCAGTGTGCTGGACATATGGGTTTTTCCCGTACAAAGTCAAGAGTTCTTGCGGCTTTCTTTTGGCCTTTTGTGAACAAAGACATACGGATTTATTGTCAATCTTGTATAGTATGTCAAGAAGTCAAATCCAAAGGTCCACGCCATGCTGCACCTATTCAGGCTGCAGACATTCCTATTCGACCATTTCAGAAAATGGCGATAGACATCATTGGTCCATTTAAGATCAAATCTGCTAGAGGACATCAGTTTATCTTAACGTTTGTGGACATGTGCACACGTTGGCCAGAGGCTATCCCTCTGAAGAGCATTACTACTGCTGACATTGCAGATGCTCTTTGGCTTATATTTTCTCGTCTGGGATTCCCCGGAGAAATATTATCAGACTATGGCACCCAACTAATACCGGATACCATGTCTCAAGTGATGTCGACTCTACAGATAGAGAGATCTTTGAGTAGTATCTATCATCCTATGTCCAATGGGATGGTCGAACGGCTAAATAGAACACTCAAGAACTTACTAGGGAAGATAACTGAGGATCATCTTCAAGATTGGGATAGGGTTTTACCCGCGGCCCTCTTCGCTTACAGAGAGGTCCCCAATGAACATACAGGATTTTCTCCCTTTGAACTTGTCTTTGGCGCGCGACCGCGCGGCCCTATGTCTTTGCTTCATGATCTCATAACCGCTGATAATATTACCGATGACACGAAATCTTCTTACGAATATGTCATCGCGCTGAGGGAAAAGATTATCGAAGCATGCAAATTGGCAACTTCTTCTTCTGAATTTGCTAAGCAGAAAGCAAGACAATTTGCCAATAAGAAAAGAACCTTACGACAACTTTGTCCTGGTGACAAAGCATTTGTTTTGCTACCTTGTAGGGAAAACAGACTTCTTATTTCTTGGAAAGGTCCGTACGATATAATCTCGAAAATTTCCGATGTTGACTACATTGTCGATATTGATGGGAAGCATAAAACCTTCCACATCAATATGCTTACGGAATTCCAT
The DNA here is from genome assembly GCA_024509875.1 of Oreohelix idahoensis. Taxonomy (NCBI): domain Eukaryota; kingdom Metazoa; phylum Mollusca; class Gastropoda; order Stylommatophora; family Oreohelicidae; genus Oreohelix; species Oreohelix idahoensis. Next base: position 238,225 of record JAMPIV010014517.1, on the reverse strand, counting down.
GAACGTCCGGATTATTTACAGCCTATTTTCCAGGCAACGGACGATTCACCTGTCCAACCTGGTCATTACTCATCACTGTCTGTAATACAGGATGAGGAAACAAGTTTTTCGGATGTTAATCTTCCGCTTCCGATGATTCCACTTCATTCTAGTGAATCATGGAAAAACGTTACTGTTTCTCCCGATTTATCTCTAGGAGAACAGCGACAAGTTTCGGCTATGTTACAAACATTTCAGGATGTCCTTACTGACATTCCTGGACAAACTCATGTCATTGAACATGACATTATTCTAACTGACCATAATCCTATTAGAGTCAGACCTTATCCTATTCCTATACATTTTCAAGCACAGGTTGAGAAGGAGTTGGATGAGATGATAGATTTAAAAATAATTGAACCATCCACTTCTGCGTATTCTTCGCCGATGGTTATTGTTCGGAAAAAAGACAATAATATACGTCTTTGCGTTGACTATCACAAATTGAATCAAGTCACGAAGTTTGATGCTGAACCTATGCCTTTACTAGAAGAGCTACTTACTAGGCTTTCTAAATCTCATTTTTTCACTAAACTAGATTTGTCCAAAGGATATTGGCAAGTTCCTCTATCTGAACGCGCCAAACCTTTTACTGCTTTTTCTACACCTAGAGGCCTTTTTCAATGGAATTTCATGCCTTTCGGCCTTATGAACGCACCAGCTACATTCGTACGCATGATGCGTCGAATTCTATCTTATCGGTCAGATGTCATTGCGTACCTAGACGACATCTGTCTTTTCAGCGATACTTGGGAAGATCACTATTCGGGGTTAGTTGAATTACTATCTACTCTATGCGAGTATAACCTGACAGCGAAACCCTCTAAAGCCTGTATTGGTTTTAGCGAAATTGCTTTCTTAGGTTACCGTGTCGGTCATGGTTTACTAAAGACAGAGGACCATAATACAAGTAAAATACTTAACATTTCTATTCCTAAGACTAAAAAGCAAGTGCGAAGTCTCTTAGGTCTCATACAATTTTATGGACGATTCATTCCGAATCTGTCCTCGATCATGGCACCTCTTTCTTCCTTGCTAAAGAAAGGGTCTCCTAATATAGTCCATTGGACTCAAGAAAGTCAATCCTCTTTGGATAAGATCAAAACTATGCTTTCTACTGCACCTATTTTAGCGTTACCTACTACAGATAAGACATTTGTTCTTTGTAGTGACGCTTCATCTACTGGGATTGGAGCGGCACTAATGCAAGAGTACTCTGGAACTCTGCATCCTGTGATGTATATTTCCAGAAAGCTTAATGCTGCAGAAAGGAATTATTCGGTCTTAGACCGTGAACTATTGGCTATGGTATGGTCAATTCTCAAATTACAAAGATTCCTTCTAGGCGCACATTTCATAGTAGAAACCGATCAGAAAGCTCTTACGGCTATACAGAGTAAGAATTTGAAGAGTTCGAGGTCTACTCGATATGCGATTGCTCTTCAACCTTTTCATTTTTCGGTACGAGCTATCCGTGGCTCAGAAAATGTGATGGCAGACATTTTGTCTAGATGCCCACACGAGTCCACTTAACTGTTGAGTCTTGGACTTCTTAACACTTCCAACTCGACAACAGATTTTTCTTTTCTATATCAAAATAGATACACATTGTAATTCGTAATGATACTACGTTCATTGATATATATATTCACCAGTACTCGTTGATGATTTTTCTTTTTGTCAATCATGTACTTAGAATGCTTAAACTGAAATTGTTATATGCATTGTGTCATTGCAAGTATAGTAGTATACGTTGGTGACACCTCCCTGGAAACATTTATGCTTAAGAGAAATGCTTTCTCTGAGAGATTGAGATGTATTCTCATCAGTCGATCTATATTTCGACTTTGCCTTAATCTGGCTTAAATAATTCCAGATATTTCTCATCTGCACAGTACTTATGCGTTGGGAGCCTATTGTATGTTGCTCTCAGATGAAAAAAAATGATTTTCATTTTTTTCCCGGGGGGTGTGGTAATCTGTTGCGCACATATTCTTTGGTGGCGCACGGATTACGCATACAAATGTAAAATGTATTTATTTGTCTGATAAAAATATATTTATCTTTGAATGCACGTTTTTCGGTCTTAAGGGACAGAACTCAGATTAGGTGATGGGTATTCATTCTGTGAGTTATCGCTCCTTGTATCGTTCCTGAAAATCAAACTCAGCGGAGGAATCTAGACTTACTTTAATCTATTCTGTGTTTGGTTAGAAATAGATTGTTCTTGCTTCAGAATGTCTATGGCCCGAATCTATGTGTAGTTCTTGTCTATGTAGGACGAGTATGTCTTATATCTTGATATCTTAGTATGTTTAAGTGGAACTATTTTTCTTGTGCTGTACTTTAGGGGTCAGGTGCTTTTCGGCGCATGAAGATACGTTAGGGAGTTCTTCGGTGTTGTAGAAGCCTATGGCGGGAAGTCATGTTCAATGACCTGCCCAAAAGTTTGTGATCTCTTCAATTTATCATGGGGACGAAGATAGTTTCTTCCAGGATTGTTTAGTCTATGAGTTCCCCAGTGGTGATTCAATAACGCCGGGAGAGCGTTTGTGCTTGCTAGTGTATTCTTATGTCAAGGTAAACGTACTTTTGCTGACTTCGTTCATTCCTAGGCTTAAGATGGGCAGACGTTTACATGAATCTACCTATGTCAGTATGTCAGAACGACATATTATCTAGCAGCACTGGTTATGTTTCTATACAGCAATTATGAGGACAGATTATGCTGATGCTTGTGGAAACTTTGATATTCATGAATTGAATCTTTATTGAAGCTTTGTCGTGCATCGTTATGGTGAGCGATGTTTACAGGACCAGGAGCCATCTTGGAATCCTACCTATTGTCAGTCATCTATCCGAGAACAGGGATGCCCCTTATTATCCGAGGATGATCAAGAGATCTGTGGTGAAGTGGGATGTTATAAATATTTATAGGGGACTTAGTGTACTGACTGAGATCAGCTGTGAAGGTATCTATATCTATTAAGAGTAGTGTATTATAGATAACCTTACTTGCTACCACATATCTCTATATCTCAGTCAGAATTATTCTGGAATAGTGTGATGCTACGTTATGTGTCTAGGGTATGTGTATGATGAAGTGTAAGTCACAACAACAGACAGATAAACAATTTAATTTAATCCACTACTCTTGACAACACTGTGACACTCACATACATATAACACTCTACAAAGATATCTTAAAAGAGTCACTGATAAACTTTCGAATAACAATATGTATTCATTACTGGCATGAATGAATATGTGTCCTGATTCAACTACAAGGGAACCAGGAATCACAATCAATTTAAATTACAAGTTATGTACAGAATGTATTTAATATGAATATTGTATTGACATATATTATTACAAATGTTCTATGTGTGTCAGTTGTGTAGTAGTAAAATGAGGTAATACTGGTTTTGTTTTGTTCAAGCTCTGTTGGTATTTGTCATCATGACTTCAATAGTTTGTCTTTAGGGACCAGTATTGGAGATGTTCACAGTTCCTGATTTTAAGACAAGTAAATTCCCCTCTTAATGTTAATTTTAAAAAGTCAGTTCAAGATGAGGGGACATAATGTTGAGCTCAGCTGGCCAATTCGCTTATCTGGCGTGATGGCGGCAGGAAAGGACTCCTCTGCTCGAATTCTCCTCTGGGCTCAGGAGACACCTCACTGATAGCTAAAAAAGACCAAGGAGTATGCTGTCCGACTCTGGATTCAGCAAAGCTCTGACCAGGTGCTGCTCAGTACCATCAAGACCACTGTCCCTGAAATCAAGAAGGATGTACCTTCTACTTCATAACTAATTTATATTTTCTTTTTACACTGATCACAATACATCACAAACATTGCGTTCAGAGCGTTAGGCCAACAGTCAGCTTCATCTGAAATACTTTATTCCAGTATTACCCTTCCTAATGGTTACTACGCCTCTGCACTTCCAGCATTATTTCTTTCTAGTCAATCATCCAGGTGTCAGTGTACTGTTTGGCCATTCCATGCCGTTTTACTTCTCTCCGACACCCTCTGTTCAGGCTGGAGCATTTTAGGCTTTACCTCACGTTTGCCACTGAACTACACATATATATACAGGCATAAATCAACAATTCACATTCAATTTTCATTAAAAGATATTAAATGGTTCAAGCTTACCACAATTCATACGAATAAACACAGATACGTTGATTAGCAATGAATTCTGGCACAAACTGGCACAAATTTCCATCTGCTTATCTTCCAGGCTTTTATTGAGCAAAATTTTAGCTGGCTTCAACGCACTGATGCTTTATCAGGATCATTTAAACAAGTGGTCTCGAACTAACGCTCCCAAGTGTGTATATCAGCGAGACTGGCCAATGAGCCACGTTTCGATAAGTGTTTGAAAAAATGTTACCTTTTCCCGTCTCCCCTAACAACCAAGATAGTATTTATAGCCCGACCAATCGTGGTTAGGCTTTCATTTGTTGCGCTCCAATCAATTTGGAGTTTACATGGTAGGCTATTTCTGTAACGTAAATTTTTTTCAAACACGTTAAAAAAAAATCTTATGAGCAGAAATGATTTTATGCTGTCAGGCACCCCCAATATTTTATTTTGGGTATAATTTATTAATTCCTGGACTATTTGCGTAACGTTTTACATATTATTTGTCAGCAAGCCCTAAGGAACCCAAAAATACTAATTTAAAGGAGCTACGTGGCTGCGTTCAAAATATGCAATTTCTTCTACCTCCTGTTTCGAAGATGTGCTGTCTGGGTACTGTTATGTGTTCAAACGTAAACCCATCTATTGTTATCTTTTCTAATAAGAGTCTATTATGATTTATAAACCTAACTCTGGGGAAGGGTAGTGTATTTTATCACTGTCCGTCTGAAAAAAAATTAGTGCATGTAGACTTACACGCGTGATGGCAGCATTTGCGTATCGCGCGAAGCGTGTTTAGTGTTCGGCTTTCTGCCTCTCCCTTCTCGCTATCCTTTTGTCCATCTGTTCGTTCGTTTTGGTAACGTAATGTAGAAAAAGACATGAATGGAATTTAAAATTTGATCATTACGCAGTCTGCCTCTTAATGTTTTTCCAAGAAATACAGCACACGTTTCATTGAAGAAAGCGGGTATAATACAGTAAGCTTTTACTATCAACGTGAAAGCGTTACAATTTGCAGACGAAGCAGAAAACAAGGGGGATTTCGAGTACATTCTTTGTGACAGCACTGTCATTTTACCATTGCTCTTCTCTTTATTAATTTTATTTGTTAGGCTTCATATTTACCTAATAATTTATATATGTGGATTAGAATATTTCATGACAAGATCACACTTATGAAAGGAAAATCTATTATGGGTGATTTAACATGCGCTCAGAAGATATTTGCTGAATGCTATTTAAAGAAATCTCCGCTAGAGTGCAAGCTACACTTATGCTAAAGGAGGTTCTGTCTAGGAGTCACCGTAAACATTATTGATTAACTGACATGACTAGTCAGTAAGGCCTGATGAATATTTATATAAGATATGGAACTCTGAACACTTGTATACTGATGTTCCATTGTGATTTTCCTCAACATGAATGCCAATTTATTATTGTACACCGTGGGTCAACAATATGCTACTGATGTCGACCTGTGTTCTTGTAACTGTACCCGTTCTGTCAAGTGTGTGCGTCAAATTAAACTGTCGAAACGTTCACAGTAGTCTGTATCATTCACTTCTGATACGTATGAGTGGGTATTTGTACTTCCAGTCAACTTTACAGAACAGTTCACCCATTCGCGTATTAACAGTCACTCTACCACTCATGATCCACATTACATCCTTGTTGAGTCTTCAAGACGTTTGGAGCAAGATGACCTGTACACCTGACACTGTGCTCGGTTGTTTGAGTTGACTATTCAGTCCCGATACATCTTTACAACATACACTGATAAAACACAGTATACAGCATCCAAGGGTAACAGTCTTTATTAATGTGACCTCAAAAAAAGGCGTTATCAGACATTAAGTTAGATTATTTGAGGTCTATATAAGTCAGTATATTTATAATCATGTCAACACTTATGGATGTTATCCTTGTCGGTGAGAAGATAGGAAAATCTGGAGAAGATCTCTTAGCGTTTGCACAGGCTCAATTTAAAGAGGTGCAGGAGAGACAAGAACGACATGATGAGCGAGAGAAAAAGAAAACAGAGGCAGAGGAAGAGACTAAGAGATTAGAGATACAGAAACAAATGAAAGAGATAGAAGCACAGAAAGAAATTAAAGAGATAGAAGCACAGAAAGAAATTAAAGAGATAGAAGCACAGAAAGAAATTAAAAAGATAGAAGCGGACAAAGAGGTATCATTGAAAAAACTCGAGTTAGAGAAGTCGAGTTTTGACTCATCATCAAAAAAAAAGAATATGGGAGCATGTACAAGTTAAAAATTCCCAATTTTCAACGAAGCCATTGATTTTATGGACTGTTTTTTGGAGAGGTTTCAAACAAAGGCAACTGCCTTAAAGATTAATAAAGAACTGTGGGGATCACTGTTAACAGATTATTTAACAGGGTCAGCATTAAAAACAGTTTTTCAATTAACTGTAGAAGATAGATTAAATTATGACATAGTGAAGGAAACTTTGTTACGCAAGTACAGATTAAATGAACAAGGCTATCGATTAAAGTTCCACACAGCGATGCCTAGTAGTGAGCAAGATTTTGCAGAGTTTATCGCAGAGATTAAGATGTTATTGAACAGATGGATTGACTTATCTGGCATTGCTAAAGATTTTGATAGCCTATGTGATTTGATCTTACGTGATAAGGTGATGTCTTCATGTAGCTCCGATTTGTTAGCTTTTTTTCAGGAGAGAAAACCGGAGAATATTTCAGCGATGTCGCAGTTAGGTCAACAGTACGCAACAGCACATCCAGGGAGACCGATTCATAAATCGGCGGTGCCAGAAACATTTACAACATGTGTGGCCAAGCGGAGTTATGAAACACGACCATATCGGAGACAAAATTCTCGTAGTGACGAGAGACCTTATAATAAGAAGGCAGTAAGTAAGAGATAGACAGAAACAGACTTCCGTACATCCCCAGGAAACAGCAGAATATGGCAGACTCAGGTAGTAGAAGACCTTCTGGTTGTTTTAAATGTGGATCACCACGCCATTGAGCAAAATTTTGTGACAAGCCTGAACCCCAGTCTGTGGCCGAGCCTCAGACTGGCACTCAGGGTAGTCCACAGAAGAGCCAGCGTGAGGAGTACAGATGCTTTCTATGTAATGGGATTGGCCACCTTCAATTTGATTGTCCTAATAGGAAGTGTGAACGCGCAAGTTCGGTGGTAGTCTTAGATACATTCAACAACGAGAGTTGTGAAGGGTGCAGACCACTTTTTCATAAAGATGAGACACCAGTTCTGATTTGTGGCCACCCATTTCCATGTTTGTCAGCAGTTCATACAGATGGGAACATAGTCTTGCATCCAGGGTACGTAGGACATAAAGTTGTATCCGTCTTGAGGGATACAGGATGTACGACAGTTGGGGTGCGGAGATCGTGCATTGAGGGGTCTCGATGGTTGGGTCAAACTGCTCGGTGTATCACTTTTGGTGACAGGGTGGAGTTTTACCCTCTGGTGTTGATAGATATAGATACGCCATTCTTGCGGGGTAGGGTAAAAGCATGTGTTCTTAACGATAATGCGGTCGCTGATCTAATACTTGGAAATATTCGTTCTATCAAAGAGTGCACTGATGAAGATATCAAACTATGGAAGCACAAACATAGAGACGATACTTATGGAGGAACTACTAGATTGCAAGGAAAACCTAGGGTAATTCCTGTAGATAGCATGTTATCTGGTAATGTCCGAGTTGCTGATACTGCAGTATTAAATTTAATTTCACCCCAACAAGAGGATATATCGTTTCCACAACAGCTGGGTCAACCAGAAACTAACAGTGAGAGGCATATTAAATTCACAAAGGAATGTGGTGAACGTAAGATGAATATTCAGGAAAGGGCAGTAAATGAAACAAATATGAACTTTACTTTGCCAGAAGAAAGTGAATGTTATGGATCTGTCAAATATCCTGAGACAGACCGGATGAAAGAAGAGCGCAGAAAGCTGATTGAGAAGTATCGCAGAGTAGGTCGTGGTGCTCGTATGCCAAATGAGAAACATTACATAAGAGAAACCAATGGCTTAAGAGATTCCTGACACTTTAGAGGAAGCCGCATGAGTAGTAATGATTACTATTGTAATTTTCAAAGTAAACGTCAGATTGGATTTAGAAACAGGTACAGAGGACAAGATATAAACAGAGGATTGTGTTCCAGCAGACCAAGCTATAGTGAACAAAAAGCTAGAGAAATATACAAGGTGGTTTCATAAGAGATTGCCGCTGGGCAGACAAAAGAGAGAGTAACCATCTTTACAGTAGAGCACGTCGTAGATGGAATAATGGTGGTGAGAGCTATTGTTGTAGTTTTGATAGTAGCCGAGGATGTCGTCATCCTAAGTGGAGCAGCTACCCTGAAGAGTATGACCAAGGCTGAGATTAATATGATGCCGGAAGGGGCTTCTGATAGTATAATATTGAAATTACAGAGCCCGAAAACTAACATCACTAACTCAGAAGGGAAAGCCTAACAGAGTGATTTGTACAAATAAGTGTCAAAAGTGACTTAGATAAAATTTGAAAATATTTTTGCAACTAGTCAACTTTTATTACTTTTGATTTAGACAAAGTTTTCTTTCTCAAGGTAGATGCTTCAGCATTGGTCATATGTGGTTGCCACTAGTTTTCTGCACTCTGCCAAGTCACCAAGCAGCTGAACATTAACCTTACAACAGTTTGATGTTACTAGTAGGACAAGATACCAGAAGAGAGAATTTTGATTAGGATAAAGCATGTTTACTTGTAGTTATATTTGTATAAGTTTGATGACATTACATGAAGTTTGTAGATTATGCAGGCATTTCTCTGATATGAAAATGAATTTTGTTTAACTTTAAAGATATTGAATGTGATTATCGCTAGAATAATTTGTATGCTATTAATGTGGTTTGGTGTATTTTATATGGAAGCATTGTTTACTTTCATGATGTAGTTTAAGGTTGATGATGTATAGGACTCCCATCTTTATCTTCACTGTGAAAAACCCCGGTTTTTCACGTGGGGAAAGGGGTGGATGTCACAGAGTGTTTTGAGGGTATTTTGCAGGTGTGAATGTTCCCATGCTCCAGCGGGAGTTTATTAGTCATGTGAGTTGTTGTGAGCTGGGAATGCGTGCATTGTAATGATTTAGCTACAAGCAGGGTTGTGAGCATTGCTTGAGACAAGCTGTTAGCTTTTGTGATGCGTGAATGAAGATCAGTGTGCCTGTACGATGGGTTCCGATTTATAATATGATTATTATTTATATTAATTTATATTAATATGATTATTTATATATGATTTATAATACCAACTCTGACTGCCACCAGGTAGTCATCCTCACAGATGCACTGACTGTCCTGCAAGCTCTCAAGGGTGGTAAACTCCCGCATCTGAGAAATGAACTAAACAAGGTAGCTGCCAAAAAGAGAACCATACTTCAGTGGGTACCATCTCATTGTGGTGTATCCGAAAATGAAAAGGCAGATAAACTTGCAAAAAAGGGAGGAGAATGTGAACAAGAAGATAATGAAGTCACATACTTTGAGAAAAAGAGAGCTATCCAGACTATCAGAAGACAACAGAACCAACCCAAAGACGACTATCACACTCTCGACCGGCAGGGACAGATAACTATTTTTCGCCTCAGGACAGGGCATAACAAACTGAATAAACACATGCACAAGCTACGATTGTCTGCTTCACCACTGTGCACATGTGGATTAAACGAACAAACTGCTGAGCATGTTCTACAGGATTGTCCTCTGTATGACCAGTTAAGAAAGATATACTGGTCCAATGACTCAACACTAAACTCAAAGCTATAAGGAGCTAAAGAGGAACTTCAAACAACAGTCGAATTCATCAAGAGAACTCGTCTGACGGTGTAAACATCAAAGATGCGATCGCAAGAAGAAGAAGAAGAAGAAGATCAGTGGAGCGTGAAAGGGTTTCACGGGTTCTAGTGAATACGCATGAAAGGGGCAGTCAGCGGGAGGAGTGTGCTGGTTGGAGACGTGTGTTGGGTCAGTAGAGAGAGAGAGAGCAGACAGGAGACAGCGTAGAGCGTAAAGAAGAGAAAGGTGGATGTCTATAGTAGGGCGCGAGTAGAGGGCCGTAGTTGTGTTGTAGACGTTGCAGTAGTTATTCATGGAGTAGCCTATTTGTGGCTGTGGTTATTCCGAGAAGTAGAGTGTGTGCGGATACTCGGGATTTGTGATGTATCTAATATTTGTAATGGCCCTACGTCCATTGTGACTTATTTGTGAATCTAATACATTGTTGGAGATTGACAGCTGTTGGAGTTAGTACTTTATTCCTAGACAGTGAGCTATACGAGCGATGTATAAGTGTTGTCTAACTTACATCCACCCACATACACCCTACTCGTCACAGTGTAACCTACTCAAATTCTATTTTCTTAAGCTGCGGATAATAGTCCAGAGCCCGCAGTTGCAGAATCTTAGCCAGTTTCTGGATTTTGATTGCTGTAAATTGTTGCGAGTAAACCGCCTAGTTGCTCTATGCTACAGAGAGTCCTAGTGCTTACGTCTCAAACCCTCTAGCGGTGATCACAAGTCAGCAACTCTGATCAGCCTACAGCATATAAGCATCCAACACCTCGTCAGCACCTGAAAATCATAACTCAACTTCACAACCAGGTTAACAAAAAGCCTAGTCATCTCTTGGACTGTAGCCCCACTGAAGCAAATTATCCAGTTGTTAATCCCTACCTACTGGGACGCCCAGGAGAAGTCCAAGCAGATAAGGCTACTTTAAACCCAGGCCAAAGTCAGAATTCACTTTTCCAAGAAATAGCCGTAGGAATAAACTCGTGTCCGTGAGGACAATAGCCTCTTATTCTTATCTGAACCAAAGACACTGACAGTATTCTAAATCCTTGAATAAGTAATATCATAACTGTCTTTTTTAAATTTCTTAGTATTTCTTTTCAAATTACATGACAACATTGATTTGATTTTCTACTGTAATTAAAGTAATTATGTACATTCTGTAACTCACTATCATTCTGAGTTTGACTTAGTAGATTGTATGTTCTGTTCAGAAAAACATACTCAACCCTCCTTGTATTACTTGTTACTACTAGTTCTTCTTTAAAAAGATTGAGTAAGAAAGAGTTAGTCGTCGCCAGAAAAATACAAGAGTTGGTAGTCTAAAAGGTGAGAGAATCACTGACACCAACCTGTGCCCTTCTGTTGACTCTTTCCCTCAACACTAGCTCACCTTTGTGAAAACTAGTGTCTAAAGGTCTATGTGCTTCCTACACATCTTCCTTACTTATATCATCTAAATAATCTCTGCGACACCAGTGATAGGCAGTGGGAGCTCAGAAGTGACTCTGTGCAGGACGTGACAATTCTTTGGAAGAGCCCAAAACCAGAGCATAGTATTTTAGCTCTGCATAGTTGTAGTTGGATGGCGGAGAATGCGTAGTGTGCCACAAGTTTCTTACTCATAGCGTGGGACCTTATGTGACGATTCTTTAAATGCAAGCCAAACTGGACAAACTGTAGCTCATGACTTCAACTCAGCACGTTTCGGAATGGCAGGAAAGCCATAGGAAAAGCTTAGATCTATAGTGTAGATAATATCAAGGAGTCTTCAACATGGTATTGGTTGCAAAAGATCGAGAAGCTCAGCAGCCTTAGCTAATCAACAACAGCAACAACATCTGATTGCAGAAACTCTCTAAAAATGCTTCATTTAAAAAAAAAAAAAATAATAACAACCGATTAACAGCATTCCCAAATGTATTATTGGAAGTTAAAAACTTCCTGACTCTTCTGGTAAATGAAACCTCTGGAGAGGAGCTTCTCGAAGCTAAACCTAAGTAAAGCATATATGCGATCACCAATGTAGGAAGACTGATGAAACAGTTTGGCAATCGTATCAATTGAACGCGAAGTAATGGAGAGCACAGAGTCAAGCAAAGACCTGAAAGATTTTACCGAACAAAAAGCAAGGAAGATTAGTTTTAAAAACATGCAGGTGATGCGAACAGTAACGTTCCTATTGACCCACTTGATGTTTATATTATATATGCGTAATGTATAGTTTTGTAATGTTTATATAGTCATAGAAAGTAAACAATGCATGGAGGAAATTAAAGTTTTCTACGTATAGTTTTAATCATCCCTGCCAGGGCCCCGTCGAAAGTTTTCTAATGAGGCACCGCACATCCTTACAAGTGAGCGTCCGATTGGCAGAGTAATTAGTCCACTTGCCTCTAGCGGCAGAGTTAACGGGTTCCAGGTTCGAAATCTGGTAACGTCACGCTCCAGACTATCCAGCTGTACATGGGTATCTGACTCTGCTCTTGTGGTAATGAAGACAAAGTCAGCGAGGACAGGAATTTATTACCCAGCCTCATAAAGCTGGACCAAGTATAGGGAAATCTATATTATTCCACTACAGCAGTATCAGGTATGAGAATTCTTTTACCTTTTTTACTTCCTAAATCCGAACTGTCCTGTAGCCAGCATGTACTTGAATGTAACCATATTTTTAGAACCGCTGAAATGTAGATCACGTGCGACGCCAAAGCATGTGACTTTAGATAATATTTAACACACTCTCCTTACACAACTGAATTATTTTGGCAGTGGATTGTCGTAACATCGGACGGGTAAGGTGTTTTCTTTTTTACATCCATTTGATATTAATTATTCATGTGTTGTTAATGAAATAATGTTTGCTTATTATTTGTACATTTTATTGTTTAAGTGAGGTATGAAATAGTAATTCTTTTTCTGAACACAGAAATAAATAATGAAGGAACCCTGAGCAGTGGCGTACTAAGGTGGTGTCGGGGGGCGGTTGCCCCGAGTGACAGCCAGGAAGGGGTGAAAAGAGACACTGTTATGTCATTACTTAATGTTAAAATATACGTGCGAGTATGTTTCTTCGGGGGAGGGGGTGGGGGTATCAAGGGTAAGATTCACCCCGGGTGCGAAATACTTTAAGGGAGGAGTAAACAAATAAACACATGCAGCGAAATATCAGGCACTCGTAAGGCAGAAAGAACGAGGATGACAACAGAAAAGTAATATAAGTGAAAGGCTACCCTGTGACAATTGGAACTGGACCATCACCTCGCTGCGAGAGTGAATCGTGAAAGAACACACGACCAATTAAGCACCAAATAAAAAGTGCTTCATTGGTAGTGGTCATGTTTCACGACAACAATGAGCAATTAGTGCTTATAGGACACTTGAACGACCCAGACATTTATAGACCCAATCACTTATATAACTTTCCTATTAGCAGTGGCGTAATACATTTTTGTTGTTTGTCTGAATCGACATCGTTGCACTCCGGGAAAACTCATAGGTGTCCAGTCTCCCTCAGCAAGTGTCTAAGGGTGTAGGCTAAATGCTAATTATTCCCGTTGCGCGCTGGTTGTATACCTGCCGAATGCATCCTCTCTTACGTCCATCCCTGCTGGTCTTACGTTTGATGACAAATTCCAGCAATCTTAGCCTTGATGATTCATCGATTGCAGTGTCATTTTCTAATCGGCGATCATTAATTGCTCCCATTGTCTACCCTTATTCATATCCAATGCATATGCTATGGATGCTCTTGAAGCTAATCTGTCAGCTCTTTACATTTCTGCGTACCCCTGTATAGTCAATGGCATAACTACAGTGTAAAGGGCCCCCGGGCACAAATTAACGAACGGAAAATTACATAGAAGAAAGAATTAATTAAAGACAAACAGATGAGGAAATAAACACGCAGGCAGGCAGGCAGACAGACGGGCAGATAGATAGATAGATAGATAGATAGATAGATAGATAGATAGATAGATAGATAGATAGATAGATAGATAGATAGATAGATAGATAGATAGATAGATAGATAGGCAGGCAGGCAGGCAGACAGAGGGACAGACAGACAGACAGACAGATAGATAGATAGATAGATAGATAGATAGATAGATAGATAGATAGATAGATAGATAGATAGATAGATAGATAGATAGATAGATAGATAGATAGATAGATAGATAGATAGATAGATAGATAGATAGAGAGAGAGAGACAGAGAGAGACGAGGGTCACTTCCAACAACTATTTTTTTTTGGACCCACTCGGTGCTAGACCCCCGAAGCGTGCCCGGTCCGCCCGGACGGTAGTTACGCCACTGCTTATGATAAATATAACGCCCGGACGGTAGTTACGCCACTGCTTATGATAAATATAAGCCAAATAACATACAGGGCGAAATGCTTGAATCTAGTAGATCCTAGAAGAAACACAGGACAGCATTGGCTGGTTTAAGTTTTTACGCCTGATCCTTAAACATTAAAAAAAAAAAAAAAACTTCTGGAAATAAACCCATTCACTGGTCTACATACTTCTTCTTCTTCTTCCTCGTTCGTCCTGAAAAGGATGTTGGTTGCGTTGTGTCTGTTTACAGCGGAGCTGTGATATCTGCGCCTTTCGGCCAACACATCCGACTTCAGCACGGCATTTTTTGGGACCGGGTTTGCCTTCCCTCTTCGATCCCTACTCTCTCAGCCAGACTGCAGTGATGCAGCCTGTTTCCAGGACCACCACGTGGAGGTGGAGTAGGGTCTTGGTCAGCTCTGGTTCGCTGTCGCTGACCCTGATGCAAGCAGTCAAGCTATGGGTCGCTGACTGCATTCTCTATTGCTGCGTCTTTGGGTCCCGGTCTACATACGAAATGTAACACCTGTTTTCCGTTGGTGACAATGCTTAATTCAATTGTACATACGGTAAATGAAAACACTAACGCTGACTAAGCACAATTAACCTGTAGGCTAATAAGAAACATAGAGAACCTCCAGACAAGTTTCTTAGGAACAAGAGATGAGAAGAAGGCGCTAGATCAGTGTTTCTCAACCTTTTTGTGTTCACGGCACACTTTACAATTTTCTAAAAATTTGCGGCACACCTATCTGATCCCGCACCTGAAAAAAAAAAATTACAGTGATATATGCTAAATTAAATACACTAATTTGTGGGTACTTTAGAATAAAGAAAACTCTCAGTTTGATTTTCTTTTAATTGTTTAAAATAATTAGAAGGTATATTTTACACACACACACGCACACACACACGCACGCACGCACACACACACACACACACACACACACACAGACAGAGAGAGCGAGAGAGAGAAATAAGAAATCTAATTAGGTCCAAGTGGAAGCACTATGCTTCGTCCATGTCTTTTGAACGTTGTTTATGCGCCTCTCGTGTTTTTGTAATTTCATGACATTGTGAAGTATATCTATTTTTGTTCAAAGCAGTTAATAGTTCCAATTATTATTGAATGAATTCAAGCTGTAAGATAGTTTCATATTACATGATCGCTAAAAAATATATTTAATGTAAATTTTAAACAATTTTGCAGCACAGTAAGTGTGTCGCGGCACATCGCTTGAGAAACACTGCGCTAAATAGTACACACATTGAGAAAACTTGTTTCGATAGCATCACAAGGCAGTCCTTGTTCTGGAACCCTCACAGTAAGACAGGGAGAGAAAGATTAAAGAAAAAAAAAATACTGAGAAGGGAATTAGAGATAGACAAGAAAGGATAAAGAAGACATGGACAAATATTATGGGATGGCACGTGACAGGGGAGGCTTGGTGTGAATTTGTTGAAGGTTTACGCTTCTCCAGAAGCAAAAAAGGTGATGATGATGACAGCGCCAGGGGCGTACTGAAAGTATTTGGTACCCGTGGGGAATCTTTCTTTTTCCAAGCCCCTGTTTCCTATTTTAAAAAATGAGTAATACTTACCTGACAGAGTGGATCGGGGCGATTCGCTCCGGGGCTAGGCGGTGGGTTCCGTTCGGAAGGTCCTGGTTCGATTCCCGGTAAACCTATCACTTCTGTTGTTTTTCTGTTGTCTAGTCTTCTAATTCTTTATTTCTCACCGAGTGCCTGATAACACGTGACCTTTGTGGGTTGTTTGTTTATTAAAAAAAAAACACACGGAACATATATTATGCTTGCAAGCAGATTTTAAAATAATTCAGTACTGTCATAACTGTCTGATGACACCCCCCCCCCCTTTTTTTTTCACTGGCTGTCATCCGGGGCGGACTGCCCCAACCCACCGCACCCCGCTTATAACGCCACTGGATACTAAAACACACACAGACGGTTAGGGCTATGCTTCGATTCTGTGTTTGTTTACAAGCGTCAAACGACACGGCGTGCTGTTGCTGTGTAGTGTGTTTCTTCATCGCAAGTTCGCAGCGCCTATACACAGCGTGTAGCGTCATTGTGTTGCTGTGATGTGCAAGTGTCTGTTATTTAGGAATATGTGGTTCTATATACACTGGCAAGGAAGCTAAGCCATTTCAGGTTTTGTTTCGTACGAAAGCTGGTAATCCCAGATTATATATGTAAAGGCAGTCTCTTAGTATCTATCTATCTATCTATCTATCTATCTATCTATCTATCTATCTATCTATCTATCTATCTATCTATCTATCTATCTATCTATCTATCTATCTATCTATCTATCTATCTATCTATCTATCTATCTATCTATCTATCTATCTATCTATCTATCTATCTATCTATCTATCTATCTATCTATCTATCTATCTATCTATCTATCTATCTATCTATCTATCTATCTATCTATCTATCTATCTATCTATCTATCTATCTATCTATCTATCTATCTATCTATCTATCTATCTATCTATCTATCTATCTGCCCGCCTCCCTGCCTGCCTGCCTGCTTGTCTGTCTGTCTGTCTGTCTAACCTACCTACCTACGTACTTAACCAATATAAGCCAGTCTATCTATCTGCCTGCCTGTGTATTTCCCCATCTGTTTGTCTTTCTACGTAATTTCCATCCGTTAGAAACACACTGCCAAGGTATCGAACTATTTCGGTAGTTTTGGATTCGTTTTATCAATTCTGAGATTGGTAGAGTGGATAGAGCAGTTGCAAAGCTACTGGGTTCCGGTTTCGAAACCTGGTAGCGTCACACTCCATTATACCCAGATGTAAAAGGGTACCTCACCCTAATCTTATTTAGGGAACGCAAAGGCAGCCAGGAACGGAGCTGGTCGTCCCGCCTGATAAAGCTAAGACTTATTATAGTGAAGTCTGTAACACTTCCCTTCCCTACGGCAGTTTCTGCTAATGGCCTACCTTTACATATTAAATGTTTTATTATTACTTGCATCGAGTGCTGTGTTCGGGATATTTCTTCTTCTTCTTCCTCGTTCGTCCTGAAAAGGACGTTGGTTGCGTTGTGTCCGTTTACAGCGAAGCTGCGGTATTTGCGCCTTTCGGGCGACACATCCAACTTCCGCACGACATTTTTTGGGGACCGGGTTTGCCTTCCCTCTTCGATCCCTACTCTTTCAGCCAGACTGCAGTGATGCAGCCTGTTTTCAGGACCACCACGTGGAGTAGGATCTTGGTCAGCTCTGGTTCGCTGACCCTGACGCAGGCAGTCAAGCTATGGGTCGCTAACTGCATTCCTCACTTTTGATGCGTTTTGGGTCCCTGTTCGGGATACTTCTGCCTATGTGTGTGTGTGTGTGTGTGTGTGTGTGTATGTGTGTGTGTGCGCGTAACTTTTTTATTTAACTTTTATGTCAGCGTTGCTCGGATGTTTCAAATATTTGAGCCCTTGGTTCACTAGATTTCATTTGATAGGAAACTCTACACAGAGCGATACAACAGGAGGCAATCTGATCATCAGAAATAGTTCCCCCCCCCCCCCCTTGTAGATCAAGTGTTTCGGCCCCTTAATCTCCTGTCTACTCTAAGGGGGGCGGGCCCACTTAGGTCATGACTCCCAAGTGTCAGCCTCTTGTTGTCTAGTGGAGATAATTGAACCCACTCCACCTTGGTTGCAGCTTTCAAATCCACTGCTATTTTCTACCAGCTGGAGGCAATTGTGAAAGTAACCCCTATGTTGAAAATAAATCACTGTCCCGATGTGACCGTCCCTTCTCTTCTGATTGCCTCCTTAGTAGAACTGGGCACGGACATCATATAATAAATAATATGTTGGGCATGTAATATGTATTTACATCTGGCCGTTCAACTTCTTACTTTGTTCCTTACAGAGAGTAGGTAGGGTTACTGGCCAATCTCGCCAGAGTTCTAAATTCCTCTCTAATTAATGGGACTCCAGGTTCGGGGATTGTTCTCTTAGATGTTAGTACTTGAGCAATTATAGAGTATCATTTCTTTTTCAACAGACATACATTTCTTCCTTTTTGTTCCAAGTTAAAGAAAATGTGCGTTTTATTTACAAAATTTTCATCAATATGACATAGAGTATAAAATCATGGCTTCTTCATAATTCCACTATTTGCATGCCAACAGATATTGGTCATGTAAAACCACTCTGACTCCTCTTGTTCTGTCAACCCAAATCATAGCATGCAATTTTCCTGAGGCATTCAACAGTTTCACGTTCAAATACTCTTGAGGCTTAAATAAAATGCTTATGTCCACTTTTTTCTTCCTGATTCTATCTTGCGTAGACTTAGTAACATCATTTGTTGTTCACGACTTACTGCTTTCTCCACAATAAAACCACTGTGAATGTAAAATATTTCGTGGTCAGCCTTTCATTTTATTGTTGAAAAATCCTCAACTGCAGTATGAAAATGCGTCTGATGACTTCAGATGATTTCTGCAACTAACTGCTTTCCGCAGAATGCATCCAGAATAAAATAACTGTTAAAATGCACAACCGCATGTTTATAACTGATGAACAAATCAGTTCCAAAGAATAAAACACAGTCTTTGACTGGTTAACACTTATGCGTCTGGATAGTCTCACATTCTTTCTGCAACTAACTAACCCGGGGATTTTTAGCTGGGTACTAACGCGTGTGTGCTTTCATTATTTTCAGCTCACCGATTGGTCAAGGATCTGCCATACGCTATTTTCCACCATCGTTCCTTCCCCTGTTATGCTGTTTTCGTCCAATTTTATTTATACAGCTGGATTTAAAAGGTGATAAGTTATTTTTCTTAGTATAATTTTCCTGAAATGACGAACGTTCGGTCACACCGAGTTCCATAACCCGTTACGGTTCCACAGCCAGCACGATGCCTTTTCCGCAGTTTCGCTGAGCCTCTTAAGTGCCCTTGTTCTTGACTGTCCCCTCAACCCCAACAGTTTCAGTAGATCATACACTGAGGCAGCCACGAGACCTCTTGCACCCACCTCAACAGCCATGACCCTTGCAGTGAACCCATCGTGTCTCAAGTCCACGGCCAGATCATTATACTTGGCCACTTTGAACGAGTGTTGCTCGTCCAATATGGATTCAAATGGCACGGTCAGCTCAATCATTATAATCTGGTCTGATGATGAGGAATGCAGCACTATACCTGGCTGTCTTCGAGATCTCCTGATACTCTCTGAATATACCCCTGGCCTAGGTAGGTCTACTGCCATCTCCCAGTCATTTGCACAGTCAAGAAGAAATGTTAAACTGCTACTTGGTTTGGGATGTGCTGACTTTCCTGCTCTCAGAAAGTATGTATTTGCGGTGCTCGGTCTGACTTTGCTGTTCGCTTTCACCCTTGCCAGGTCTACTGTAGCAGCTAGCTCATTTAGTACTTTGTTGTGGTGCCACGTGTATCGCCCTTGCCCCAATGACACCTTGCAAGCTGAAAGCACGTGTTCAAGTGTCTGCCTGTCATAGCACTGGGGGCACTGATCATCATCAGACTTTTCCTATCTCACAAGGTTAGCGGACGATGGCAGGAGGTCATTCATTGATCTGATAATGAAGCTGAGTCTAAGAGGTGCCATATGCCATATATCAATCAATGTCAAGAACCTTTGCAGGGTTCCTTCCCATGCAGTCCATTGGCCTTGTTGGGCCTGCTGCACCGCTTTTAGCATCCTCTTATCATTCTCAGCACATCGTCTCTCCTGAACTACCATGTCTCTGCGTTCCCTGTTGGATGCCTTGGACCACCAGCGGATGTTACCGTAATCAAATCCGCGTCTCTTCGTCTGTGTGTATCCGATTACTTCCCTCTGCTTGAGCGACTCTTGGGCAACACCAACAGCTTCATTCACTTTCCACTTCCTTCCAGTTTTCAGTGTGGGCTGAATGGACTGTCATCTGCTGACCCACACAACATCATTGCGAGCCTTGCCTTTCCTACTTTGTATTCTTCAACAGCTGACTTGAAGGGAAGCACAAGCTTTGCCTTCTTGCGGTACAGTGTTACGTCTGACAAACCTGGTGGTACTCCTAGCCATTTCCTCATGAACTTGTTGACCTTTTGCTCTTTAGCTTCCACTTTACTGGTGCTTATTTCATATATAAGCAGTGGCCATAGCAATTTAGGTATCAACATGAACTAAAGGCACCACAGTTTGAACTTTCCTATGACATAACTTTTTCTATTTTTAGTGCATTTTAGTGTGTGCTCTTAAACATGTTGTTTCCTTTACTTGTTCCCGTCTCTGATGGCTCGAATCACTGCAGCATCCGTTCCTCTATTCCCGACCCACAGTGACGTGAGGTCAGTTTATTTCTATATCTAAAGAGCATTAGGGCAGTAGTTCTCAAAATGTGGATAATGAAGAAATGATTTCATTACATTGTCACTCTGCGGATTGTAGAAAACACTTATCTTGCGATGTTGATTGCAGAATTATGATGTGCTGAGAAATGAATATTTTCTTCTTCTACTTCTTAGATCCTTAACCCCTGACTGACAAAGCAGTCAGTGGCCGTCACGCCCAGTGGCGTCTTGTAGGGCAACAGGAATCTGTCCCCATTTTGCTCGGTCGGTGACCATTCTTCGTTCCGTATCCCAACTCTGGTTCATACTTTGCATCTCGGCCTCCACTGTTCTCCGCCAGGCTGTCTTTGCTCTGTAGTCTTTCACCGTCCTTCTGGGGTCCATAGCATAGCAGTTCTGGTGATGTTGTCAGGGTCCCTTCCGAGGACATAGCCAATTCAGTTCCAGCGTCTGTCCGCAATGATGGTGTGCATACTTTTTTTTACTGTACCAAGACATGATATAAGTACGAGATAAAATGAACTTCTTGAGAAGAGATAACCCGTTTGTAACAGATTATTGTTAAGACCTTAGGACAGGGATCCTCAAGTAGTTTACCTTGGTGTAGGAAGTTTATACTTTATTTCTTCAACAATTTACTGGTCCAAACTGCTTGCTACTTCAGTCACAAGTTACGGGGTTCGAAACCACGTGGCGTTGTCTCGGATTGCCTGCTGTGCAGTAGTGGTCCAACAGTGGCCAAAACTCAAGAGTACCTAATGGGTCGTCAAAGGTGTCTACCTTCGCTCAAGATTACTCTTTGCAGAGATGGAGATAGAAGGTTAATGACGCTTCTACCTTACGGTATAAGTACATTTGTCGACTCCCAATTAATTAACAGGCATATTCTCACTGTCCACCCACCAATGTTAATCTCTCAGAAGAATTAAATTCCCGAGTACACAGTGTAGCTCAGGGAAGATGATTAAAAACCACCATATTCCTCTGGGTATTAACTGGGAAAATGTGTCTAGACAGCGCGAATAATGAGTTGTTTGAGTTACAATTAGCAAAGTGCACATATCTCACAAATATTATACACTAGGCACATGTAATGTAATCATCACTCATCACTGCTCCATTCTGAGTCTAGGGTCACCTCTGCTGTCGGTTTTCCACCTGACTAGCCAGAAGAAATCACCAGCGCTTGCTGTAGTGGTTTACGAATATACTAGTTTCGTATGTTGAGGTTGCCAGCCTCATATAAATATAAAACCACTTAGCAAGAAAAACATGTCAAATTTACATTTGTAAAATAATTGTTACACTTACCCCAACGTTTTGGGAATACACCATCTCCTCGCACAGGTTAGAATGAACACGAGCAATTAAGGTTATATGCTCTCGAACCACTTGGTCTGGACATTTTGAATCCCTTTTATAACGGGTGCATCTGCAAAACACTTGGTCTGGGAAAGTTTCTCTTATGACGGGTGATCCAATTCCTAGGTTTCCTGTCTTCGTATTTTAAGCCCTGGTCCCTTAAGTTTTTCAGTCTCTGTATTTATAAAGGCGGGCTTTCTTTTTAAGGTTTTAATTTTCCCAAATATTTTGATCTATCACTTATAATATAGGAATTCTAAGTCCGATGTCTCACTGGCTTCTGGGAGTCGCTCATATGACGTGCGCTGCAGTCTCTCTGTTCTGTGTCTCTGATTTCACTACATTATATGTGCAGTTCTCAGTTCACATCACAGTTGGTTCTTCCGTCGGATGTTCCAATAGGGTCCATAGTTTATTCCGGTTTCTTACTTTAATCCAGTCGTAAGCCCTTTAGCACTGGGTTGGGGTTTCAAAATATCCCCACGTGTTTTAAAATATCCATTTAATATTCCAACCCGTGACCTCTTTCAAATCATGCGGTACTATTTCCGCCCGCTCACAACAAATGCGTGAACTATCCCGACTAGTGACTTCCGCCAAGATGTCTACCCAGACAGATTATCTGTAACGATCACCTGGGATTGTCCCACAAAAAGCGATAAGCGCATCTACCCTCTGTGTAATCTGCCAGACAAACAGACACCGACGTCGGCAACCCAGACAGACAATTTTGGGTTCTTTTCATGTCGATCGGCGAGACCGTGTTGTCACAGCTTTTCACCTGGGGTCAAATGTTGGACCGACGCATTTCAAAAGATGGTCAGACTGAGAAAACAGATAAGCGTAAGACCGGTATAATTACCTGGTATTATTGCATTTACCTTGCGGAACGTAAACAATTCTGCGTGTAAAGCAGATAGATCCGTAGGGAAGTAGAGCGTTAGAGACTTCACCCTACTAGATCCAGCCAGCATAGAGCAAAATAATGAATGAAAGGGCAGAAATTATGCCAAATAAAAGCGGTTAAATGGGAGAAAGAGAAAAAAAATGGATACTGCCGGAGTGGCTGAATGTATGAGAGAGCCACCAAAAGAACACGTACAGACGTTTGGTCACAGGCGTCTACGCAGTTGTAAATGTTTACCTGACCCTTTCTCTTTAGTTAGGCAAGGCAAACGCAGCGAAGAAGGAAGCAGGTCACCCTACACCTTAAAACTGAGACTGTGTATAGAAAAGTCTCTAACACTTAACTCTTTGACTCCGGTACAACGCTCAGAGCGTTGGTCAGATTTGACACCCGTGCCAAAACAACTCTCTGAGCGTTGTTTTTAGTCTATCACGAATTAAAATTACGGCACAGGGTGGAAAATAATTGCGTATTCAAATAGTTAACTCCCGATGGGCACTATCTTTTACGGGACTAACTTTATCCTTTTGTTTAAAAAAAAATAACTTTTGCTCTAGTGTAAAAAAAAAAGTACATTTTACAATGGCCTCTATTGTTCCTGATTAATCAACGTTTTTGTTTCCGCCAACAGTTCTTGTTTGATTTTCTTGTCTTCATAATTATATATTTCGTTGTTCATAAAAACGACATCTTAGTTGCTTCTCTTTTCTATTCCATTTTGTTTTTCAATTCCCAGGCCTCACATAAATAAAAAATATTAATAACTATACTAATTCTCTTGTCCCTCACGTCATGTCCCATCTTTTACCACCAAAATTACAAAGCTTTTCACGGCGCATTTTCCGGGATGGGAACTGTATTGCCTGATGAAACAACGCGCAATTTGTTCCCATCCTTACTAAATGGGGATATTTATTTTGGGCACAGTTTCTCGAATTTCCCCCATTTTTAATTCGGGTGATTATGAATAAAGTTGGTTACATTTGACGTAACTCGGCTGATTTAGTCGCTTAGGTTGATACTCCCTTAAATAATGCTTCGGAGACGGAGTAATAAATAGTTTATTTTGAATGTTTAGTTTTGTGTTTCTTTTAAATATATACCAAGGAAGGTTTTTTTTATATTAAAATATCCATACATTTATAGAACATGTGATAAAGCTGGCGTTAATTAATTAGCCAAATTTCAGTCCACTTGTTTTTTTTTTTTTTCCTTTAACTTCTTCCCATGCCATTTTGTGACGCGTTTCTCCACATCTTCATAACCAGGCATTCAGATAAATGACCACCGGAGGATAAGTGCCATCACGAGGGCATGCAGCAGAAAAAGCACAACATACCGGTAATTATTTCTCACCATGTTTTGACGGGTGACTTACTCGGACTCACATTTAGAGTTTCCTTGGTCTGAAGGCCTGAAGTCTCCTTTTCAAAGAGAAGAAACAATCGCATCAGTTTGTCTGAAAAATACGGAAATGGCGCGCATAGCTCTGTGCTTTGAGTGAATGTTATCCTGCACAGAATAATCACACGTAGAGGCCACTAATGTATTTTATTCGGATTTCATAGATCTATTCGCAAGTAACCATGAAGAAATGGAGGAGAAATAGAATAATTTTGTTTCATAGTAACAAAGCCACCCAATACCTTTCATTTTTTTTTTTTTTTTTAATTAACTTTAACATTCTGCTAAAACTAAAGGCAGGAGAATTAATATTTTAAAAGTAAAAATAAAAAAAAGGTATTGACAGAGGCAGTAACTAACGTGGACGAGTTTTCATTCCACGCACCAAATTAGAGCGATGTGATATCAGCCACGTGAAAAGAAGATGCTGGAGATAGGTAGGATACACACTGAGGAAGCCTTTTGATAGCATTACAATGCAGTCCTTGTTCTGGAATCCCAATAGTAAGAGAGGTAGAGGGACACCAAGGAACACACGGAACAGAGAACCTGGAGACAGGCATGACGGGGATGAAGACCTTGAGCTGAGGACTTAAAAAAGGAAGGCTTGGCATACGTACGTTGACGGCCTATGCTCCTTGGGAAGATCAAAGGTAATGATGATGATATCAGATATCTTGTCATCTTTAGACGTCGTCAGTTTCCAGTGATTTTAGCTTCTGCCATATCAATCAACAAAGCACAGTACTTTACGCGGTCAGTGATTCTCGTCTAAGACGAAGAAAGCAAGAATAAAATCGCCGGGGCCGCATGGATCGGCTCTGCACAGGGCGCTGTCTCCTTCTCCGCATGAGGTTTCGAAGAAGACACACGTCTGTCTCGACAGTTATTTGGTTGATCCTGCCAGTATGCTTGTCTCGAAGATTAAAGTTGTTGCAGTTAAATAAAAAGCTCGTAACCAAACGGCGAACCATGCCTCAATTTGCTGTGTGTGGTGTTCCAGGAAACGAGGCCTCCCAAATTTGGGGCAAAGTTGCGTCTCGGCTCCGATGACGCTCACTGGTGCTGCCAACTCACTGCACTATTGAATAGCATACATATAGGCGTGAGGTGACAGGGAAGCAAACCCGTAAAAATTGCTTGCTGAAATAGCCGAAAGACGCAGATATTGCAGCCTAGCTGTGAACTACGACACAACTTATCGCTCAAAACTATCGGCCAGCATTGTAAGAGAGAGATATGACTGAGAGCAAAAGTAAATAAAAACATTTAGGTGTTTACATTCTAGAAGAAGTTTTTGCTTATGTTCATCTTTAGCGCTAACGTGAGGAAGGAACCCAGACAGTCTTTATATATATATATATATATATATATATATATATATATATATATATATATATATATATATATATATATATATATATATATATATATATATATATATATATATATATATATATTTTAGTTATTACAGTATTTGACAGTGGCTATTGCCATAGAATGAATTCTATTCTTTAATTTAATGAGGATGCCAGCTCCCCCATTCTCAACTCGATTTGTTGTTGGGGATAACCACTCAAGTTGTTACGGCAGACGTCTTCAAGACCCGTCTGATGTAGACGCCTTGCTTAGACTGCTGGCAACTTGAACCACAGACTTGTACCACAAAATGAGAGAGAAAAAAATGCCTATTCTAAGTATAGGCTCTCCAGACATGAGAATCAGACACCCTGCGCTTCCATTCCACCACTTCATCCTCCTCGAAAACTTTACTCTCCCTGAGCATTAATGTTAAACCTAGTGAGTCAGATTAAAGTGCGTTTGCACAGCGGAAAACGACATCCGCATTATTTAAACATGTTTGAATATACACATAAACTTATTAAAATGCTACTATAATAAACATGTACACCAGGGTGTTTTCATCGTCCACTACCTGCTCTACATTGAGCCTGGGGCTACCTCTGCCTTTTGGGTTCCTTGTCAAGAAACCCGCACGAAGCAGTCACCAGCTCTTGCAGTGGTGGTTCATGAACCCAATCATTTTTGTATGCTGAGGTTGCCAGCCTCGTATGAACCTGTACACCCTCAAGCAATTTACACATGTTAAATGCTTACTTACTTAGTCGTTCCCCTTCTACCGTGAGGTGTAGAGGTTTGGAAGAGAGAGAGCGCCAGACCATTCTATCAGCTGTCTTCTTCCTGGCCTGGTTCCATTCTAGTCCTCGGTCCTTCAAAGATTGTCTAATGTTGTCCTCCCAGCGGACTCATGTTAAATGCAAAAATATAAAATATACATATTACAACTTACCCCGATTACCAGGAGTTAATTTTACAGACTCCTTGCATAGGGAAACATCTGAATAGTGTCAGGCCACTGGTTTTAAGAGGCCGTCTTACAGGTGGACGGGGTATTACTTTAATTATAATCCCACTGTTATTCTGTACGTAGGTTCCTATGATTCGTGGTTACCAGTACTATAGTCTTCTTTTTAATATCAGAAATCCTCTAATACGTGCCCCTGTCCTTATGCTGGAATCCTGTTTCTACTCGTTATCCTGGAGCCTGAAATGTCTTTATCTTGACGAGATGGAAATGCAGTGAAAAGTAGTCCTAAAATGTTGCAGATTATAAGCGACGTTTTCGCTCATCCGCCCATGTAGTTTCGTTGGAAAAAACTCCAACCGGAAGTGGTTTATTTTATTACTTCCATGCCAATCTAACCACGAATTAGTGTCAGATATCGGTAGGGGTCTTTTTCCACCACCACCCTCATTTGTAGAATCTTTTGCAGGGCACACAAGATATTGTCTTTACATGTCATTTATCAAACTCAATCTGCCTGTCTTCCCTGACTATATAAGGTATCGCTTTTTTTCAGCCCTCGATGGGTTATAATTAGGATATACAGTGTAATAAATTCAAGACAATATAGTAACGTCTTCCCACTCCACTCAGTCCAAATAGAATAAATCAAAACCAGAATTGTGTTTGTGTGTGACCTCCCCTTTCCAAGAAACAAACGAACAACAAAAGCAAAACACAAGCAATAAAAAAATGAACGGAGAAAAAACCAAACAAACAAACAAAGTAAAGTCTCTCATAACTGCCCTGTTGCCAACAAGGTTAAAAGGACTTCTCCTGTTTCGCCTGTCATGTTTACAAGCTCACTACTTCACAGATCTAACATAATCTCCTCCCAGATGTTATTTCCTTGTAATTGTTTATTACAACAAGGTCTGGGCAGCAGTAATTACGTATATTTCCGCGCTGCTAAATCACATTTGTTATCTTACTGTCCCTTGTCTTAATATTTAACCAAATTGACGTCTTCCGACATGTCATGTGCGAAGTGACAACTTATCTCTCAAATACTGTCTGTCCATTCATATGGGAACAACTGAGACAACATTGTTTGTGTATCTTTGCAGACAGAAAGTCGGTGTTAACAATAGGAATGTTGCTCAGTGTAGACTTTTACTCTGTCTCAAGCTGGCGATAAGAAAAAGTCAATGTAGCACGTTCGCTCTGCACAAACATAAGTCAGTGTTGTTTCAAAATTAGGACAAGCAATCAAGGTAATTAGTAAGGGAGTGACAAATTAAAACAAGGTGTGATAAGAAAACCTTGAACGATGAAAGCGAAAACAACGTCATAGAGCGGGTGAGAAAAATAAAAAGGAAGGGCATAGAAAAAGATAAAGGATGGCACAGGAAAATATAACGATCGAAGATTGACTCGTCACAGCGATTAGTATGAGATTTGCGTGGGGCTGGGAACCTCATCTTGCAAAACTAATTGCTACAGAAACAACACAAGAGCACATACACACTTTGGTGAAAGCTTATACGGGATCAGCTGCAAATACGGCTCCGCGCTCTATAGCTAGCAAAAAGAAATGTGGTGATGGCATTACGTGGACAATTTTCTCTGATATATCTTGACAAAATATTTAACAACAGAAACGGATTAAGATAAGACTATTGTTGCGATACAATTTGCGCGTCCAATAGGAAATCACATTTGAAGTATTTATCGCGCAGAAATGTATCGATGTGGGTGAGTTTCGTGTTGTTTTGTGATGGCTTACTTTGTATACATTGGAGATATGAGATTATTGTCTTATGTGTGGCCGAGAAAGGCAGCATTCCAAGTGTTAGAAAAGTTCATGAGGAATGCATAGCTAGATTATGTCAATTGGATAGAAGTCTACTATTATTTTAAGTGTTGGGACTTGTGTTATAATGAATACAAGTAGATATACCCAGCGTTGCCCGGGTTAAAAATAAAGTAACTGAACTTTTAAATTATCACTTGTTTGCGGTATATCTGAGCCACCATTATTATCTGAGCAACCAGGACCAACCCTCCACAGTTAATTCTCGGTTTGACCCAATGACAACTATACATCTCACCTCTAGCATATCTACTCCAATCATGTTCTCTATTGTGCTTCTCACGACCACATACAAATCAATCATGTCCTCCACCATACCTGTCACCTCCAGCACATCCACTCCAATCATGTCCTCTACGACACCTCTCACTCCTAGCACACCCACTCCAATCGTGTCCTCCATCGTCCTTCTTATCTCAGCACATTTACTCCATTTATGTCCTCCATTGTATCTCCCACCTCTGACATATCTACTACAATCATGTCCTTCACTATACCTCTCGCTCCAAAAACATCTACCCCAATCATGGCGTCCCTTATACCTCTCACTCCGAGCACACCTATTCCAATTATTTCCTCCTCAATACCTTTCACCTCCAGCACATCTACTCCAATCATGTCCTCCATCATATTTTTCACCTTTAGCACATCTACTTCAACCGTTTCCTCCACTGTACCTCCTTCAGTTTGAGGGTGACCAAGAGCATGCAGTTCCACCCCTTCCATATAAAAAAACTTTTTCTTCTATGGCAATTAAGGGTGTATTGTAAATTTTATCACTGTAACCAATTTCATGTTCAGGGTACATTAAATGAGCCTGATATTTAAAATCTTCTGTAAGATCATCTCTGTATTTCATCACTAGTGCTAGTGTGTCACCAGCTCCACAGGTTCTAAGTAGAATGTCGTGTGATGTTTCTTGCTTTATATTGTTTCTCTAAAAATAGACGAAGCAAAAAATTGCGACCCCAGATCTTGTTGAATCCTTTTTAAAAAATGAAAAATCCAATGATATACTGGCCCAAAATAACTGTTAAGGGAAAGAATACAATTAATGTCTAACTTTTATTGCAAAAAAAAAAAAAAAAAAACGTTCAAAAATTTAGATTAGAAGAAATGTGCAAGAATATCGTTGTATCACTATTTATAAGTCGAAAGAGGTACAGAATGAAATACGCCTTTTTATGAAGAAAACTATGTTGTTAAATTGCATATGAAACTTGTGGATTGTATCTTACCAATGGATATTGAACACATTGTGGAACTCTCTATATAATGAAGTGATGGGGTCGGTAAAAATACAGCTCGTATTTGATGTTTAAAGCACTTGGCCATTGTTGACCCTTATCAAGTTGATTTGATTGAACATTTTAATACATGTGTTGCCCTTTATCAATAAGTACTTCGAGCCATAAAATTGCCGAATTAAAGACCAGGTACTGAGCTTTAAATCTCAGCCCTTAACAACAAGCGATAATTTGATACTTCATATTTGAAACAGCAGATAGATGAGTTGCAGATAAAGGTGCCGGAAACTGCATTATGACACCACACCGGTAATTAAGCCTCCAACAACGAAGTCCTCGACCGATAATCTCACGCCAAAATAAAATCAGGCTCAGATAATTAGGGCAGGTCAAACATGGCTTAGATTTCTGGAAATAGTAAATATTACGTCAGGCGTTAACTACAGGCATGTCAAAATAATGGTTTTTTTTAAGACAACATGCAATTTTTAACAATGACATACTTTTAGAATGACTGTAATGTGGCTTGCTCAACCAGCTATTTCGTAATTGGTAATGACAACACGTCATAAGTCATTATTTGGTTTTTATAGGTCTGAGGTTGAAACAGTTTTTATAAATTTTTTTAACTAACGTTTTGAAACAACAAATTAACTTTTATATGACGCAATACCAGTCTTTTTTTTTTTAAATTTGCAGTAATCAGCGTCCGATTGGCAGCGCGGTTAGAGAGCTAACCTGTCGCGACAGAGGTTCCGGATTTGAAGCACGATGGCGTGTTACGCTTCAGTCTACCCAGCAGTAAATGGGAACCTGGCTCTGTTTTGGAGTTAGGAAAGACAAAGGCAGCGAGGAAGGGAATTGGTCACCCTACCTCTCGAAGCTTGACCTAGTATAGTGAAGTCTGTAACATCTTACCCCCCCCCCCCCCCCCCCCCCCCCCCCGTAATTACCTTTACCTGTTCTTTAGTAATCAGGTGTGAAGATAAGTCGTTTATAATTTAGTACTATACGCTTTGAGCTTTAACCAAAAAGCTTGTATCAATTTTATAATTAAAATTTTAAAATGACAAATTTGTATAATGATAATACGTGACGCGATATCACACACTTTTGTATATGGGTGTCATCTGGCATAATGCGTCAGAATTAAGTCGTTAGTAAATTCGAAATATGCGTGTGAATTATTTTACTAGTCCGTTCTTTATCAGTTTTGTGATTACCACGAGCACGTATACCCGATAAAACAATAAGGAGATAATAATTACAGCCAACACCTTCAACTTTAGCGTCTGTAGCATATGTAGAAGACTGAGAATTAGGAATAGGTAAGTAGCGTGTAACCTGACTGTTTAATTGAAAGATCTTTAATCATAATTCCTTGTGTTGTTTTAAATGTACGGATACCTTTGGAAAGCTTGCCTTGATAGTCTGTGTTCTGAACATATACTTTACGATTGTCTGTGTTTCTTCCTTTTGTGAGCGTAATATAAATTTGAATATGAGCAAAGACAGCTTCTAGTAGGTATACACCAACATTATCAAATGAGTGTTTGTGTGCTTTATTGATTGTCATAGACAAGCTTAAATCATAGGAAACTGGTGACATCTTAAGATGACAGGAAGGCTGGTATCGTTTGACTCTAAATTGATGCGTGGAATGAAAACACGCCCACTTTAATTACTGCCTGTGATGATTCTTTTTTGTATTAAAAAAATTGCAGTCCTCTGTATTTAGTTTAAATAGAATGTTAAAGTTAAAATTAAACAGAATGTTAGTTTTCACCCCAAAAAAAATTTGAAATGGTATTGGTTGCCCCAACTGATTTAACTCGGTAAAATATTACTTTAATAGCTCTGTTATAAGTATTTTAAATGACTGAGACATACGGGTACAGTTCACTCAAAAGGACTAAATGAACTAAAATTGTATATATTTACAGATAACCAAATTTAATAGTCAATAATCGTTAAGAAATGTAAAATAAATAAGGGTGGGGTCATTTAGATAAAGTCTTCAAAATGTCATCACGGGGGATGATCTGGATAGTGTGTTTTCTCTTTCGAATTTTAAAAAAAAAAGAGTGCACTTGGCAGCTTTAAGTGGGTACTTAGCTGCCAGTAAGAAGTCAGTTGGTTTCTGCTCCAGCCGATGTATGTTCTTTGCAGGTTGTTGACTCTCGTCACTGGTCAAGTCAGGTGGCCGCAACACGTCCCTCGTAGTATCGTAGGGTAATTGCAAAGATGGTCTAGCGTCTGTTAAGGCCTGTCTGCTGTTTCTGTCTAGTTTTGACTGAAGGCCACTTATACCACTCATTTGTTCCACATATAGCACCACCAATTGGTACTACCGACTAGTATCATGAAATAAGAGAGAAACAAGTACCCTCGTGAGTATTGAGTTTCCTGATACGAAAATTAGGTGTTCTCTCCACTCCCCCCTTCTTTCATTCCACCATCCCACCTGCCTCAGAACTTTACCATGTCTGAGCATTAATGTTAATCCCAGTGAGCGGAAAACGTCCATTGCATTAATATTGAACATGTTTACATATACATATGCACTGGTTGAAAAGGTCAATATAATATTTGTATGCATCACTTCTGTCATCATCCACTTCCTGCTCCACATGGAACTTGGAACTACCTCTGCTTTTGGTTCTGTATGAGAAACCCGCATAAAGCAGTCACCAGCTCTTGCAGTAGTGGTTCATGAAACAATCATTCTATTTGTTGAGGTTGCCAGCCTCGTATGACTTGGACATCCACTAGCAGTTTTCACATGTTAATAAATGCAAAATATAGAATTATTAAATGTACAACTCACCCCAAATACTTGGGCAAACTACAGAGACTTCTCGCTCAGAGGAATAGTAAGGCAACTTGATTAAGATACCTTTTACACGTGGTTTGGGTATTACTTTACAGTAGAATCCCTCTATGACTTAGTGTTCAGGTTCCTAGGATTTCGGGCATTCTTTATTAATAAAGGTAGAGTTGTCGTTGTGTAAATCCACAAGTGGTCCTTTAAAATGTAATCCTGATCCTATTCATTATTCTGGCTTGTCTAGCTGTCTTCATGACGAGTTGAATTTCACAACTTAAAAGGCGCTAAATTATAAGGCAACATTCGGACCATGCATCCAGATTGCTACTATATGACAAAGCTCTAATCAAAAATGATGTATTTTAATATCTCAAATGGCGTAGATGGCAGGGAGGATAGTGTGATTCGCTTGCATGGCTAGGCGGGGTTGTCGCACGGAAGGTCCAGGGTTCAAATCCTGGGTAAGCCACTCGTGTCTGTTGTTTTTCTGTTGTCTAGTGTTCTACTTCTTTATTTCCTACGAGCGCCTGATAACATACCTTTATATTTGTTTCATATTAATTTATATTCCCCCTACCAGTGAAATAATCGCAACTTTTCTGGAAAGTATGTAAACGGCGCACACTGCACTGCGAAAACTAAATTGAACACTTTTTAATAGAACGGGCATGCCTTTCAGTCTTTGCATAGTGCATTGTTCAGTGTGTTAGAATATTCACGCCAACTTTTCGAGAAAATAATGAGACGGAGCGCGTGGCACTATGCTTTGTCTATAGAGAACCTTTACCCCTTTTATGTCCTTTAATGTCTTTAAGTGTTGTGGGAACAATCAGTTTTCATTCTTGTGCGGTGTATGTTGCTTTGGTTAGAGTCGTGCTGTCTTCACTGTTCCCTTTATCTACGTTCCACAGTTGATTTCTTTTTGTAGAGACGCATTACAAAAGTGACAGCAGTTATCTCAAAGAGGTAGTCGACATTCTTTAATAAGAATAGCTGTATATCAATTTATTGTAAACTATCACTAAAGATACGCCTCGTGCAGTTCCCGGGGGGTCTGTGAGGAGAAAGAATAAGACTACAACGCCCTCATGCGAATCGTAGTGTTGTTTAGTACGAGGTTGTGTATATGGCACGCGACACCATCATGTAAGACACGTTATTCCAGAAGCCACTGTATTAATGCTTTCATGCAGGCTTCCAGGACAGAGGTCACCTGCAGTCAAGGCTGTATGCTGAATAGGAAGTAATAAGGGAACTGATGAAGAATATGGAAGTCAAGGGAAACAATAAAAAATTCAAGCAAGAATCTTGGGGAAAAAATACGGGTAAATTAGAATGCCGTCAGAGTAGAATACGCAAGACAATTCTACCAAAGATTTCAGACAATGAGATGAGAGATGAAAGAGTCAACCCAGTTACTATATCAACGACCAAGATGAAAGCCAAATACTTAGTGGATCTAACGAGAAAACAAATGGCAGGAATAATTTCACGAACTGCTCAACTCAACGGGAAAACAAAGATACCGTATTTACCGCAATAAACAGTGAACAGCAAGAACAAAGCATGCCTCACATTGAAACAGTGGGCTAAATTGGCTGTGTCCTTTCACGGTTTACTCTATCAGAGAGGCGATGACTCCTTTTGAGTGATCTCAGGTTTTTTTTCATAGTGAGTCTGTTATATTTCTTTTCCGCTGTCATGCGTTCTCCTTCTTTATGTCTTACGAGTGCCTGTTTAAAAAAAAAATCTCCATTCGTTTCTTTGTTACTTATAGATCTCAGATTTCTTTCATTGTTTATGTATGTGTTCACCCTTGAAACAGGGATAGTCATATGGAACAGGGCAAGTCAGCCCGAACAGTTGGAGTAACATTAGAAACCATGGTGAAATTTGAGCCAGATACTAAGAAAGTATTTTTAATATAACAGAAATGTTCCATATATATATATACTTCTTTTTTCTTTACAGAGACGAGGATTGGACATCGTAAGCTTAAACCTTAAAGTTCGTTCTTCGTCTGAGAGATTTTTAGCATCAAGAGGATTCACACTGCAAGATTGTTAACTTCTCCCAGAAAACGTAAATTGGCTTCTCTCAAATCTAGCCTGAGAGATCCTAATGAGAATGCATAGAATCCTTAGTAAAAATGTCAGGACTAGATAGAACGTACAGTGTGTAACAGAGATACGCATCCTGTAAATTTCAGTGAAAGAAAAGGGAGTAATACGCAGCATAACAAAACTGCATGATACAGAGCGCATTAGTTGGTCTCGCGCCTTGATGACGTCATGGGAAACTTATGTGACTGTCTGAATCCGAAACTGGTAAGTTTTGTGCAGTAATCTTATAATTAACACCATTGTTTCTCAAACTGTTGTCATGAAAGTACTCCGTGTATGGATTTTACGACATTGTACCACAGTTGTGATTTTTGTATATTGATTCTTTTTCTTTATTAAAAAATTGAACAATATGTAGCTGAACTGGGCTAAATTATAAAGCCTTCATAGGCTGTAATGTAAATCCGCTGTAGGCTACAATATAAAGCCTCTATACGTTACAAGTCAGTCCTATTGTATGGCTCTGAAACGGAGCACACAAAAAAAAAAAAAAAAAAACAACAACCAAAAAGCTACAGACTTTTATAAACAGGTGCTTGCGTAGAATAGAAGGACTGAAATGGTATGACAAAGTCACAAATGTGGAATTGATGACAAGAACCAGACAAGTGCCAGTGGAACAAGAGTTGAGAAGAAGACGCTGGCGATGCATAGGACACACACTGAGGAAACCTGTTGATAGCATTACAAGGCAGTCATTGATCTGGAATCCACAGGGAAAGAGAGGCAGGGGTAGACCAAAAAACACATGGAGACGAGAGCTGGATACAGAGGTGAAAATGAGGAAAACATGGAAAGAACTTGAGAGGACATGGCATGTATTTGTTGAAGGCCAATGCTCCCTGGGGAGCTAAAGGGTATTGATTGATTGATTGATAAGTTACATTATAAAGCCTCCCTTGGTTACAATATAAAGTCTCCAAAGGGTACAATATAAAGCTTCCATAAAGTACAATATAAAGTCTTCATAGGCTACAATATAAAGCCTCCCTTGGCTACAATATAAAGTCTCCATATGCTACAATATAAAGCCTCCATAAGTTACAATATAAAGTCTCCATATGCTACAATATAAAGTCTCCATAAGTTACAATATAAAGCCTCCCTTGGCTACAATATAAAGCCTCCATATGCTACAATATAAAGCCTCCATAAGTTACAGTATAAAGTCTCCATATGCTACAATATAAAGCCTCCATAAGTTACAATATAAAGTCTCCATATGCTACAATATAAAGTCTCCATAAGTTACAATATAAAGTCTCCCTTGGCTACAATATAAAGTCTCCATAAGTTACAATATAAAGCCTCCCTTGGCTACAATATAAAGTCTCCATAAGTTACAATATAAAGCCTCCATAAGTTACAATATAAAGTCTTCATATGCTACAATATAAAGTCTCCATAAGTTACAATATAAAGTCTCCATATGCTACAATATAAAGCCTCCATAAGTTACAATATAAAGTCTCCATATGCTACAATATAAAGTCTCCATAAGTTACAATATAAAGCCTCCCTTGGCTACAATATAAAGTCTCCATATGCTACAAAATAAAGTCTCCATAGGTTACAATATAAAGTCTCCATAGACTAAAATATAAAGCGTGCCTTGGCTACAATATAAAGCCTCCATAGGTTTACAATATAAAGGCTCAATAGGCTACAATGTAAAGCCTCCATAGCTTAAATAAAAAGCCTCCATTGGTTACAATATAAATCTTCCACAGACTACCATTTAAAGTCTGTGTGGACTACAATATAGAGCCTCTGTATTCTACAATATAAAGCCTCAGTATGCTACAATATAAAGCCTGAGTATGCTACAATATAAAGCCTTCATAGGTTACAATTTAAAGCCTCTGTAAGCTATAGTATAAAACCTTCATAGTATACAATATAAAAGAGTTTCATAAGCTACAATAAAAAGCCATCATAGGCTACAATATAAAGCATCTGTAGACTACAATGTAAATTCTCCATGGACTACATTATAATGCCTACGTTTGCTGCAATGTAAAACTTCCATTTGCTACAATATAAAGCCTTCGTAGCCAACTATATAAAGCCACCGTTAGCTACACTAAAAAGCCACCATAGACTTTAATATAAAACCTTATTATGCTACGTGCAAAGACCCAATAGGCTATAATGTAAAACGTTCTTAGGCTAAAATATAAAACTTCCGTGGGCTACAATATAAAGCTGTCTTATGTTACAGTATAAAGCCCCATATGCTACAGAATAAAGCCTTCGTAGGCTACTGTATAAAGCCCTCATAGGCTACAAAATAAAACCGTTCTAGGCTACAGTATAAAGCCCCCATATGCTTCAAAATAAAGCCTTTGTAGTCTAAAGTAAAAAGCCCCTAAAGGCTACAATAGAACGCCGCTAAATGTTACAGTGTAACCTTCCGTAGGCTAGAATGCAAAACCTCTGTAGGCTACAGTATAAAACCCCTATAGGTTACAAGATAAAACCTACGTAAGCTATAGTATAAAATATCCATGGGCTATAATGTAAAGCCTTTTATGGTTATGAATAAAGCATCCCCCGGCTACAATATAAAGCCGTCAAATGCTAATTATAAAGCCTTCATACGTTACAGTGTAAATCTCCATTAAGCTACAATATAAAACCTTTGTAGCTACAATAAAAAGCATTCATAAGCTACACTATAAAATTCCCTAAACTATAAAATAAAGCCTTCAGATGCTACAAATAACGCCTATGTAGGCTACAATATAAAGCTACAAAATCTACTATATAAAGTCCTCATATCATACATTTTAAAACCTCAATAGGCTACAATATAAAGCTTTCGTAGGCTACAGTATAAAGCCTTCGTAGGCTACAGTATAAATCCCTAGTAGGCTACTATTTTAAAATTCCAGGGGCTACAATGGGAAGTTTCCTTTGGCTACAATATCAAGCCTGGTTCTTTCCATCAGTCCCGACACCGGCGAGTGAAAGTTATTTTCTTATAACCCAGTGGTATTATTAATATGTGAACTCGTTCGTTTATCACAAACCTGGCTATTGAAATTAATAATGACTTAACACTTTCAGTTATCTTTTTGATACCCATATTATATGTTTGACTAGACATCTATAGTTTCATCATCAATCAACAAGGGCGTACTTAAAGTACTTGGTACCTGGGACGGATTCTACCGGTGGCACTCCCTCTCCCAATACAGAAACGTATTTGATTTTAAGCACATGCAGATAGGAAATTCTATACAGGGCGATACAACAGTAGGCAATCTGATAATCAAAAGAGTTTCGGCCCCTTAATCTCCTTTACACTCTAAGGGGGGTGGACCCACTTGGGTTGCGACTCCGAAGTGTCAGCCTCCTGTTGACTTGTGCAGAGAATTGAACCCTCTGCATCTTGGTTGCATCTTTCAAATTCACTCCTATTTTCTGCCAGCTGCAGGCAATTAAGAAAGTAACCCCTATGTTGAAAACAAATTAATGTCCCGAGTTCCATAGACGGTTGTGGTTGTTCCACAGCCAGCACGATGCCCTTTCCGCAGTTTCGCTGAGCCTCTTAAGTGCCCTTGTTCTTGACTGTCCCCTCAACCCCAACAGTTTCAGTAGATCATACACTGAGAGAAGGAAGAACGTTGGGCCTAAATAATGTGCAAGAGCTAAGAGGAGTGGCGTCACAACGAACAACCTGGAGAGCACTGGTTTCTGCCTTATGCGCCGTGTTTGGCGCTTAAAGAATTTATTATTATTATTATTTATACACTGAGGCCGCCACGAGACCTCTTGCACCCACCTCAACAGCCATGACCTTGCAGTAAACCAATCGTGTCTCAAGTCCGTGGCCAGGTCATTATACTTGGGCACTTTGAACGAGTGTTGCTCGTCCAATCTGGATTCAAATTTAGTTTAACAGTAAGTACTGTCGATATGTCATAACAGTAAATATTGTTCGATGACACCCCCTCCTTGCTGTCAAAGGCCGGACCGACCCCTGTCACTCTTCCCTCTTAGTACGCCACTGACAATCAGTCACGTCAAGATATGACTAGGTTATATCAGATGTTTTTATCTTAGTCGTGGGTTCCCAGCATTTGTATGCCCGCGTACCCCCTTCTTTGTGCCTTCGATTGGCAGATTGGTTAGAGCGCTGGTCTCTCGCGGTAAAGGTACCGGGTTTTTAACATGGTGGCGTCACAGCTGTAAATGGGTACCTGACACTGCTCTTGACTTGGGGAAAGCAAAAGCAGCGAGGAAGTGAACACCTCCCCTCTCGAGGCTGGACCTTGAATAGTGAAGTCTCTAACAAATCACTTCCCTACGGCAGTATCTGCTATTTTACTACCTTACCCGCGTCATCACCATTTTCATGTGCGCTCCCTACAAAGCATGGAGCTCCCAATGCACTTGTCCCCTTTATGGCGGGATTTGCCTCCTCTTTGCTTTGCAGCAGTAGTCCACCAGTGGCCAAACTCAAGGGTATCTAAAATGGGTCTTCAAAAGTGTCTACCTTCGCACAAGATTACTCTTTGGCAGAGTTGTAGATAGAAGGATAATGATGCTTCTATCTTAAGGGCGTTTCCCAAGATAATTCAGAAGTCAAGAACAATGCTGCATAGGGCAGAGCACTATTAACTTATATCTGATCCGGCATTTTTTGTGAAGTTTTAAGCAATGGTGTGGCTTGTTCGAGCCCCCAGCTGGTTTAATCCAGCGAAATTCCTGTTAAAAGTAATTTTTGGCTCTATGGCTGTTACTATGTATATATATATATATATATATATATATATAATATATCTTCTGGGAGTTGCTAATTTGACGTTGCGATGCAGTCAGATTTGTGTCTCCGATTTCGCTAGATTATATTTCCATTTCTCAGTCCACGTCCGAGATGGTATTTCCAACAAACTTTCCAATGAGAGCCAAAGTTTATTTCGGCTCTCAAATTAAACCAATCCTGTCTCTTTAGAAATATGTTTGTCGGGGTCTTAAATCATTATTATTCCCCGCGTGTTTTAAAATATCAATTTTAAAATTTAAACTCGACAACTCTTTCAAATATGGCAGTAATACTTCCGATTGCATTTGTATAAACTCACAAACACATTGGTGAACTTATTTCCTGGCTAATACCTTCCGCCCATATTGTCTCCTCTGACAGGTTATCCGTACTATTGCTACAGAGATGGTCCAGCGGAAGTGATTACATATTATCACCTGTGTTTGTGTACATCTCCCAGACGGATTTCTTAGACAGCCAATCTGGCTTGCTTTTCGTCGATCGTACGATACCAACTTGTGTCAACAATGACCGTCTCTATCAAAAGTGGCAAGACGACTTAAGTGATAAAAGTATTAACCGCTGACAGTGTTGAGTCATTGGGCCATATATCTTTCCTGTCCTGAGTCGAAAAATAGTTATCTGTCCCTGCCGGTCGAGAGTGTGATAGTCGTCTTTGGGTTGGTTCTGTTCTCTTCTGATAGTCTGGATAGCTCTCTTTTTCTCAAAGTATGTGACTTCATTATCTTCTTGTTCACATTCTCCTCCCTTTTTTGCAAGTTTATCTGCCTTTTCATTTCCGGGTACACCACAATGAGATGGTACCCACTGAAGTATGGTTCTCTTTTTGGCAGCTACCTTGTTTAGTTCATTTCTCAGATGCGGGAGTTTACCACCCTTGAGAGCTTGCAGGACAGACAGTGCATCTGTGAGGATGACTACCTGGTGGCAGTCAGAGTTGGTGTTATAAATCATATTTGCAGCTTGCTCTAGAGCTTGAACCTCAGCTGTATAGTTGGAACAGAATTTACCAGTGGGAATGTGCCTAGTCTCATAGTGGTTGTCAGGATATGAGATAAAGATACCGGCACCTCCATTCCTAACAGCATTAGTTGCTGATCCATCTGTATAGGCATGTATCCATGATTGATCGGGATAGCTTTCTTGGATCATACTCAATGTAGCAGTTCGTTTTTGCAGATCATTATACTCACATCCACTTGTGAGACCACTGACTGATGTATTAATTTGGAGGGCACTGCTGGCCTGCTCCCATGGTACAGGGTATAGGGTGGGCTTCAGTGGTGTTGTCTTCATGGATAGGTCTTCTTGATGCTGTCTTATAAGTCTTTTCCCCCCGATGCACAAAGCTGCTACGCTTTAGACGTCCCAATGCCAGATCATCTAGTCTTGCCTTCATTGGGTGCATTGGCATACTGTTGTACTTTTCCATCTGGATCATGGTTTTTGTGTCTCTTCTATGGGACAATGTCTGTAATCCAGCAACCTTCTGCATCTCTGTTATTGGTGTAGTTTTCATGGCTCCTGTAATGAGCCTGAGAGCTTGATTTTGCACCTTGTCCAAAGACTGCAGATGTGAGTTAGCAGCTGATGACCATGCTGCTGAGCTAAACTCTAAGTGTGGTCTTATTACTCCATTATAAATCTTCTTTAGATTTCGTTCATTTGCTCCCCAGTTGGTACCTGCTAATTTTCTGAGTATGCCTAGTCGTCTTCGGGCCTTTCCTTCTGCATTTTCAATATGCTTATTCCATGTAAGCCTTTGGTCAAATGTCACCCCAAGATAGGTGGGGTAGCTTTCTTCCTTGATCACGGTTGTCCCTAGGTGTATGTTAGCTGATTTGTCCTTGGGGGCGAGGGAGAACAGTGTTGTGGAGGTTTTGTCTGTGTTTATTGTGATAAGCCATTTCTCTGCCCATGACACTAGCATGTCTGCTGCCCGCTGCATTCTATAATTTGCTGTGGTGACATTTTCATCAGCGCACCAGAGTACTAGGTCATCTGCATATAAGGCAGCTTTACTCCTGCAGGGAGATCTTTCACCAGGTCATTGATGTAAACAAGGAAGAGTGTTGGGGAAATTACTCCTCCTTGAGGTACCCCCTGATGGAGCAACACTTTTCTGCTCTGCAGACCGTCAAGAGTGACTCTAGTTCTCCTGTTATGCAAGTATGACTGGATCCATTTCATCATGTTGCCTTGGATTCCACTTCTCCTAAGTTTTGCAATGAGGCCATCTTTCCACACCTTGTCAAAGGCCTGCTTGAAGTCGACCCAGATCGTTAGGACCTTTTTCTTCTCCTGGAAGGCATCTTCTATTGCTTGAGACAAGTAAGTAACTTGGTCTTCTATACTGTAGCATTCTCTAAATCCAGCTTGTTCCGGCACCAGGATCTGCTCAGACTCTAAATACCATTTCAATCTGTGGTTGACTATTCGCTCCATAGTCTTCCCAACACAGCTTGTGAGACTGATTGGCCGGTAACTTGCAGCCTCGGTCTTACATTTCCCTTTCTTTAGTATGGGTATTGTGATGGCTTCTCTCCATACTTGGGGTACCGTTCCTTTCAACCAGCTGTGGTTGAATATCTCAAGCAGTTTTGTCTTTGCTGCTGAGCTCAGATTTACTAGCATTTCGTTGCTGATTTTGTCTGGGCCGGGTGACTTTTGAAACTTAAGCTTGGAAATAGCCTTCTGTAGTTCTCCTAGTGTGATGGGTTCCCTCATTGGGGCAGGAGTATCTGTCTGTCCCATGGTTGCCAGTATTTCTTTTCTTATC
This sequence comes from Oreohelix idahoensis, assembly GCA_024509875.1. Classification (NCBI taxonomy): domain Eukaryota; kingdom Metazoa; phylum Mollusca; class Gastropoda; order Stylommatophora; family Oreohelicidae; genus Oreohelix; species Oreohelix idahoensis. Next base: position 195,877 of record JAMPIV010014517.1, on the reverse strand, counting down.
TCTCTCTGATGATCTATGTTAATGGGTAAGTTGCTTTCTGAACTGTATCTTCTAGCAAACAAGTCTGCAGCTTGTTTTCCTCTGAAAAGTTTGCCACCTTCATCCAATGTGATAGTCTGCCTAGGTGAGGAACGCTCTTCATTTAGAGACTTGACTAATCTCCAAAGTTTCCTGCCGTCTTTCTCAAGGTTCAGCGATGCCGTTTTAGTTCTCCAGCTTTTCCGTTTTTCTTCTAGCTTTGTTCTCTGAAACTCTGCTACAGCCTTTTTCCATTTGTTGTGAGTTCAAGTGAAGGCTGAGACTCTGCGTCCTTTCTAGCCCTGTCCATAGCTTCCTGACGTTCTTGGAGTGTGCTGGACCAGTATGGTATGTAGTTACGCCGGCATCCTTTGGGAATGGTTTCTTTTGCAGCTTGTAGTATGCATCTGTTGAAGTCTTTTACCACTTCATTAATGTCTCTGTTCTGTACCTTGAGGGTAGACAGCAGCGTGTTCACCTGATGCCTGAATAAACCCCAGTTGGCTTTTTTGTAGTTCCATCTTGTAATGGCTGGGCCTGTACTGAGAGTTGCACTCTGGACAGTAAGAAAGATTGGGCGATGGTCGCTTCCCCCTAGTTGGTCTCCTACTTCTCTACTAATAGATCCAGCTATATCTGGTGTGGAGAAGGCAAGATCTGGTTTGAAGTTGTGTGCCATCCTCTGGAGTAGAAGGTAGGAGTATCTGTGGCATTATTGACTAGGATTAGGGAGTGATCATCTTGCCAAGTTTCAACCTCTTCACCTCTGTGATCCAGATGGTTATAGCCCCAGCTCTGAGAGTGGCTATTAAAGTCTCCAACTGCTATAAAGTTGGTGGCTGGTACCTGTATAGAGCTGAGACTCAGGGTTTGTTGTTCGGACAGTAATAGTTCAGGAGTTCTATTTCCATCTTGTCTACCTTTATCTGCAACAGCTGATATTCTGCTCCATCCATGAAGGTTTTCCTTTCGTGTGCAGGAATGTTATTCCTTACAAGAGTAAGTACTCCTCCTTTTCGTCTATCTTTTCTGTCGGATCTGAAGCATTGATATCCCCTTATTTTAAAGGTTTGATCTGCTTTCAAGTGAGTCTCTTGGATACAGCAAACACTGACTTGCTTCTCATACAAGATGTTTTCCAGCTCTGTCTTTTTGCTGTATCCAGCCTGCTTGCTGTTCACTCCCTCTGCATTCCAGTGCATCATGACAAGTGGCACTCTGGGTTTCTCTTTTTCTGTTTTGTTTTGGTCAGTAGTTCTCCTCCGCCGTCTGCTGACTCCACAAGACGGTCTAGAGGGTCCTCCAGTAGCTGAGGTGGGCTCTGTCGAGGCTCAGAGCCCGGCACTGCACCTGCCTGGTGGAGCTCCACAGGGCGAGCACCAGTACGAGATTTATTTGACGGTGTACTCTCCATAGAAAAAAAAAAAGCGAGTTGCATGATACTGTGGTTTCCGGTGCGCCTTCTGGCCCAGTATCTACGACTTTAGCACCTGTTCAACGGGAGAGTGGGCTCATCCCTAATCTGTTTATGTTCCCAGTAGTAGACTATTCGCAAGCAGCCTGGGGGTGTCACTGCTCTGCGCGGACCTTGTTTACCGAGGCGGCGTCCGAGCTCGTATGGTGAAAATATGGTTGCGTTATCTTCAAAATAGCCCTGTCTTTCCCGTGGCTTTTCTGCCATCCTGCAACTTTGAGTTAGGGAGTTCTGAGCTCCAGTCTCTTTCCCAGGCATTTTATCCTGGCCTGGCACGCATACAGAGGACCCCACTTCTGGTTCTAAGTTAGCAGTTGGGGATAGGTGGGGTAGCACACTGTGCATTCCCCGTCATCCAGGGGGCTCTCCAACTATGCAGAGCTTGCACAATGCTGTGCTCTGGTTCTGGGCTCTCCCAAGGAATCCTCACGTCCTGCACAGAGCCACTTCCAGATACCCACCACCTGCCAACCCTCCATTGTAGAAATCTCCTGCATGCGGCCATCCAGTCAAGAGCCAGTATTAAGTCTGGTGCCCAAGTGATCCCCCCAAGCTCAGTGTGCAATGCTGGGTTCTCATCATGCTGCAACACAGGGGGGCTTGTGATGCTCAGCCATCTCTCTCAATTCTGCACCGATAAGTGACATCGGGGACTTAACTGTGCCTCAGTACTGGGAGGCCCCGTTTCCGGGTACACCACACACAGCCAATTGAGGCAACGGTCGCCAGGACCTGTCCGGCTTGGGTGACCCTGCCAGGAGTAAAACTCCCGCCGGCATAGCTCCCGGGATCATTGGGGCGCTCAAGCTCTCCAACCACGGCAAGGTAGGCTTACATATTCACATAAGAAAAAAAAAATCCGATTAATTAATTTTTTATAAAGAAATGTTTATTCGGTGCATAACGGTTTTTAGTATGATCATCACCACCATCATCATTGTCGTTATTATACGCATCACCACCATCATCGTTATCGTCATCATCACCATCATTATCATCATCGTCACCACCACCATCATTATCATCATCGTCACCACCACCATCATTATCATCATTGTCACCACCACCATCATTATCATCACCACCATCATCACCACCACCATCATTATCATCATCATTATTATCATTATTATTATTATCATCATCATCAGTATCATCATCGACTCATCACCACTACCATCATCATCGACTTATCATTATCATCATCACCAACATCATCATCATTATCATCACCACCATCATCATTATCGTCCCAACCACCATCATTATCATCATAGTCATCACCACCATCATTATCATCATCGTCATCACCACCATCATTATCATCATCGTCACCACCACCATCATTATCATCATCGTCACCACCACCATCATTATCATCATCGTCATCACCACCATCATTATCATCATCGTCATCACCACCATCATTATCATCATCGTCACCATCACCGTCATTATCATCATCGTCACCACCACCGTCATTATCATCATCGTCACCACCACCATCATTATCATCATCGTCACCACCACCATCATTATCATCACCACCATCATTATCATCATCATACTCATCATTATCATCGTCAACATCATCATCCGTCATTACCATTATTGTACTCTCACCATCATCATTATTATCATTATTATCATCATCATCATCATCACCACCATCACCACCACCATCATCATCTAACTTATACCAAGTCTTTTTGTCCCGTGCCATCAGCTCAAGGCCTTTCCGTGTCGTCTGTCTTCTACATGTGCTCTTTGGTCTACATCTACCTCTCTTAAGCTGCGGGAGTTAAGATCAAGGACTGCCTTGTAACGCTACCAACAGGATTCCTCTATGTTAAGGTAGTCCCATTTCAGATACTGTTTTAGGGGAGTGAAGAGTTAGAGACTTCACCATACTAGGTCCAGCATCCAGAGGTGGGGTGACCAGTTGCCTTCCTCTCTGTCTTTTCCTTCCCTAACTCGATTAAGAGTTCCCCAATAAATACACATTTTAGGTCATGGTGTAAAGCAGCACATAGTCTGTGGCAGCACGTTTCAAGATCATATGGTTGCATGTCATATCTGACCCAAGGCGTCTTTTTCTTCTTAAAGTACCTTGGAAACTGGCAACGAGGATGACGTCTCTCCACAACGTCAGGTCTCCCCTGCTGCTTATAAGTACTGTTGGTGACCTTCTTTAATGCCACAATGTCAAACTATCCAGTGTTTTCTCATAAATACGGCACGAATCTTAAATACGGCCGTTACTAGGCAACAGCGCAGATGAAAAGTCAGCAGGCGTAACCAATGACTGCTCATTATGTCAAACACGTATTTAATTATTGACACAGATATAGGATAGTGACTGAATCGTCAGCACAAGCGGATAATGAGATAAGTCGCGGCAGAAACCGCCGCTGAATCTTAGCAGCTTTTGCGACGTTTAGCCATTGTCTCCTAAATGGCTATTGAGACGTCGGCGTTGTCACTTAGAGTGATTAAAATATTACCGAGGGTTTCATTATGGATCGTTATGAGTGTCCAGAGTGTAAGAGAAGTATGAGTCTTTTTGAATTGAAGCATGTTGGTGATTACTTTATAATAGATTTGCAAAGTGTGTGGGGTTGTCCACATATGACGTCATGCAATTTTTGCCATTTTTCAAACTTCCCCCTTTGTCACATTCGTCACAAAAACCCACAAGTCTCTTAATTCGCCCCCCCCCCCCCTTCCCTCCTCTTTTGTGCCCATTTTTGTAAAATAATCTGCCTAAGGAAAATTCTCCGAATCTTTTTGCCGAATACCATCACCAACCAAGAACTGCTTACTCGGAGCAACCAAGAGGACATGCACACCATCATAGCTGGCAGACGCTGGAGTTGGGTTGGCCACGTTCTCAGAAGGGACCCTGATGCCATTACAAGAACAGCTATGCTATGGATCCCTGAAGAAATGCGACAGAGGGGCCGAAAAAAAAGAGAATTCAATCTAATATAATTTAGTTAACTGGTGCAGACAAAATAGCAATGTTTTAAGCAGAATAAGTGTTAGATTAATCAGGTTTTTACAAAGATCTTTCCTTTTATGTGCTGCGTCCGAGCAGGAGACAAAGCCCAACCTTAGCCATACCTAGCTAAATGCATTTGAATTTTTTTACGCAAACAAACATTTTTTAAAAATTCGCACCACTTGCTAAACGTGTGTGTCTTTGATCTCATCGGACTTTTGTTTGTCGGGATGGTGATAACGTTCTATTAGTTTCATTATTTTAAAATCGAATATTAACCAACAGTACAGTTTATTTAGTCTGCAATGTGTTGTTTTTTTTAAAGGTGTGTTTTACATTAAATTTAAAAAAAAAAAACAAAGAAATATATAATTAACAACAATTTAAACCAGTTAAAGATTAGAACATCTGGCCACTATTTTTGCTGAGAATCTAATACTCATGTTAGTATAAGTCGTACTTGATGGAGTTGTTAACTGTTGCGGATAGAAGTAGACTGTGAGGATAAAGGTTACAAAATCTATTTTGTTCCGGCATCTTTTATGAAAGAAACGATCCTCACATGTATTTTTGTGCCGTCATACTTTTTCAAAACCCCTCCCCGCATCGTCAAACTTCGTTACAAAACTTTGACCCCCTCCCCCCTTTTTTAAATCGCTGCGTGGCGTCATATGTGGACGACCCCTGTGGCCAGTTAAGTTGATACTTTCATGATGCTTTTATTTAACGTACTGCATCAAAGTGTCTTGGAAAAAAAAGCTAGAAACATGGTTACTAATCTACGATTTTGCCGGGACCACTTCATCTTTTGTACTAATGCGCCAATCACCCTTTCCTCAGGATAGCGATGGACCTAGTGCAAAAACTCCGTTGTTGGCTGGAAGAGATCACCCCTTGCCTCAAGTGCGCGATACAGCTTACGGTGTGCGTGGTCAATCGGCAAGGCAGTATAAACCAGCTGCAGAGAAAAAGGAGTTGAGTGAGTATTATCGTCTTCATTGTCATCATCGTCATCACACCCACAACAACTATCAGCAGCATTATTATTCTCCTTTTCGTTCCCTATGACGCATAGAGCCACCACTGTAGCTGGTCCCCTTACAGGAAGCCTGCACGAAGCATTAACAGACTTTTGGTTTCTGTAGGCAATTAGTTTTACATGATGAAGTTGACATCCACAACCTCATATTTGTCGCCTTGCATCATATGTCTGACGGAGCAGTAGGCCAATTCTTTCTTTATCTCATAAGACACCCCTTATATACAAGAAATAAAGAAAAAAAAAATGGATATGGAATTGGCTTGAACATTTAATAATAAAATTTTACATTAGCAGAGGATGGACATGAAATACCGTGGTCAGAACGGGGAGCAACACAAAATAGAAACACTGTAACCTAGTACCAAGCATGTCATAATAGGCGACTAAGGAATGTTGGACATAAGGTCGACTACCCAATCCTGTAGGAAGTTCAAGCCAATAAAACTTAGCGAATATGAAAAAAAGTACATAATTAATATGATTCAGCAATCCATGATGGAAGATGGTCTTCTATCAAAGAAGCTAACGACCTGTGTTTAGACAAAGAAGCTAACGACCTGTGTTTAGACAAAGAAGCTAACGACCTGTGTTTAGACAAAGAAGCTAACGACCTGTGTTTAGACAAAGAAGCTAACGACCTGTGTTTAGACAAAGAAGCTAACGACCTGTGTTTAGACAAAGAAGCTAACGACCTGTGTTTAGACAAAAAAGCTAACGACCTGTGTTTAGACAAAGAAGCTAACGACCTGTGTTTAGACAAAGAAGCTAACGACCTGTGTTTAGACAAAAAAGCTAACGACCCTGTGTTTAGACAAAGAAGCTAACGACCTGTGTTTAGACAAAAAAGCTAACGACCTGTGTTTAGACAAAGAAGCTAACGACCTGTGTTTAGACAAAGAAGCTAACGACCTGTGTTTAGACAAAAAAGCTAACGACCTGTGTTTAGACAAAGAAGATACTGGCGATGAATAGGACATAAATAGAGGAAACCTGTTGCTGACATCACAAGGTGATCTTTGTTCTGGAATCCCCCAGGGAATACCCACACATTCATTGCCAACTTACAACATGTTCTTCATGTGTTACCCCTCAGCTCCCCAGGGAGCATAGGCCTTTAATAAAATTGTGACAAGCCATCCTATTCTGGGCTACTCACTCAAGTTCTTGCCCTTGTCTTCTTTATCCCTTGTATTTATGCATGGAGGCCTTATATGACCATCAGCTAAGCGCATTGCTATAGTATGTAGATTTGGATGTGAACCTCTGTCTGTGAGGCTAATTACACCCTCATTGATTCTTGAAATCATCCACTCACTTCCAGGGATTCCTCCTGTGATGAAACATGTTGAGAATCCAGCATTTCACACTCAGCTCGGAGAAGTCACTTGAGCTCCAGACATCGGGCTTTTACCTGGTTGCCTGCATGCGGGAGGAGCTCACTATGGATCCTATGATAGGCAGGGGGAGATGAGAAGTGGCTCTGTGTAGGTTGTGACAATTCCTTGGGAGAGCCCAGAACCAGAGTACAGTATTTAAGCTCTGCATATTTGGAGAGCCCCCCTGGAGGGTGGGGAATGCACAGTAAGCCACACACTTCTTCCTCCTAGCTTGGGAGTAGATGTGATGACCCTTTAAATGCAAGCCAAGTTGGAGAAACTGTAGCTCATGACTTCAACTCAACATGTTTCGGAATGACAGAAGAGCCACAGGAAAAGACTAGATCTACAGTGTAAATAGTACCAAGAACTCTTAGACTTGGTATTGGCTGCAAAAGAGCAAAAAGTTCAACAGCCCAAGTTAAACAACATCAATCCCTTGTATTTCTGTCTTCATTTCTCCCCTGCATGCACTTTTTGATCTCTGTCTTCCTCTCTTACCCTGCAGATTCCAGAACAAGGACTTCTCTGTAATGCTATCAACAGGTCTGTTCTATCCATCACCAGTGTCTTCTTCCCATCTCTTGTTCCACTGGCATCATTTTGTCTGGTTCTTTGACTTGCTCATTCTTGCTGAAGATTTTGTTGTTGTTGCTTAAATGTTCTACCAGATCAGGTAGACGACACTACATCCATCCTTCCTTAGTCGTCTTTTACGACATACTTGGTAGGCTACAGTATTACTATACTCGACCGCTAAAACCAGCATCCACAACAAGTACAAAAATCAGTGAACTAAGGAAGGTGATGCATACAACAGATATGACCCAGTCCACCAGCTTAACAGACACCAACAGACCATCATATTCCACCTGAGAGCTAGACACTGCAGATTACTGGTCCATCTCTATAGCCCCAGGATATCTCATACAAATAAATTATCCATGTGGAACTGGAACCCAGACCCCCGAACACATTCTCCAAAACAGCCCATGATGATCCACAACGTCTGGCCTGGCCAGGGGATACTGAGCTCAAGCAGAAGCTATGGGGCTGCCACGCTAACCTGGAAAGGACCGAGAACTTCGTCCTGGCGACAGGCCTGCAGATTTAGCATGACTACAAACTAAACACAGAAGAAGAAGAAGTATGCTTGACCCCCTTTTGTGAGCTCCGGTAACAGTTGGAGTAACCTGCGAGTTTCCAATGACAAATTATGTTTTATTCTGTGTATATCCTAGGCTATATAGAGTGATTGAAAAATTCAATCCATATTTTTAAATTGTTATTTCATCACCCTTATCCTATTAATTTATATGAAACAAACATCAAAGTAAAAAGAATTAACTGCCATTTTATTGCATAAACTGGTATTTCACATTAACATTACAGCTCATCTGTAGGCTATTACAGAATAGAAGAACCTAACTGTACAGTATGTCTTCAACACAGTAATATACAGCATATCTTGTTAAAATGTAAGAGGTGTGAACAAATGAGAATCCCAATATTAGATTATTTGCAGGCATCAAATTTACCTATAAATATAGAAGAGGTGTTACATACCTAGGGAACTGCATAATATAGTCAAACAGTATTTAACAAGAACAAAAGTTAATATATAGTAAATTGGGAAGGTGAAGGTCTGATGCGGTTCTTATAATACATATGACTTTTGACAGATGAAAGACAATAAAATATCTATTAAAGTCAAGTATATGACTGGAAACACCAGGCCTTTACATCCTTCCCCCTTAATATTATTTTTGTTTAATGTTTTTGTTTGGTTTTTTTTAGGTTTTATCTTCTTTTTTTGTTTGTTTGGTTTTTTTTTTAAACATACAAACATAATTAGTAATTGTGATGTGCCCTATTTACAATGATTTGACAGGTGTGATGCCACTTCTCCATACCGGCAGTTATTTATATTATTTGGAATTGAAAACAATAAATATCCTAATTATAACCCATCAGAGGTTAAACGTGATATTTTTCATCATAAATTCAAAAAAAAAAAAAAAAAAGCTCATGGTGAGATCCCACCTGTTCAACAAATGATTGCATAGGGAGCAGCCATTTTTGCTGTCTCTAGTCATCATCATCATCAGCTGCCATCTCCACAATGAAGGTTGGCTGTAATGGATCTCCAACGTCTTCTGTCTCTTGTCTTGATGGTGCACTCTGATAGACTCTTTCCTGTCCATCTCTTGATGTTATCTTCCCACTTATAACGCTGTCTTCCCCTTGCACGTTTGCCTTCAACTCTCCCTTCTGTTATGGTCTTCTGCAAGGTGTTATGCCTTTTTATGTCTTCTTCTTCTTCTTTGATCCTTAGCCGCCGACCGTCAAAGCAGTCAGTGGCCAACACGCCTAGTGGCGTCTTGTAGGGCAACAACAAATTGATTCCACTTTGCTCGGTCGGTGGCCATCCTTCGTACAGTGCCCCAACTCATTCCCTGCATCTCAGCCTCCACAGTCCTCCGCCAGGTTGTTTTTGGTCGGCCTCTCTTTTGTTTTCCTTCAGGGGTCCAAAGCATAACTGTTCTTGTGATGGCATCGGGGTCTCTTCTGAGGACATGACCAACCCAGCTCCAGCGTCTGCCAGCTATGATGGTGTGCATGTCCTCTTGCTTGCTACGAGTAAGCAGATCTTGGTTAGTGATGGTATTCGGCCAAAAGATTCGGTGAATTTTTCTTAGGCATGTTGTGTGAAAGGAGGACAATTTCGACATTTCCTTCTCTGTAACTCTCCAGCATTCCACACCATAGAGAAGCACAGAAAGCACACAGCTCTGATATAATCTTAATTTTGTGCTTGTGCTGTATTGGGAGGACTTCCAGATGTTGTTTAGGCTAAAGAAGGCTGTTCTTGCCTTATTCATTCTGATGTTGATGTCTTTGCCTGCCCCGCCGTCTGGTGTTACTATGCTTCCTAGGTATGTGAAGGTATCTGTCTGTACCAATTGCAGATTCCTTACTGATATGGGCTCAGGGTTGCTCACATTGAGCGTCATGACCTCAGACTTCTTTTTATGTGGCCAAAGTATTTTAGCTGCCGAACTTTGATCTCCCTCATTAGTTCTCTTTTCATACCTAGATTTTCTAGGACTTCCTTATTTGTTTTCTTCTCTTTTCATGAGATATGCCCCATTCTTCTATATATCCACATTTCAAGAGCCTCAATTCTTTCTTCCAAATGCTTATTCATCGTCCATGTTTCTGCAGCATACAGAATTGCAGAATATATATAACACTTTATGATTCTCAGTTTTAATTGGTGAGATAACTGTTAGATGTCAGTATATGTTTCATGTTGTTGAATGTAGCTTTGGCCATTCCTTTTCTCTTCTTGATTTATGTTTCACATCTGCCATCTTCTGTCTCTAGTAACGTTAGTTTATTGGCAATTTTATGTTTTACTTTGTTTTGTTTCTGGAAATAAAAAATACAACTTTTTAGTCAAATCGCCAGTTATTGCCCTTTGTTTTTGCTTTGTTTTGTTTATGTCGAATACATATTTGTGAGGATATCACAATTTAAAAACAGGGAGTTTTCATTACCACTACTGCTGTATATTGCTATAAGAATATCGTTTACTGGTTAATTTTTTTTTTATAGACACTCTGCACAAGACGGTTCTTCTATTCTAAAATAGCACATTTCAGTGTGGATTATGGCAGATAATTGATGGATTTGGTGTAATCTTAGACACCCTCAGGTTCCCAAAGATGCAGCAATAGAGAACGCAGTCAGCGACCCATAGCTTGACTGCTTGCGTCAGTGTCAGCGAACCAGAGCTGACCAAGACCCTACTCCACCTCCACGTGGTGGTCCTGGAAACAGGCTGCATCACTGCAGTCTGGCTGAGGAGTAGGGATCGAAGAGGGAAGGCAAACCCGGGAAGAAGAAGAAGAAGACACCCCCAGACTTTCTCATCCCTTTTCACTGTGTTAAGAACAGGGCAGTTATGAAAGACTTTACTTTTTATTTATTTTTTGTGTATTTGTTTGTTTGTTTCTTGGAAAGGGGAGGTCACACACATGCATGCACAAAATTTTGTTTTTGATTTACTCTATTTGGACTGAGTGGAGGGGGGAGAAGATACTATATTTAGATATCGGAAATCAGATTTTATTGTCTTGAATTTACTACACTATATATCCTAATTATAACCCGTCAACAATTCAACGGGATACTTTTTAAAAAAACAAAACAAAAATTTACTGGTTAATCCATGCTTTTGTGTATTGCAGCATCTTCTCTTGACATGCTGACTATGGTCACTTTAGCTACAATAAGTACAGTACCTTCGTTGGATAAGACGTTTCAGGTTAGAGATTGTCATTTTTAACTTCTCTCACATCTTTGTATCACAGTCAGAACCAACATCTAAAAAAGGGAAGCAATGGCAGGTGAAAGTCACACAAATGTCATTTTACTGAAAAGGAAAATGGAGGGAAACATTAAAGGCACACTGCAATCAAATGTCTGCATTGTTAGTGGGAAAGAAGTCTTCAGGCAGCGCTGGATTATTCATAAGGGCCACTAGACATGGGCCTAGGGCCCCAGGCTGACAGGGGCCCCCACGAATAAAAGCAACAGTCATAACACACAGAGCTCGACAGTAACGTCATGTACACGATAGTACAGGCCAATAGTATCTGCACAACAGTTAGTTTATTAGTCACTTCCGTCCCCGCTTTTTCCTTTTTTTAAAAATTAAATTTTCTTCGTTTGGGCCCCGCAATTGTGAACAAAATCTGGGTGCTGTCAGGAACACGTTTTTTTTTTTCTTTACATATTATTATATATTAATTTAACAAATTTATCTGAAATCCATTTTTTTTTGTTTTTTTTTAGTTTTACCTTTTAAAAAAATTGGAAAGGGGCCCCAAAATATCTTAATAGCCTAGGGCCTCTGGAGTTTTTAATCCGGCCCTGCCCTCAAGAATATGTGAGGTATTTATTTATCGGAATATCCATCAAAACAATAGTCAGAATGTGTGAACGATCTCTTACAGTCAACCACAGGTGGAAAGGCAGCTCTTGATCATAGAGCTCACATCAAGTATTGAGTGATTTGACTTGAAAGGTGAAATGCACATAAACTGTCAGAAGAAAGAGGGAAGATTCATGGGAAACAAAACACAAAGAGTGCATTAAGGAGGATGAAAAAAGCAAAACAAACAAATTAAGAAGGATTCTAAAAATTGGAGTAGCAGTGTAGAAAAATTAATATCTTAAGGAGTTACAGCATTTAATCTTTGTCAATGAAAGTAAGACCTCATCATGTAAAACTAATTACCACAGAAGCCACTGCTGCAGGAGAATATATGAATGTTTGGTATTGGCTTCCTGGAAGGGGACCAGCTGCAGGGGTGGTCCTTGCTCCGTAAGGAGCGTTGAAGAAAATGAATGAAAATAAGAGTTCTTTGTTGACATATAGAGCCAATCCTGTCATATGAATGTGAGCCATGGACAGTCAGAGAATTAACAAGCAATAAAGTCTTTAGAGTAATCTGAGATGTGGTTTTAGACCCACCAAGAGAGTTTTACAATATAGTAAAACAGTATGTAACTTACTTAGTCGTTCCTCTTCTACCCGGGAGTGTAGAGGTTTGCCCGGGAGTGTAGAGGTTTGCCAGAGAGAGCGCCGTACAGTTTTTAACACAAACAAAAATTAATATATAAGGATCAGTGATGGTCTGATGGCAGAGTGAGACTCTGGAGGGGGTCTGATCGTGCTTGTTGAAGATGGCAGATGATAGGTGGATTGGGTGTCATCCCAAACACGCCAGTTTTTCCACCCTTTGCACCAGTTTTTAACAAATGACAATTTTTAAACTGGTTTTTTTGTGTGTATTGTTTTTGTTTTATTCAGTTTGTTGTTTTTTTTTTTTTTTTTTATACAGAGGACAGGGCACACACACATACATTCACACAATTTTGCATTGTTTATGTACTCTATTTGGACTGAGTGCAGTGGAGAGGATGCTATATTTTGATATCAGAATTATTATCTTGAATTAAGAACACAATATATCTTAATTATAATCCATCAAACATTGAGCAGGATATTTTTTTTATTTAAACAAAATAAAACAAAACAAAATAAAACAAAACAAAAGACAATAATATTAAAATACGATGATCGGTTTAAAAGAGACATAAGGATGTCCTGAAGTAAGCCATTGAGCATTGGAAGCTCATCACTCATATTAGAAGCAGGCCATTAACGTTCTTTGGGTATTTTATGAGAGGAGAAAAGTTCAAATATACTGTGACGAGAAAGATTGAAGGAAAAAAAGAATAAAGGATGACAGAGAGAGAAGATAATGAGCAGTTTAACATTGTGGTATGGAAAGAAGTCAACAACAGAATTGATAAACAGCACTGGAGATGAAGTTGTGAAGAGAAATGAAAACCTTTGCCAGTGACATGGTACTTGAAGAAGAAGAATAATTTATTTCATCCACATTTTCCCCGTTTGTCCATATTGTCTATAATTAGTATCTTTCATTTTCCAGGATCATGCGAAGCTTTACAATGACCTTTATTCTAATTTCGTTGCCCTCCGGAAGTGTTTATATGATTTCAAAGCCAAATTTGAAGCCGATACGGCTGGAATCCCCATCATCGCAGAATGCCTGAGGTTGCTAGCCGCTAGATGTGGTAAGAATATTTGCCATTATATTTGTGGTAGAAGTAGGAAATGGTAGGCAGCCTCCACCATGTTGCCCAAGTGGCTATCCATATTTAAGCCACAACTAGCCAAAACATAATCCCAACTGTGTTTCAAGCTTTGTCAGCTGACAAAAAAAAAGCTAGCTGTTTTTAACCTAACATCAACTCTTTTTCAAGCTTTGTCAAAAAATTAAAACGTCTGACAATTTCTGAGGCCATATTTAAAATTAAAAAAAAAACCATTAAGACTCTGAGCGAAACTGGGACACACTTATAGTCACTCAGCCAACATGGCAGCCTCCTGTCTACTGTCCCTATTTTAATCGTATTTGTTACTCCAATTCTTAAATTTGTTAGTGCACATTTTTTATTTGAATCTGGAGTTCTCATGTTTGTTAAAGTCTTGTTATTGTAATTGTTCTGCCATCACCGGTGTCAATACCTTGTCGAGGTATGGTGGCTTGCATACCCTGATTACCCCCAGAGCTATGCCAGCTGGAGTTTTACTAATGGAAGGTTCTACCGAGCTGGACAGGTTTGTGCGGGCACGGGTCAGACTAAAGCAGACACCCTGGTCTTCCAGGTTGGGGGTTTTAGCATAGGGCTGACACCCCTGTCTATGTAAAAAGAAATGAAGTTACGGAAATGACAACAAATGAACAAATTTTGCTGCGGGACGGACATCCGGAGTCTGAGGCTCGTATGACTGTCAGTGGTGAATGCTGAAAGGAAGCCTCTTACACAAAAACGGATGTCCTGACCGCAAAACGTGAAACAAGAATAAGATTTTGGAATGTCAGGACAATGAACAAGATGGGTAAACTAAAACAGGTCACAGCAGAAATGAGAAACTATAGATTACACATTCTAGGGATAAGCGAGAGCAGATGGACAGGGGCAGGAAAAGTTAAAACAGCAACAGGAGAAACAGTACTTTACTCTGGAAGAGAGGATGGACAGCACAATGAAGGCGTAGCCATTATTCTACAGAAAGGAATAGAAAGGACATTACTGGAATGGAAACCCATCAACAACAGACTGATAAGAATAAGATTGAGAGGGAGATTCACCAACACTACAATAATACAATGCTACGCACCAACGAATGACAGCAATGTTGAGGTCAAGGATGAATTCTATCAACAACTGCAGAAAGAAATGGAAGACACACCTAGATATGATCTTATCGTAGTAATGGGAGACCTCAATGCGAAAGTTGGAACACACAACACATATAATGAAAGAGTAATGGGGAAATGCGGCAGCGGACCACAGGTTAAGAACCGCTATCTTAGAGCAACAACCCACTTCTGTCAACAAAACACTGTTTGAAGATGTCAGGAACCTTGATTTGAGTACTGCCTTTATTAGAGCCATTAATGTGGAAGTCTGAAGGCGAACGAGGTAGAAAAAGAAGTACTCTAGAGAGGATCATTTACTATTTGACCCATAACACTAGTCAACAACCAAAATTTACCAGAAATGAAAATAGCTGATCTTAACTAATTTTGGTGTGCTGAAAACGAAAATGACATTAACAAATGTTGATTGGCTCTAGTTTTCAAGATATATGCTACTGGTTTATTTAATTACGGTCAATTTATATATATATGACGCAACTGTTGTGGGCGATTGCATAATTTTTTCTAATGACCAATAAGAATGTAACTAGAAGTTAATGATGCAATCCTACCTATGATTACATCACCTTTGTGTATAAATATCTTATCTCTGATAAAATTTTGCCATTAGTTAGTGCATTTGTCCTTATCAAAAGTATCGTAGTTAGAAATGCCTAGGACATGTGTGAACAGTGCTAATAATTTCTGTTATATATGTCGTGAGGTGACATTTGTATCACAAAAACGAAATATAACTAAAGGGATTAAGAAGGCGTACAGTTTGTATTTTGGCTGCAGAATAGGAGATCAAGATAAGAGCTGGGCGCCACACATATGCTGCAATGTGAAGGCAAGCTATGCCTTTTGCAGTCCCAATGATTTGGAGAGAGCCCACTGATCATCTCAACAACTGTTACTTTTGCATGGTCCCTCCAATTGGGAAAGGCATATCAAAGAAGAAAAAATGGACTCTGGAATATCCAAACATCCCCTCTGCAATACGTCCGGTACCACATGGCGATGACCTACCAGTTCCCAAAGTGCCAGAATCATTTTCAGCTGCTTCCACTGATGAAGAAGAGGACATTGGTGGTCCTGAACCATCAACCTCAAGCTACCCAGATTTTGAGCAAACTACATCCACTAAACCACACTTAATAACCAAGGTGAACTGAATGATCTTGTAAGAGATCTGAATTTACCGAAGAACAAGGCGGAGCTTTTGGGTTCCAGATAGCAACAGTGGAATCTCCTGGCAGAATATGTTACAATTTCTGTGTATAGGAACCGCCAGAAGCCGCTTATTACATTCTTTTTCAAAGAGGGTGACCTTCTGCGTGCCACAACATTTCTGGTTTAATGGCAGCCCTCAAAATCAATTACATACCGGAAGAGTGGAGGCTTTTCATTGATTCATCCAAGACGAGTCTTAAAGCTGTTTTGTTGAATAATGGTAATGTGTTACCGTCAATTCCAGTTGGTCACGCAGTTCATATGAAAGAAACTTATGAAAACATTAAGCAGCTTTTGAAGTGTATAAACTACGATCATCATCATTGGTCACTTTGCGGTGACTTAAAAGTGGTCGCTCTTTTGCTTGGACTACAGGGTGGATACACCAAGTACTGTTGCTTTCTCTGTGAGTGGGATAGCCATGCACGAAGTGCCCATTACATCAGAAGACATTGGCCAATCAGGCAGTCATTGCAGCCTGGCAGTAAGAACGTTGAGAACCCAGCACTTGTCGACACCAGCAAGATTTTGTTGCCACCCTTGCACATTAAGCTGGGTCTCATGAAAAACTTTGTCAAGGCAATGTAGAAAACAGATGAGGCTTTAAAATACCTCATCAGAAAATTTGCAAGACTTAGTGAAGCTAAAATAAGAGAGGGAGTATTTGTTGGTCCGCAAATTCGAAAACTTCTTCATGATGACGAGTTTCTTTGTGTGTTGCATGGCAAGGAAAAAGCAGCATGGCTAGCATTTAAGTCAGTGGTGGACAATTTTCTTGGAAACAACAGATCTGATAATTACAATGAAATTGTAGAAAATCTCCTTCTGAAGTATAAGAGTCTTGGCTGCAACATGTCTTTGAAAATTCATTTTCTGGATTCTCATCTAGATTTCTTTACGTCAAACTGTGGAGCGGTCAGTGATGAGCATGGTGAACGATTTCACCAGGACATTGCTGCTATGGAGACAAGGTATCAAGGCAATTGGAGCCCTTCAATGCTTGCTGATTACTGTTGGACTGTGACAAGAGACACCTCATCGATTGACTACAAGAAGCAAGCAAAGAGAGCTCGAACAGCGACTGAATAATGACGGAATGGGTTCAAATGTGCCTTTTTAAAACATGATATGTGAACTTTAAATAATGTTTTTATTTTTCTATCATTTCAAGTTGAAATATCAATTAATTGAGTATGTAACCACAATTTTTATAATGCTAAAGTAGAAAGACTAGCTGTTCACCCCAGAGAATTAAACAAGCAGTGTAATTAGGGTAATCATATTCTTTCTCTTGTGCCCTCTAATATAGTGGTCTCTAACACTTCATACCCCTAAGGCAGTATCTGCGATAGGGCTACCCTTACCTTACCTTTGGTAATACCATTGTTTATTTTTTCAGGCAGCGCCAGGTTGACGGGATCAATGGCAAAGAACTGCATCCAGATCACTTACGACAAACGTAACGTTTCTGAGAAATGTGAAGGTCCCGCTGAAGACGTCATAGAAACGTTAGAGCTGTACAACAAAGCCAACAACCTGATTAAGAACATTCTAGCAAAGGCTCCACAGGTTCAAAGTTCAATCCGGCTAGTCTTGGAAGAGGAACAGAAACTGAAAAGGGAGGTCACAAAAGCTGACCCGGATGGACATTTGGGTCCGGAGCCATTGCGCAAGACCACAGAGAATTTCTCTAAACTTCACAAACTTCCGGTGTATATAGATACAATACAAAGGTACACAAGTAAAGCCTTTAAGGAGATTGCTAATGGGTCTAGAATCTTGTTTGAAGACACTTAGGTGCCTTTTGTTTTTGTTATTTTGTGTTTGGTTAGAGAATATTCCCCAGAAGCATTATGAGATTTGTCTACTCTTGTGCCATTCACAGTTTTACAGCCAGAAGTAATTTGAGTAGACACTTGGTCTAATGGTTTGTTGACAGGAGAATATTTATGCATTTTTTGACTATTTTTATAATAATGATTTATGTTTTATAGTTTGTAATTTATTACTTTTAATTTTCTATGATGTTCCCAGTGGGATTTTATCATTATCGCCATTACAGTTCAGCTTTATACTGGCAATAACTGATGACAAGAACAAGAGATGAGAAATAGAGACTGGAAATGGATAGGACACACATTGAGGAAACCTGTTGGTAGCATTACAGAGCAATCCTTGTTTAGAAATCCACAGGGCAAGAAAGGTAGGAGGAGACCAAAAAACGCATGGAGAAGAGAACTGGAGATAGACATCTAAGGGATGAGGAAGACATGGAAAGACTTTAAGGAGATGACATGGGACAGGAGATTGCCTTAGTACTGCCTTATTCCACCTCCACTTTAGTTTGTTTTGAGAAAAACATGTTCAGAGTGTTTGGGTTACTAGTTGAAAAGAAGGAGATACCACTTTAAAGTGAGATTTTTCATGATGATCTTTCTTCTTCTTCCTCGTTCGCCCTCAGACCTCCACATTTATGACTCTAATAAATTTTTCATGATGATCCAAACCATTAACTGTAAGATATTGTGTAGAACGAAAGATTAAACTATTTTGCGTTAATTTATGACCTCAGGCCAATTTTGGTCAAAATGCGGAAATAGAATATAGCAGTACACGTCCATATCCCTGAATCCGAACACCTGAAAATGAAAAGTTTTTTTGGTTGACTTTTGGCTTCTTTTGGGAGACATTTGAGCGACATCTGCAAACTGAAAAAATCTGATTTCCGAAACATGGCTGTCCCCGAGTATTTTAGATTCTAGGATACAGACCTGTATTAAGGCAACAAGGAGAATTTGGAATGAAGTTTGTTTTAGGCCTACGCTCCGTGAAGAGCTAAAAGGTGGTGAATGAATCCTGTGGTTTGCTTGTATAAAATGTCACATTGCTTATTTTTTAATGTTTGTAAAAGTCATATTTTTGTGTATTCTTTGTTTGGAGAAGTTTTGTAATTTCTTGTATTATAAAGTCAAAGGTCAAATACAGTCATTCTTGTACAATGGAAGTCTGTTTTTGTGTGCAAGAACGCACTGTTGTAATTCTCCTTTGCTGCTTTAGTAAAGCAGATTGCAATTGTATTATGTTAGCACTGAGAGTTATTATGTTAGCACTGAGAATTGTTATGTTAGCACTGAGAGTTATTATGTTAGCACTGAGAATTGTTATGTTAGCACTGAGAGTTATTATGTAAGCACTGAGATTTATTATGTTAGCACTGAGAGTTATTATGTTGGCACTGAGAGTATAGAGTGCTTGCTTCTAAAAGCAAAGTAACTGAGTTTGAAACCTGGTAGCGTCATGCTCCATTCTATACAGTTCTGCCTTTTTGTGGACATACCTTTCAACCAAGACTTGAGACCTTTGGTTATATCAGAGCACAATTTACCATTCAGAAGTAAGTGAACTCTGTTAACTGAAGTGTAATGTTGATAAACACTAAGTCTTGAAAAGGATTATTAGCTTCTGTCAGCTAGCATGAAGTAGCCCTGAAAAGGACTTCTAGCCCAACCAGCGTTGATAGATACTGAAAATGACTAACATAAGCTATCTGCTAGCATGATGAAGCCATGAAAATGACTTGTCCTGAAAAAGACAGCTAGCTAAACAATGCTGCCTGTACCTCGTCAGTGTTTAGTGAACACTGGTTGTTTCAAGTGTGAATAAAAATATAAAATGTAGTCTGCCCAGGTATAAATGGGTGCCTGGTTAAGAATGTTGTACAGAAAAAACAAACAAAAACACAAATAATAATACGTCTTACTAAGAGAAAGGACAAGGAAAAACCTATGTTGCGGCCACAAGGCCTTCATCAGGGACAGACAAACAAAAGACAGAAGGGAAAGAAAGTGAGAATTAAGTGGAGAACATGAAACTATAGAATTAAGAGAAAAATACTCCCTGATGTGTGTCACATATTGGAGCAAAAATGTCCGCTACTGAAACAGAAACCGGAAGTGAATAGTACATAAAAAGGTTTTTCCTTGTCCTGTCTCTTAGTAAGACGTATTACTATTTGTGTTTTTTGTTTGTTTTTTCTGTTTTACCCCTGTCTTAGGGCAGTTCTCCTCATATACTCATAAGAATGTTGTAGCAGGTTGTTAAAAATTAGCTTTGTTCATTGTATGGATGTATGATAGGGATAGATAATATTAAAAGCCAGTCACAGTTCAATTAAGTAGTTTAATAAATAAATGTTAATAGCTGCTTTTATCTGGCTGTTCTGGTTCAGTGTTGATATGTTTAGAGTGATAATGCATAAACACTCAGTCTTGCAAACAAACTATCGTCAAGAAAACTCAAGGATGGTCCATAGCTTTTATTAAACAATACGTATTGACAACAAATGAATCCCATTATCGTATCAGGCAGTTGCATAATAAAAACTCAGTTATCCACGCTTCAATAATTGACAAAAGCTTCTTTTCATCCAATGCTTAAGATGGACATGTGTATGATATGTTTATTTGAATGATAACTTCCACGGCCAATACACTGTTAGAAAACTCCTGCAAACATTTGCTCAGTTACCGAATGGCACACATATAAGACCATAATCTCATTGGTCATAGAACACATGCAATCGCATCAATGGGCTGACACAAAGATCAATAATTATACTGGTGAGAAACATACATCCATTTGCCTCGAAGGTGTACACAAGAAGACCCTCGTAATCATGCATACGTTACGCTTGGCAATGTGCTCACGTTATCCTTCTTACATATGCTTTCAGTAGGAGTGCTATGTATACAAAAAGCAACACCAAATAGATTACTTGAAGTGTTTAGCAATGCAAAGCAACTCCAAAAGCAGGTACAAAGCTGAATCAGACAAGTTTTAGAAGAGGAAGGGAAACTTGAAAAAGGAGATCGCAGATGCTGACTTGGATAGAAATTTTTGTCCTCAGCCATTGCTCAAGACCACCTACAATTTCCCAAAAATTCACAAGCTTCCTATATATAACTCAGTAACTTTAATCTTTAATCTATTTGGTGTTGCTTTTTGTATACATAGCACTCCTACTGAAAGCATATGTAAGAAGGATAATGTGAGCACATTGCCAAGCGTAACGTATGCATGATTACGAGGGTCTTCTTGTGTACACCTTCGAGGCAAATGGATGTATGTTTCTCACCAGTGTAATTATTGATCTTTGTGTCAGCCCATTGATGCGATTGCATGTGTTCTATGACCAATGAGATTATGGTCTTATATGTGTGCCATATATATATATATATATATATATATATATATATATATATATATATATATATATATATATATATATATATATATATATATATATATATATATATACAAGCTATATATATACATACAAAGCAAAGTATACATCTATATCTTGGTTTCTCAACTGGGGTTCCGCAAGAGGTCACTAGGGGTTCCATGAGAGATGGTGATTGAAAAAAAATTAACATAATTTATTTAACTCTGCGCGCTGGGTGATGTAAGCGCTCACAGTGGTTTACAGTGACCGGGCAGCCGCATGGGGTAGTGCGCAATAGGACTTTCTTCACTACTACACATACTACAAGGTATATTTAATATTAGCATCTTGTAGAGCAGAAATTTGTGATAAAACTTTTAGGCCTACTTGGATTAGGTAAATTTAAAAATCTAGTAGGAAAGGTAAGAAGTGTCTTCTACCTTCACTTCTGACTTGCATTACAGTTGATAACCTTTGTGGGGGGGGGGGGGAGGGGGGGGTGGGGGGGGGGGGGGGGGGGGGGGAGGGTGGGGGGGGGGGGGGGGGGGGAGGGGGGGTGGGGGGGGGGAGGGGGGGGGGGGGGGGGGGTGCCAGGGGGGGGGGGGTGGGGGGGGGTGGGGGGGGAAACCACACAAACAAGAATAGATTAATAAGCTGGCCAAAATAAACAGATCCACAGAAAAAAAATCATTCTCTGCTCAAAAGAACAATAGCAATTTTTATTGGGTAATTGTATTTACAAGTTACTGATCACGCTAAGGTACCATGACCTGTAGCTACAATAATTATTAAGTAGAGGTTCCCTGAGAACTGAACATTATTTCAAGAGTTCCTCCAGGACAAAAAGGTTGAGAAAGGCTGATCTATATAGATCTTGAGTAAAGGAAGGCGAAGGCAGCAAGGAAGGTAACAAGTTACCCTACCTCCCAAAGCATTTCACTCCTATGGCAATATGTCATATCTCATCATGTTTCTTTTGGTTCCTTGTGGAGCATGGAGCCTTTACTACAACTGTTGGACTTGTTTTCTTGTATTAAAAGGTCAGAGGTCAAGCACGATCATGTTTGTTAAAATGAGAATTTCTTTGCAAGAACACACTTATAATTCTCCTATGCTAAAGTACGAGGTGATTGAAAAGTTACTTATTCCTGACCACAAGCTCATTAATATTTGAACATGCACCTTAGTATAACCGATTGACCCAGTGCCTCACCAAAAGAAGGCAAAATTTAATTTAAAAAAGAAAATATTGGAAAGTCATAAACTATTTATCAATTGTTATCTCGTCATTCCTGTTTAACTAATTTATCTGAATCAAATGTTTGAATCAGTGTTTCCCCAGACTTTTTCGTCGGGTCACCGCCCCCTTAGCTCCCAGAGCACACTTCCAGCGCCCTTCCCCCTTTCCTCAATTTTCTTCCAGTACATAAAAAAAAAAAAAAAAACTATAAATACTATAAATAGCACAGTTGGTTATACACTTGGCTCTTTGAAACTTCACTATTGCTTATTAACGTATCACGGATATCATTTTTTTATTAAAAACCCCCCCCCCCCCCCCCCCCCCCCCCCCCCCCCCCCCCCCCCCCCCCCCCCAAAAAAAAAATAAAATACTGAGACAATCAGATCTGCAACAAAGCAAAGTTGGCACATTTTGAAACACCTACAGAAATCTGATTTCGTCAGCTTCAAGCGAAAAGTACATGCGGACTCACCTTGCCAGTGGACACTAACCTATATTAAACTGGTAAACACTAGAATTAATGATCAGAAATAGTTACCTGAGCTCAGGATGGCAAACTATGCCTTGATCCTAACACAGGTACTTCACTATCTATCTTTTCTATCTCGTTTCATTCTCGCCTCACTGATGTTGGAAACTCTACTATAAGGTGTATGAGAAACTAGTACCGCCCACTTTGTGAACAAATTGATTAAATTAAGAGAATTGAATGCTGTCTTATTGCATAAATCAAGAGAATTGAATCTTATCTTATTGTATAAATCAAGAGAATTGAATGCTATCTTATCGCATAAATCACGAGAATTTAATGCCGTCTGATTGCATAAATGGATTTAGAAAGAACAGAAGATGTGTAGACCATATATTCACTCTCAGGAACATTATAGAGCAGTGCTCAGAATGGCAAAGACAGCTTTACATAAATTTTGTTGATTTTGAAAAGGCTTTTGACAGCATACATAGGGACAGTTTATGGAAAATACTGAGGGCTTATGGAATTCCAAGCTGCATAGTGTCAATCATAAAAAGCCTCTATGCCAACTTTACGTGTAGTGTTCGGCAGAGCAACCTAACCTTCGAGGTGAAGACAGGAGTACGACAGGGATGCCCCTTATCAACCACTCTATTTTTAACAGTCATAAACTGGGTGATGCGCCAGACAACAGAGGGCAGTCCAAGAGGAATAAGATGGACTACATTTTCTACATTGGAAGATCTGGAATATGCAGATGACATTGCACTGCTGGCACATTCACATCAACACAACCAGGAAAAAACGGATAGACTTAATAAAATTAGCCAGCAGGTGGGCTTGAACATCAATTTAAAGAAGTCTGAGGTCATGACGCTCAATGTGAGCAACCCTGAGCCCATATCAGTAAGGAATCAGCAACTGGTACAGACAGATACCTTCACATACCTAGGAAGCATAGTAACACAAGATGGTGGGGCAGGCAAAGACATCAACATCAGAATGAATAAGGCAAGAACAGCCTTCTTTAGCCTAAATAACATCTGGAAGTCCTCCCAATACAGCACAAGCACAAAATTAAGATTATACCAGAGTTGCGTGCTTTCTGTGCTTCTCTATGGTGCGGAATGCTGGAGAGTCACAGAGAAGGAAATGTCAAAATTGTCCTCTTTTCACACAACATGCCTAAGAAAAATGCACCGCATCTTTTGGCCGAATACCATCACCAACCAAGATCTGCTTACTCGTAGCAAGCAAGAGGACATGCACACCATCATAACTGGCAGACGCTGGAGCTGGGTTGGTCATGTCCTCAGAAGAGACCCCGATGCCATCACAAGAACAGCTATGTTTTGGACCCCTGAAGGAAAGCGAAAGAGAGGCCGACCAAAAACAACTTGGCGGAGGACTGTGGAGGCTGAGATGCAAAGAATGAACCAGAGTTGGGGCACTGTACGAAGGATGGCCACCGACCGTGCAAAGTGGAATCAATTTGTTGTTGCCCTACAAGACGCCACTAGGCGTGATGGCCACTGACTGCTTTGACGGTCGGTGGTTAAGGATCGAAGAAGAAGAAGATTGCATAAATCAGGAGAATTGAATCCTATCTTCTTTCAAAAATCAAGAGAATTGAATGCTGTCATATTGAATAAATAATGAGAATTGAAAGCTGTCTTATTACATCAATCAAGAGAATTGAATGCTTATTGCATAAATCAAGAGAATTGAATGCTGATTGCATAAATCAAGAGAATTGAATGCTATCTTATTGCATAACTTGATAATATAATGCAGTCTGATTGCATAAATCAAGAGAATTGAATGCTATTTTACTGCATAAATCAAGAGAATTGATAGCTGATTGCATAAATCAAGAAATTAAATGCTGACTTATTGCATAACAAATGCACAGTTACATTAAATTTACAAGTCAACTAAGATCTCGTCTGATCAGCACATGACCTCATAACTGGCAACAATATTAGCTGTGTCTTTAACTTGTGACGTGAGTGCTTTGGCCATTTTGGATTTTATTTTCTTTCTGACAATTTAACTAACACAACCCTGTAACAGTCAGGTTTTTACTAAGACAACCCTGTAACAGTCAGGTTTTTACTAACACAACCCTGTAACAGTCAGGTTTTTACTAACACAACCCTGTAACAGTCAGGTTTTTACTAACACAACCCTGTAACAGTCCATGTTTTTACTAACACAACCCTGTAACAGTCAGGTTTTTACTAACACAACCCTGTAACAGTAAGGTTTTTACTAACACAACCCTGTAACAGTCAGATTTTTACTAACACAATCCTGTAGCAGTCAGGTTTTTACTAACACAACCCTGTAGCAGTCAGGTTTTTACTAACACAACCCAGTAACAGTCAGGTTGTTACTATCACAACCCAGTAACATTCAGGTTGTTACTAACACAACCTTGTAACAGTCAGGTTGTTACTAACACAACCCTGTAACAGTCAGTTTTTTACTAACATTACCCTGTAACAGTCAGGTTTTTACTAATACAACCCAGTAACAGTCAAGTTTTTACTAACACAACCCAGTAACAGTCAGGTTTTTACTAACATTACCCTGTAACAGTCAGGTTTTTACTAACATTACCCTGTAACAGTCAGATTGTAACTAACATTACCCTG
This sequence comes from Oreohelix idahoensis, assembly GCA_024509875.1. Lineage (NCBI taxonomy): Eukaryota > Metazoa > Mollusca > Gastropoda > Stylommatophora > Oreohelicidae > Oreohelix > Oreohelix idahoensis. Next base: position 170,332 of record JAMPIV010014517.1, on the reverse strand, counting down.
TAGCAGTCAGGTTTTTACTAACATTACCCTGTAACAGTCAGGTATTTACTAACATTACTCTGTACCAGTCAGGTTGTTACTAACATTACCGTGTAACAGTCAGATTGTTACTAACATTACCATGTACCAGTCAGGTTGTTACTAACATTACCCTGTACCAGTCAGATTGTTAATAACATTACCCTGTACCAGTCATATTGTTACTTACATTACCCTGTAACAGTCAGATTGTTACTAACATTACCCTGTAACAGTCATATTGTTACTAACATTACCCTGTAACCAGATTGTTACTAACATTACCCTGTAACGGTCAGATTGTTACTAACATTACCCTGTAACAGTCAGATTGTTACTAACATTACCCTGTAACAATCAGATTGTTACTAACACTACCCTGTATTAGTCAGGTTTCTACTAACACAACCCTGTAACAGTCAGGTTTCTACTAACACAACCCTGTAACAGTCAAGTTTTTACTAACATTACCCAGTAACAGTCAGGTATTTACTAACACAACCCTGTAACAGTCAGGTTTTTACTAACACAACCCTGTAACAGTCAGGTTTTTACTAACATTACCATGTAACAGTCAGGTTTTTACTAATACAACCCAGTAACCGTCAGGTTTTTACTAACACAACCCAGTAACAGTCAGGTTTTTTTAACATTACCCTGTAACAGTCAGGTTTTTACTAACATTACCCTGTAACAGTCAGGTTTTTACTAACATTACCCTGTAACAGTCAGGTTTTTACTAACATTACCCTGTAACAGTCAGGTTTTTACTAATACAACCCAGTAACAGTCAGGTTTTTACTAACATTAACATGTAACAGTCTAAGAAATCAAGAAACAAGAGACAAATTTGCGGTCACTATATCCAACAAATTCCAAGGCTGGAAGATGCAGAGAATACAGAAGACTATTGGCAGCAAATTAAAACGGTATGGAATGAGACATGTGAAGAAATACTGGGGAAAAGGGAACGACAACAAAAAGCATGGATAACAACAGAAACCACCAATAAGATAAAAGACAGGAAAAACAAGAAAGCAGATTTAAACACAAGCAAAACCAGAAGTTAATATGTGAATATAATCAAAGCGCTATATGACAATGCAAGATGTTGTGTTAGAACAAATAAAGGGAATACAGAATGGTTTACAGTAGAAACGGGTGAAACAAGGCTGTATTATGTCACCACTACTTTTTGGAATAGCTATTGATTGGGTTATGAAAAACTATACCCACAACGAACAATTAGGTATAAAATGGACAGATGGAAAGTTCCTGGAAGACCTTGATTTTGCGGATGATTTAGCATTCTTAAGTCCAACACCCAGACAGGCCCAAGAAGCAGTAAATAATCTGTGTCATCTCTCGATTAAAATAGGTCTCCAAATAAATGCCTCTAAAACTAAAGTTATGAACTTTTCTAACGAGACCTTCGATATCATCCTGAACGGAGAAAAACTACAGAAAGTTGAAAGTTTCAATTATTTAGGCAGTAAAATGACTCAGGATGGTGACACAACAAGAGAAATTCATACTAGAATTGCTTTGGCAGCTAGCGCCTTCAATAGATTATCTAACATTTGGAAATTACGATCACTGAATATACATACCAAGCTTCGTCTGTTTAATTCGAATGTTATCTCAGTGTTAACATACGGCTGTGAAAGTTGGAAAATAACAAAATCATTGGAGAACAAGCTGAATACATTCGAGAACAAATGTCTTAGAAAAAATCATGAACATCAGTTGGAAAGAATTCAAGACTAATCGACAAATAAGAGAAGACTCTAAGCAGAAATATGTCTCCGACTATATAAGGAAAAGACGATGGTCATATATCGGTCATATCCTACGAATGCAAAACAACAGAATACCACTACAGGCGCTCACTTGGGTTCCTGAGGGTAAGAGGAAAAAAGGAAGACCAAAAGAAACACTTAAAAGAACAATAATAAGAGAAGGAAGAACGTTGGGCCTAAATAATGTGCAAGAGTTAAGAGGAGTAGCGTCACAACGAACAACCTGGAGATCACTGGTTTCTGCCTTATGCGCCGTGTTTGGCGCTTAAAGAAATTATTATTATTTATTATTAAAACCAGAAGTTCCAAAGCCAAGGCTCAAGAAGTGTACACAGAAGCAAATAAAGAAGTATATTGTAACACCTTCCCATCATTCACCCATGTTTATTATTTATGTATGTTTGTTTTTTATTCATTTAGCAAGGGAAAAAGGGATGTTCTTGATTGACAGGTGAACTAAACAGCAGACGTTTAAAATGCACCTTTATAATGATTAATACTTTACTGCAAATCAAATCGTTTTTATTTTGTAATTTGTTGATAACTTCTTGAGAACTGAAAATGGCTAATAAATGTTGACAGATTGGAAATAGTGTCTAGCTCAACACATAGCATTCTCCTTACATAGTTTCAAATTGTTGACATAAAATCTTTGACTCAAGATGTGTCTACTATTTATTGTACTTCTTTCTACCTTAGAACATTTTTGTTTGTCTTTTCATACCTCACCCATATGTTGTAACAAAAGTTGTAATGACAAGCAGTTTGTGTGGTCTCCATTGACAAGTAGAAAGCGTAAACTGTCTTGACTACCGGTCTATGTTTGATCTTTATTACATTGAAAGTCTCGTCAATTTGTGTCACAAACGCTGTTGTGTTTATCTGTGATGAAGCAAAATTATATGCTATACGTTGAATGGAACAAAAACAGGGCAGTAAAGTGCGATAACAATAAACTGTAAACCGGAGTTTTAGAGAACAAAAAAATGTGAAGAGTATCAGGCACAGTGTGTGAGCTTGTTGTGACAGTGCTTGATGGCCAAGTCATCTAGTTCCTAGACTCGCTGTCGCAAGAGATGTTTTATTTCTAGATGATTTATCTTCAACTCAGTTGTTTTCTTCTACTCTGCATAAGCCTTCCAAACTTTCAACAAAACATCGTTCCCGTATTCCAGTTCGAACCCTACAGTTAGTTGTCATCTTCCTCCTCCACGTACCTTCCTTTGTCCTCCAGTCCATCCTACCGCCTGTTCCCCTCACCGCCCCTTTCCTATTCCTTCCCGTCCTGTTCCATCCCCTCATGTCATCCACACCGTCTCCTCTCCTTGTCAATGTTATGATCCAAGATTATCATCCCGACAGGTCGCAAAAATTGAAATGCTTAAAATTATATCCCAGTCGTTCATCCCTTGACTTTCCAGTTTATTATCAGAGGTCGCTTCTCGTACCTGTTACCATGTTGAAGTCGCCATGTTTTTTTTTGATTTTTCTATTTATTTTTTATTTAATGATTGAGTAAAGAATCGTTTGTTAATTTTCATCATCTTGCTAATGTAGGTATTAATCTAATGACTTGTGTTTTATGCTTGCTCCTTATGTGCTTACATTTAACCATGTCCGCTCTACATAGTCTATCTTTGTGTCTGCTCAATCTTATGATAGATGCCCATTTTATCATCCCTTTTGTATTCCTATTGTTCATGTCTAATTTTTTTCTCTCACTCACTCCTTTCTTGTTTGGAAGTTTCTTCTGTCCACCATCCTTCCCTCCTCTCCCTCCTACTTCATTCCCTTTGCTTACTAACCCTGTGCTTTACCCCTTTATTACAACCCCCTGCCATTGGAGTGTGTCATCCTACATTTTACCATGCACTAGCTGCGTATAGCCAGTCATATCCTTTACGAGTGATTAGCTTACATAGAATGATACTTGCTGACTTTGTTGTTCTCTTTGATGATTTTTCCCATTTTATCATTTTTTAAAATCATTTCGAGTTGATAATTATAACGTATTGTTAATAGTTAGCCCTTATGTTTGTATTAAAGCAGTGTTTATTCATTTATTCATTCCATACCTACAATATTGTCCATGATCATCCACATATTATGCCCAGTTCGTTAAGGCTGTAGTAGGCCGTAAGTAATTTTTTTTTCTCCATCCTTGAGCCTGTGTGCGTTAGCACGGCAATTATGTTACTGGTGTAATCATTTTAATTTCATGTGTTTGAGATGTAGTGCCATTTTGAACGCATCTATTTGCATTAAGAGTGTTACTGCCATTCATTATATTTACGTTGTGTCATTTTTTTTGGGTTTTAGTTTTTCTGGGATAAAAATGTCTCCCCCAGGGATACATTTTGGTGGCCCCGGGATGTATGTGACAGGTAGGTCTATTCCTACTACCTAAGAGTGAATAGCGCTACTATTATTAACTAGAATATTGTATTACAGACTAGCTAGTTACTTTTACACTAGTCGTAAAGAAATGACATCATCAAATCTAGTATGGGAAAACAACATAGCTAAGACTGGAAAGAAAAGGAATGAAATAGTTTTTGAGATGGGATCAGCGAAGTCGGTTGGGTTGTCAACATCTTGCAGGTCCTCTTTGTAGTGTGCTATTTCATGGGATGTATGGTTTATACACCACTCAAGAATCTGTACTAATGAACTATAATGAAAGTATCAGAATGTGTAGTCAATTAATAAAGTATCCATGCATTTTTTATACCAGCTTGAACTTATTCACTGATTGTTGGTTGAAAGTGACCTTGTTTACATCAGGACTGCTAGCTCATTACAGAAACCAGTATTGTTTGCCTGGTATATGATAAACAGTACTGCCTGCTCATTACAGAAAACAGTATTGCCTTGTATGTTATAAACAGTACTGCCAAAACATTATACGAAAACAGAATTTGCATGCTCTGCATATGAAAACGGTATTGCTAGTACATTGTATAAGGAAAACAGTATTGCCTGCCCTACATATGACAAACAGTGTTGCTGGTATTGAGTAATAAAAGTAGATAGTGTCACTAAAGTTGAAAAGTCTTCACCACACATGAGAATTAAGAAACCTGGGTTGAAGATAAATCATCTAGAAATAAAACATCTCTTGCGACAGCGAGTCTAGGAACTAGATGACTTGGCCATCAAGCACTGTCACAACTGTTTCACTGACATAATCTTCCACACTAAATCACAAAGTCTCTAAACAACAATTAAGTGATTCTTACTTACTTACTTACTTAGTCGTTCCCCTTCTACCGTGAGGTGTAGAGGTTTGGAAGAGAGAGCGCCAGACTATTCTATCGGCTGTCTTCCTCCTGGCCTGGTTCCATTCTAGTCCTCGGTCCTTCAAAGATTGTCTAATGTTGTCCTCCCAGCGGACTCTGGGTCGTCCTCGGGGTCTGGATCCTTGGCTCTTTGTTTCCCATGCTTGTCGTGGTAGCCGATCTTCTCCCATTCTGCAGACATGGCCAAACCATCTTAGTTGGGACTGTTCTACTTGGGTCTGTAGGGGGTGGCATTTTAGGCCTTGACGTATCGTCTGGTTGCGTACCATGTCTCTTCTTGTTACTTCAACCACCTTCCTCAGATACCTCATTTCTGAGGTTTGGATCTGGCTTTTATGGGTTGTAGTCATTGCCCATGACTCGCATCCATATGTCAAGACTGGGACATAGGTGGAAGGTTATACAGCCATCTTCGTTTTCTTACCAACCTCTCTCTTGCTGAGGAATCCTCGATTTATGGCCTGAAAAAGTCTCCCAGCTGCTGCTTTTCGAGTTGCCAACTCTTCTTTGATGCCTCCCTTTCGGTCTATAATAGCTCTGAGGTATTTAAAGTGGTCGACCTGCTCCTGGACTTGTTCTCCCAGCTTAATCTGATGTCTTCTTTCTTCTCGTGATATCACCATGGATTTTGTTTTAGAGCTGCTTATGACCATCCCTCTCTTCTCCAGCTCTTCCTTCCAGACTTGCAGGTTGGATTGGAGATGTGCCTCTGATTTAGCAATCAGGGCAACATCATCAGCAAATGCCAGCTCTGAAATATAGACCTGTCTCATCTTCCAGTACCCCACTGAATACTTTCTTGTTCTCTCCTTACATGCCTTGATGACATTGTCCATAAGGAGTATGAAGAGGTAAGGTGATAGGATATCACCTTGTCTTACACCAGTGGTGGTCCTGAACTCTTCTGACTTATGGTTTGCTGTCCTCACATAATTTCTGCAAGACTTGTAGAAGCTCTGTATAGCATGAATCAGAGGTGCTGGAATATTCTTCCTTGCCAAACAGTCCCAAAGTTTGCTCCAAGGGACCCTGTCAAACGCCTTTTCCAGATCTATGAAACAAAGATGGATCTCTCTCTTATACTCAAGGGCCTTTTCACTCAGCTGTCTGAGTGTGAAGATTAGGTCTTGAGTACTTCGGTTTGCATGGAATCCGCACTGGACCTCATCCAATTGTGGCTCAGCTAGGCGTCGGAGTCTCTGCTCTAGGATTCTAGAGTAGATTTTTCCAGGGACACTGAGAAGGGATATGCCTCTATGGTTTCCACACTGTCGATTGTCACCCTTTTTGAAAATTGGTGTTATGATGGCGATCTCCCAATCCTTTGGTATGGTCTTGTTGCACCATGCTGCCTGTAGGACCCTTAGGAGTAACAGGTCGCCTGATGCTCCCATGTACTTAACCATTTCTGGTGTTATACCATCATGCCGTGCTGCTTTGCCCATCTTGATTTTCTCCAGTGCTGCCTTCAGTTCTTCCATCTTTATGTCATCTTCATCACCATTGGTTTCCTCTTCTGTGCTAGTGGTTATCATTTCTGATGTTTGACCTTGCTCACCATCAAGGAGTTCTGAGAAATATTCTTTCCATCTTTCCATTACTTCCTTCGGGGCAGTAAGCAATTTGCCTTGCTTGTCCTTTATAAATTTGAGAGGGCATTGTTTTTCCTTCCTCATGTTCTTTAGGGTCTTATAGAACAATTTCTGGTTTTCTTGTGCATCTTTTTCTAGATTTTCTCCAAATTCTTCCCAGGACTTCTGTTTTGCTGCTAGCACTTTGTTCTTTACTTCTGTTCTGAGTGTCACATATTCTCTATATTTTTCCATTTGTCCTGTTGTGTTTTTAGCTCCTAAGTATTGTTTCCATGCCATTTTCTTCTCTCTTATTTTCTCTTTGACTTCCTCTGTCCACCAAGGTGTCCTCTTTCTCTGGTTCCCAAGTCGGACTTCACCACATGCTTCTGCAGCAGCTGTCTTTATGATATCCTTGAATTTAATCCAGAGGGTTTCCAAGTCATCAGGTTGTTCTTCTGTGTTGCTCACCGCTGCAGCAATAAGCCCCTGATATCTGGTCTTAATTTCTGGCTCTCTCAGCTTGTAGGTCCTAATGCTCATTTCTCCTGCTCGTTTACTTGGTTTCTTGCGTGATGTTGAGCAGTTCCTAGGCTGAGCAACTCTTTCAGTTGTTCGTTTGATTGTTAGCAGGTAGTGATCACTTCCAATCTCTGGCCCCCTCCAGACTCTTGCATCTCGGACATATTTGAATGAGCTTCTCCGAACAATGGCATAGTCGATCACTGACTTCTCATTCTTTGTTGGTTCACATCTAGTCTTCTTCTTCTTCTTGCGATCGCATCTTTGATGATTACACCGTCAGACGAGTTCTCATGATGAATTCGACTGTTGTTTGAAGTTCCTCTTTAACTCCATATAGCTTTGAGTTTAGTGTTGAGTCATTGGGCCAGTATATCTTTCTTAACTGGTCATACAGAGAACAGTCCTGTAGAACATGCTCAGCAGTTTGTTCGTTTAATCCACATGTGCACAGTGGTGAAGCAGACAATCGTAGCTTGTGCATGTGTTTATTCAGTTTGTTATGCCCTGTCCTGAGTCGAAAAATAGTTGTCTGTCCCTGCCGGTCGAGAGTGTGATAGTCGTCTTTGGGTTGGTTCTGTTCTCTTCTGATAGTCTGGATAGCTCTCTTTTTCTCAAAGTATGTGACTTCATTATCTTCTTGTTCACATTCTCCTCCCTTTTTTGCAAGTTTATCTGCCTTTTCATTTCCGGGTACGCCACAATGAGATGGTACCCACTGAAGTATGGTTCTCTTTTTGGCAGCTACCTTGTTTAGTTCATTTCTCAGATGCGGGAGTTTACCACCCTTGAGAGCTTGCAGGACAGACAGTGCATCTGTGAGGATGACTACCTGGTGGCAGTCAGAGTTGGTGTTATAAATCATATTTGCAGCTTGCTCTAGAGCTTGAACCTCAGCTGTATAGTTGGAACAGAATTTACCAGTGGGAATGTGCCTAGTCTCATAGTGGTTGTCAGGATATGAGATAAAGATACCGGCACCTCCATTCCTAACAGCATTAGTTGCTGATCCATCTGTATAGGCATGTATCCATGATTGATCGGGATAGCTTTCTTGGATCATACTCAATGTAGCAGTTCGTTTTTGCAGATCATTATACTCACATCCACTTGTGAGACCACTGACTGTTGTATTAATTTGGAGGGCACTGCTGGCCTGCTCCCATGGTACAGGGTATAGGGTGGGCTTCAGTGGTGTTGTCTTCATGGATAGGTCTTCTTGATGCTGTCTTATAAGTCTTTTCCCCCGATGCACAAAGCTGCTACGCTTTAGACGTCCCAATGCCAGATCATCTAGTCTTGCCTTCATTGGGTGCATTGGCATACTGTTGTACTTTTCCATCTGGATCATGGTTTTTGTGTCTCTTCTATGGGACAATGTCTGTAATCCAGCAACCTTCTGCATCTCTGTTATTGGTGTAGTTTTCATGGCTCCTGTAATGAGCCTGAGAGCTTGATTTTGCACCTTGTCCAAAGACTGCAGATGTGAGTTAGCAGCTGATGACCATGCTGCTGAGCTAAACTCTAAGTGTGGTCTTATTACTCCATTATAAATCTTCTTTAGATTTCGTTCATTTGCTCCCCAGTTGGTACCTGCTAATTTTCTGAGTATGCCTAGTCGTCTTCGGGCCTTTCCTTCTGCATTTTCAATATGCTTATTCCATGTAAGCCTTTGGTCAAATGTCACCCCAAGATAGGTGGGGTAGCTTTCTTCCTTGATCACGGTTGTCCCTAGGTGTATGTTAGCTGATTTGTCCTTGGGGGAGAGGGAGAACAGTGTTGTGGAGGTTTTGTCTGTGTTTATTGTGATAAGCCATTTCTCTGCCCATGACACTAGCATGTCTGCTGCCCGCTGCATTCTATAATTTGCTGTGGTGACATTTTCATCAGCGCACCAGAGTACTAGGTCATCTGCATATAAGGCAGCTTTAACTCCTGCAGGGAGATCTTTCACCAGGTCATTGATGTAAACAAGGAAGAGTGTTGGGGAAATTACTCCTCCTTGAGGTACCCCCTGATGGAGCAACACTTTTCTGCTCTGCAGACCGTCAAGAGTGACTCTAGTTCTCCTGTTATGCAAGTATGACTGGATCCATTTCATCATGTTGCCTTGGATTCCACTTCTCCTAAGTTTTGCAATGAGGCCATCTTTCCACACCTTGTCAAAGGCCTGCTTGAAGTCGACCCAGATCGTTAGGACCTTTTTCTTCTCCTGGAAGGCATCTTCTATTGCTTGAGACAAGTAAGTAACTTGGTCTTCTATACTGTAGCATTCTCTAAATCCAGCTTGTTCCGGCACCAGGATCTGCTCAGACTCTAAATACCATTTCAATCTGTGGTTGACTATTCGCTCCATAGTCTTCCCAACACAGCTTGTGAGACTGATTGGCCGGTAACTTGCAGCCTCGGTCTTACATTTCCCTTTCTTTAGTATGGGTATTGTGATGGCTTCTCTCCATACTTGGGGTACCGTTCCTTTCAACCAGCTGTGGTTGAATATCTCAAGCAGTTTTGTCTTTGCTGCTGAGCTCAGATTTACTAGCATTTCGTTGCTGATTTTGTCTGGGCCGGGTGACTTTTGAAACTTAAGCTTGGAAATAGCCTTCTGTAGTTCTCTTAGTGTGATGGGTTCCCTCATTGGGGCAGGAGTATCTGTCTGTCCCATGGTTGCCAGTATTTCTTTTCTTATCTCTCTCTGATGGTCTATGTTAATGGGTAAGTTGCTTTCTGAACTGTATCTTCTAGCAAACAAGTCTGCAGCTTGTTTTCCTCTGAAAAGTTTGCCACCTTCATCCAATGTGATAGTCTGCCTTGGTGAGGAATGCTCTTCATTTAGAGACTTGACTAATCTCCAAAGTTTCCTGCCGTCTTTCTCAAGGTTCAGCGATGCCGTTTTAGTTCTCCAGCTTTTCCGCTTTTCTTCTAGCTTTGTTCTCTGAAACTCTGCTACAGCCTTTTTCCATTTGTTGTGAGTTTCAAGTGAAGGCTGAGACTCTGCGTCCTTTCTAGCCTTGTCCATAGCTTCCTGACGTTCTTGAAGTGTGCTGGACCAGTATGGTATGTAGTTACGCCGGCATCCTTTGGGAATGGTTTCTTTTGCAGCTTGTAGTATGCATCTGTTGAAGTCTTTTACCACTTCATTAATGTCTCTGTTCTGTACCTTGAGGGTAGACAGCAGCGTGTTCACCTGATGCCTGAATAAACCCCAGTTGGCTTTTTTGTAGTTCCATCTTGTAATGGCTGGGCCTGTACTGAGAGTTGCACTCTGGACAGTAAGAAAGATTGGGCGATGGTCGCTTCCCCCTAGTTGGTCTCCTACTTCTCTACTAATAGATCCAGCTATATCTGGTGTGGAGAAGGCAAGATCTGGTGTTGAGGTTGTGTGCCATCCTCTGGAGTAGAAGGTAGGAGTATCTGTGGCATTATTGACTAGGATTAGGGAGTGATCATCTTGCCAAGTTTCAACCTCTTCACCTCTGTGATCCAGATGGTTATAGCCCCAGCTCTGGGAGTGGCTATTAAAGTCTCCAACTGCTATAAAGTTGGTGGCTGGTACCTGTATAGAGCTGAGACTCAGGGGTTTGTTGTTCGGACAGTAATAGTTCAGGAGATCTATTTCCATCTTGTCTACCTTTATCTGCAGCAGCTGATATTCTGCTCCATCCATGAAGGTTTTCCTTTCGTGTGCAGGAATGTTATTCCTTACAAGAGTAAGTACTCCTCCTTTTCGTCTATCTTGTCTGTCGGATCTGAAGCATTGATATCCCCTTATTTTAAAGGTTTGATCTGCTTTCAAGTGAGTCTCTTGGATACAGCAAACACTGACTTGCTTCTCATACAAGATGTTTTCCAGCTCTGTCTTTTTGCTGTATCCAGCCTGCTTGCTGTTCACTCCCTCTGCATTCCAGTGCATCATGACAAGTGGCACTCTGGGTTTCTCTTTTTCTGTTTTGTTTTGGTCAGTAGTTCTCCTCCGCCGTCTGTTGACTCCACAAGACGGTCTAGAGGGTCCTCCAGTAGCTGAGGGTGGGCTCTGTCGAGGCTCAGAGCCCGGCACTGCACCTGCCTGGTGGAGCTCCACAGGGCGAGCACCAGAACGAGATTTATTTGACGGTGTACTCTCCATAGAAAAAAAAAAAGCGAGTTGCATGATACTGTGGTTTCCGGTGCGCCTTCTGGCCCAGTATCTACGACTTTAGCACCTGTTCAACGGGAGAGTGGGCTCATCCCTAATCTGTTTATGTTCCCAGTAGTAGACTATTCGCAAGCAGCCTGGGGGTGTCACTGCTCTGCGCGGACCTTGTTTACCGAGGCGGCGTCCGAGCTCGTATGGTGAAAATATGGTTGCGTTATCTTCAAAATAGCCCTGTCTTTCCCGTGGCTTTTCTGCCATCCTGCAACTTTGAGTTAGGGAGTTCTGAGCTCCAGTCTCTTTCCCAGGCATTTTATCCTGGCCTGGCACGCATACAGAGGACCCCACTTCTGGTTCTAAGTTAGCAGTTGGGGATAGGTGGGGTAGCACACTGTGCATTCCCCGTCATCCAGGGGGCTCTCCAACTATGCAGAGCTTGCACAATGCTGTGCTCTGGTTCTGGGCTCTCCCAAGGAATCCTCACGTCCTGCACAGAGCCACTTCCCGATACCCACCACCTGCCAACCCTCCATTGTAGAAATCTCCTGCATGCGGCCATCCAGTCAAGAGCCAGTATTAAGTCTGGTGCCCAAGTGATCCCCCCAAGCTCAGTGTGCAATGCTGGGTTCTCATCATGCTGCAACACAGGAGGGATTGTGATGCTCAGCCATCTCTCTCAATTCTGCACCGATAAGTGACATCGGGGACTTAACTTTGCCTCAGTACTGGGAGGCCCCGTTTCCGGGTATACCACACACAGCCAATTGAGGCAACGGTCGCCATGGGCGTGATAGACGACAAACAGTGAAGAATGAGGCAAGAAAGCATTTAACCCATGAAGTGGGGGTGGATTGGTGCAGACCAGAGCATGTACCACTCGCCGGTGGGTTCTGCATCTACACCTATAGGGTTCCACCCACTCCTCAGCCCATTTAGTCTGGCCCCTCACCCAGGACCTGTCCGGCTTGGGTGACCCTGCCAGGAGTAAAACTCCCGCCGGCATAGCTCCCGGGATCATTGAGGCGCTCAAGCTCTCCAACCACGGCAAGGTAGGCTTACATGTGGAGAGCACATCTAGTGTATGCATGTATGCGCTTATGGGGGAACTTTGTGTTTATAATGATCAGATTCTGCTCACTGCAGAATCTAAGGAGTCGTTTTCCACTGTCATTGAGAGTATCACTGACAATAACTACTATAAAATTAATATTGTTTATTAAGATTACTTAAACTCTCCATCACCAAATGAAACATGAATATGACGAAATTAAAACATACGCTGTACACCAATATAATAATTTTAAATTCTCATTTCTATTACTTTTGTACTACACTCACTAATCTTATCTAATAAGTTATGAACCTCATAAGGACAAAAACCTGAGAACCACCGTTCTCTTCATTACATTAGAAAATAACTACATTCACAAGTTACACTGATTCTCAAAATCTCTTGTAGAATTATATTTTCATCTTACTTAATATTCAATGAACATTTCTTGTTAAGTTTTACCGTAACTATAATCGTGTATTGAGTCAGTGGTTCTCATTATGTTTACTTACAAGTGGCATCAAAGGTTAAGCGCCCGAAATAAATTCACCACTATTTATTTATCTATTGCCTGCCAATTTGCAGGATCCCAGACTATTGCTTCACTGTAACCGCTCCCCCAACGGTGTGAAGATAAAGATAGTCAATATATATTCTGTAGCGTTAACACGCATAAATAATCCTATCCCTGAAATTGGCCCACAAGCCGTTTGTGAATCCCATTCACGTCAGCGGATAAAGATCACTGGTTAACAGCTTGAGAACCACTATCTCTCTTTCTTACTTCGTTACAATCCTCGGAATTATTTGGAATATTTAAAGCCCGCCCCAAACTCCATTACTCAACAAATAATCCGTCTACTAATGCAAACCACAAAATATATCGGAGCACTACAGTCTCCCCCAAAACTCTAACGCACGACAAAACACTCTGTTCAGTTAATCTATACTTATAAGTTATTCAAACTCTGGCTGATATTTTCTAGAAATTCTTTTCTCAATAGTTACTATCATTAAAGCTATTCTCTACAACAAAAATACCTCCTATAAAAATCTAACATTTTTCTCAACTTATCATTTACCCAATGCACTAGCTAATCTAGTACACTGACCTATTACAAATTTCCTACATTTTTAGTTCTCTTCTCTAACTATAACTCTAACTAACTCTAACTAACTGCCTAACTAGTCTACTCTTATCTCTAACAGCCGACATCTCTAACTGAGCTTGACCCGTGCTAACAATAATATTTTGCACCTCTTAATTGTTTGCACCCTGCCCCCTGTTTTGTCTGCTGATGTGTGGGGAAGTATCAGGATTCCCTGATTTCTGTCATCCCTGCTGAACAAAACAAATCTGACTTCAACCTGTTTGTAAACAGTCGAAGAATGGTTCTAAAGTTACTGCAGCCACTAGTGCCCTCGATTTCTATATATGAATCGAGGGCACTAGCAGCCACTAGCATCAAACTTATTTAAAGGCTTTACTTCTATATTTTGAGAACGGCTGCCGTGTGACACTATTGCAGTCACTGAGTGCGACCTCTCTATTAAACACGGTTGACAGATAGCGGATCATAGTGATCTGTATGTTCTGCACTAACCTCTCCACATGCTTGTGTTAAAAATAAAATAAAAACTAACTGGTGTTAATAAGTGTAAATTGTAACGTACATTTTTAAAGCGGCGGGAGGAGCATGGTGTACATTGCTACAAGTGAACACCTGACTACTACTTGTTGTATTAGTGAAAACCTGATTATTACTGGTTGTTTTAGTGAAAACTTGACTATAACTGGTTATATTTGAAAACCTGACTATTACTGGTTGTATTAGTGAAAACATGACTATTACTGGTTGTATTAGTGAAAACTTGACTATAACTGGTTATATTTGAAAACCTGACCATAACTGGTTGTATTAGTGAAAACCTGATTATTACTGGTTGTATTGCTGAAAACATGACTATTACTGGTTGTATTAGTGAAAACCTGACTATATCTGGTTGTATTAGTACAAACCTAACTGTTACTGGGTTAACTTAATGAATACCTATCACTGTATTGTATTAGTAAAAATTCTGCCTGTAACTGGGTTGTATTAGTAAATACCTGACAATCGTTTAGTTATGTTTGTGAAAAATCAGGAAAGATTATTTCCGTTGCTATGAATTGCCTTCTTATTTTACTGACGTGATTAAAAATCATCATTTCTTAAACAAAGGCCTTGACTCTTCATGCCCCAACTGTTGTGTTATATTTCTCTCATTTATTCATTTCCCTACTGCACCTTTAGTGATCATAGACAAACAAATTCATGTGCCCAACCCTGAACTCTTTGAAAATAAAGTTCGTTCATTCGTTCTGTTACCCTGAGGATTTCAGAATAAGGACTATCCTGTAATGCTATCAACAGGTTTCCGCAATGAATGTTATTTTTCTTTATGAATACGGTTTTTATATGTTTTAGTAGCTGTTTCTTTTTCACGTGATGGTTCACGACCTCCCCACGCACACGCTTTCTATGGAACTAATTGATATGCACGTTTTGGTTCTGGCTTCTTCCTGTGACATGCGCAGTTTGGAGACTTTTATGGACGTTGGAATGACAAAAAGTGCTGTACAGCCACAGTATCTAACAGAAGCAACGAGAAGTTAAACCAAAAAATTGTGTAAACAAGAGCAAATAGAACCAGTGACGCTTTCAGTGGATCCCATCTCATTGCAACATACCAGGCAATGAAGAGTAAATAAATAATACACGTAAGGGTATGTTTCAGGAATTTCACGTGAGAAATAAAGAAGTAGAAAACTAGACAATAGAAAAACAACAGAAGTGATAAGCTTACCGGAAACCCAGGACCTTCCGAACTGTCGTAGATTTAGGATAGGTGTTTAAGATAGATTCTGGTCCCGTCTGAATAGAACTGGAAAAGGTGGTAACTCAGTGAGAGATAAGGTAAAGAAATAGATTTCACGGGTGAAATGGTGAAAAGGTAGAGTCTGTCCCTGGATTGAGAAGATACTCTAGTCCAGCCTATCTCTACGAATGAAATTTGTTTATCAAACAGTTTACCTTTCTGTATATATTAACATAAACACTATAACCAATCACATACACACACACACACAGATAAGTGACGACAACTTGACGCACAAACGTGAAACTATATTAATGGAGTAGGGATATTGGGCCGAGCTGACCAACACAGGTAATTAAGTTTTATATTAAGTTTATTTACCATAGAAAACTTCACAACATCTAGTATCAATAGCAATAGAAAAAAATCATAGGTTACAGAAATCATAAATAAATAAACCCCATAAGTGCAATCCCCTCTGTTGAGACAAGATCCCACAAGAAGAAGTTAATTAACCCCCAAAAGGTCAAAAGATTTGCGCTATGGTATAGAATATGGCTATACTGTAAAGAACAGAGTTCCTAATTGATCTATTCTGAAAAAATAACAGTTTTAGCAAAACAAAAGAAAGGCAAAACAAAGTGAGTACAATGATTATACAATAGAAGAATTATTCATTCCTTCTTTCTCTCGCTTCAGACAACCTGTCGCCACGTTCATTCGCGCTTACCTAATTGTTGATTAACAACATCTGGATCATATCTCCGTGGTACAAACAGCAAATCCAGTGTTGGGTTGTTTTGGCAAAATAAGCCCCAGCTCCTCCAAGTTTGATTAATCCGGTTATTTGGGGAACGCTTACTTCGTTACTGATAATTTGATCTGTTTATTTCACATCAATTAGTCCAGGTAGGAAAATAATTACGAGATCTAGTGTTCACAGTGTCATTAGCTTGTAATTCCAATACTTAAAGAGAATGTCAGGTATGAAAATCTCTCGGGATAAAAATCTTCGTCACACCACAGTGGTCGGTGGTCGGGTAATGTTAATTGTTGATAATTTCGCCACAGCGGGCTGAATGTATATGAAAATGGAAAAAGAAATCTGGATAGCTATAGGTCCAGTTACAATTATTTTTATAGTCTTTTGTTGGTACTCTCTCCCTTTCTGGGTAAAACAAATGGGCCGAACAGGTCAACATCGAAGACCCGCTATTTGCATAAGAATGTTTGTTTTTCGCCTATTGGACGTAGACTTAGACCCGTTTTCTCAGATTTAGGCCGCTGGTAGTTTTGGGTTGTGATCCGTACTGGATTTATATAAAGAAAATACAAAACATTTAATAACAATATCAGTATCTATCCTAACCCGCGTAAAGGTATGATTTATTATTATCCACTCGGTTATTAAATTTTATTAGAAACCACAAGTGTATATCTTATTTTATCGTTAAAAAAACCCCCGTGAAATAAGCGCTAGTCATTTATAAAATTACTCATAATGAATTAGAAATAAATATATATTTCGTCAGTACTCATAATGAATAGTGCATTTACTAGTCAATTAAAATATCTCTTACTGATTAATAGCAATTAATTAAATTTTCGTTACAGCTGGAAGAATTAGCTATATATATATATTATTCTGCTAGCCAATTAACACAGTAAATTCTAGTGAAATATAATGACGAACTTATAACAATTAAATCACTCAAAATGCTAGTAAATATAGTTACCGCAACACAGAAAAAGAAACTATCTCCAATCGAAATACTAAGAAATCCACTTTAACAATGGTCTAGGATTCGAAGCTAGATATTCTGAAAATTCTGAGGCTACTAGATAAATGATTTTAAAAGTTGGGATATACATATATATATATATATATATATGTATATATATATATATATATATATATATATATATATATATATATATATATATATTATATATATATATATATATATATATATATATATATATATATATATATATATATATATATATATGAAATTGGTCTGAATTCACTAGCTCTTGCGAGATATCACGCCTTGTCCGTATTTTTGGGGAAATCTGCGGTCGATTTCTGAATGAAAGCTTTATTTCTCACTTGTGCCGACCGTAGACTCTTCGCTAGCGAACGGACTTGCTTTTGATCTGGCGTCTCTCACTGTCGCTAATTAAGTTCCGAACAAACGGATGTGGGGGGGGGGGGGAAAACTGTGGTTATCTCCCCTTTCCTCAGATTAATTCCCCCTGACCAATGTAACTACTGAAAGTACGTCTTTTGACTTATCGCCCTTATTTTACCATTAGACGACTCATTCTCTGATCTGTCACTATTCAACGATTGCCCAACCGTTCGCGTGGAAATACATTTAACGGCTCTGGACTAGCTAATAGGTCTGTTTGTAAACATTCCTAGTGTCTATAAGACATAGAGAGAAAGAAAATAGGCGTGGCTAAAATATGAGTTCGACAGACATCGAAGCGCATGCCTTCTGCGTTAACAAAACGTGAATATTAATAAGCAAGCCAAGGTGGAAAACAGGTGGAAGCAAAAACGTGTGGATTCATGTAATATATTTACATAACTCTGTCACACGAACGACAACACGGCATAGCTACGGGAACGAATCGTCAATATCCTCTATGCCATCTAGGCACCACTTTACTGTTTATAGGCTTCGGGTTTCCCTTCTTTATTTTTGTTCGGGCAATGAGGAGGCTGACAGACTGACAAAAGAAGGCGGAAAACTGCCTCAACCTGTTACAAATATAACTTATGAAGAGGTCAAGCGTTTTATCAGGAGCAGATAAAGGTAGCATCTTAGCCGATACTGCCGTATGGGAGTGAATTGTTAGAGACTTCACCATATCTGGTCCAGCATCGTGAGGTGGGTTTACCAAGTCCATTCCTCGCTGCATTTTCCATCCCTAACTCAGTAGCGAAGTCAGGTACCATTTTACAGCTGGGTAGACTGGAGCGTGACGCTACCGTGTTTCGAACCCAGCACCTAGGCCGCCAGCGCTGTAACCACTCTGCCACACATCAGTGCGGTTTCCGAGGGTCTCTGCTGTTTCAAAGACAGAATAAAACTCCTGCCAAGACTTAATGTGAGGTTGTACAGGAGTCTGGGTAAGCATAATAAGGCAAACAAATTCGAACCCACTCACTTTAACTCGAAAAGCAAGTTTTGGAACAAGAGTCCGTTTTTGACAGGGTTGAATGGATCGCTGCCCTCTGTAGGTCCACATTTATTTCTATAAACCGAATATTGACACTCATTCTAGTACCTGGAACGTTTATCTTCTTTTTTAGTTTTTATGATATGTCTGCAAGCAACGAACCAACTCTGACTGAGGGAGGCAATCATTTAAATAGCTAAAATTGAAAAAGTCACATTTACCAATTATGTTTAAGTGGTTTAGTGGTTAGAACTTCTGTTTTCAAGAAAACGTTCTGAGTTCGATTCAGCCATCTATCACCCGTTTTAAATAAGTGAGTGTTAGTTAAGTGTAGTTCCTCAGTGTCTATATCACAGATGTGTTACCAGGGACAAAAGGGAAGCAAAAAATAGTACCCCTTTAATCTACAATGCGATTCGTAGGAAGGGACTAAGGAGGGTTGGGCATATGACCGCTTACCCCATTCTGCAGAAAATGTGTAGCCATAGAAACTTCCACAAACAACTTGGAAACGTGGAATTGATAACAAGAACCAGACAATTTCCAGGAACCAAGAGATGAACACATTTCGCGGGATCTGACACATATCGAGGAAAACTGTAAATAGCATTACATGGCAGCCTTTTTTTCTGGAATACTCAAGGCAAGAGAAGGAAGGCAAACGGAATAACACACGGAGAAGAAAACTGAAGAGAGAAATAAAACGGATAAGGAAGACGAGGAAATACCTTCAGTGATATCCCTCGACAAGAGGTCTTGGCATATCTTTGTTGGAGGCCTATACTTGTTAGGGAGCTAAAGGGTCTTGGCTGATTGATTTATTGATTGATTGATTGAAGTGTATAAATATGCTGACGGGCTTACGTGCTCGGTGGAAGGTAAACGGTGGAAGGAAATGAAAAGTATAAGAAACATAATGCTGGAGACATGGTGATATTCTCAACACACATGACAGAAAGCGCTCAATTCTTCTTCGTTCACATTCAGGCGTCGACTTCCATATGTTCAAAGAAAGCAGTAGGCAGCTGGAGGCTGTTGGCATCTCCGGAGAGTTTTTTTTTTCGGGAATGGTACTGGTAATGGAAATCGTACACTGTGTCACAATAACTATTTGCTTTATTTCTTAACGGGTTGTTTGCTGGTTGTCAATAATGTTAAATTTTTCTCTATAGATTTCTTATCGATTATTTACGCAAGGCAGATAGAAGGAATGAAAATAATTGGGAACGATTACTGAAAGGACGACAAATATTTGTAGAAAGCTAATGAAACTATGTAATCACTTCGATTAATGATAGAATGCAGCAATTAAATAATCGATTTCCGTCATTAATTCCGCTTGTTGTTCCGTTTTAATACCAGAGGTCCTTCTAAGACTTTCTGCACATTGTGGCGACATGGATGTTGGATAGAAAGTTAGACAGGAGTTCCCAGAAATGAAGAAGAAAGCTAGCGAACCAGAGATAAGGATGGCACAAGAAAATTCAGGTAGTTAACTGGACAGTTGTCTGTGATAGCTGTAGAAGAGAACTGATAAGTCACCTTCTCGCTAGACCTATCCTATGCTCCAGGGGTGTTATATAAATGTGTGGATAAAGCTCGTATTTATTCCCTACCAATTTTAAATTATTAATATTTCTTTGACCACACAACAAAATTACTACTGGAAATTTAAATAATTCAGTAACTGCAGTTATAAACAAATCAATAACTTTATTGATTAATGATGTATAGTAATAATTTTAGCAGATTGGTATATAAATATCTTACAAAATTTCACACAATTTGAAATAAATTATATTGTCACTGTTTGGTCGTTTTCATCATATTTTTGGCTTGAGTGTCATGATTAATGTTTTCACGATAAGGTGTATGTATCTTGCCTAGCACGTTGTAGTAGCTGACTTCTTTCGGCTGTTAAAAACATCTGGACTTTGAAGACGCGATGCTTATGCCATGAACAGTGTTGACCCATTGTTCACAGTTTCCAAAAATTGTGTCACGTTTTTCACCACTAATTGAACCTGCAAAATATGACTGGGTTATGATATCTAAGACGCCCCTCTGATGCTGACTGGCCACTGTTGGTCAGACTCCTCATTTCAACAACACTGTCTTGAGGCTGTGGTTAAGTCAGTCAAAAGGGGGAACATCGTACAACAATACAATACATTTACGGATTTTGACATCAATTAAAGACATTTTCCAACCCAGTCATGATCTCTCCCCTGAGGCTTAGCGTTATGCCAAAGTTAGCAAAATTGTTTCCATTACAATACATCGACAAAATGTACCGAAATAAAAGACAAGAAAGAAAAAGAGAAAACGAACTTTTTGATCATAGCACCCAAAAGTAAAGCCCTAAAAAAGTACTGTAAGCATTTATTGCTAGCGTCAGTCTTAACAAGGACTTATAGAACAGCCATTGCTGTCCAGTATTGAGGTTATATAGTGGTAGAAACGATCTTCCTTCGAGCACAAGACAATGTATAGACATGAGTTGCTATGTTAAGCATAACATTAATTTTAAATGTTCATCAATTTTAAATGTTCCTTAATTCACTCAGATATTTTGTAAGCTAAATGCATTACCCTCAGACACAGTGGTACTTCGAAGTCTGCAGTTGTTAGAAGCTTTGATCTGCAAATAGCTCACAATAGCGGTCAGTTGTGGCTTCTCAGTTATCTTGTTGTGTTGTGGGTTAAGACGTCTAACTATAAGAGTCAGTTCTCTGGGTATCTTCTCAGCTCTGTCAGGTCGTGAAGTGAGAAGCGGTGTCTGAGACAGACTTACACTGTAAAGTATACCCAATCTCAGGTCTAACCCTTGCTTTCTCAGAGGCTCGCGACGGAGTTCACTTTTCCTCTTGTAAACTTTTATTGGGATTTAAAAGATTTTGTGCGAATTTACCGACAAAATCATAACTTCCTCGTCAAATGCCAATGATAATGATTTCCCACTGCCTTTATTACACGTATTTGTAGTGGCTGTTCAAATCCCAAACGAATTATCCTGTTCGGGACATTAACCATAAAGTTATAGCAGAATTTCTGTTGTGCAATTCATAATTTACTAGCAACTACCCGCCAAAATTGGCAGGTTTTTAATTATAGTGTGTTGTTTCGGTTGCATGTATTACATTGCTGCGTCTTCTATACTCTCGCTTGATCGCTGTGAATGACGCGATCTTCTCTTCCTGTTAGCCATCTTATCATTTCGATCCATAATAATAAGTCTGCAATACTTTAAATTAAAATTTTATCTTGAAGAAATCATTAAAAAACTTAAATTTTAAGGTTATTGTTTAAGAAAAATGACGAGTAAAATCCGTTTCCCGAATGAAACTGGACAGAAGAGTATCTTGATTGTCTGTTGATTTAATGCACACCGTCACACTTTGCTATTTTCGCGAGATATCATATAAGGGGAAACAATACAATTATTGTCTAACTGTCAACCACAGTTGCACCCCCCTAGCTGTGCTCGAAAGTTAATGCACTCTCTCGAAAATAGAAAAAGTGCGCAAATGACGGTGTGCAAAGTGTGACAGACCGACCGACCGAAGTACCTTACGGCGGGAATTATGGTATTGGATCATAAAGACACTTATTTACGTGGCTATTACCAGAGTGTCTTGCCCGTGTAATGACAGACATCTAAGTCAGGTTCGGCTTCAGTAATTTCGGGGCACTATTTAGACCATTCTGTTGGGCCCCTTAGATTTAAGATTATAATTTTGTTTTAACACGTTTTATGTCAAAATGTAGCTAATAAATATAGAAATTGCTTTATTTGTAATACAGTATAATAGTATATATTCCTAATACGTAATTACAGGTAATCTTAGGTTCTTTTTTTTTTTTTTTAGTGCTAGAGGTGGGAACCAGAGTGCGGGGCCCCTGCGAGCACGGAACCTAATTAGGTCAAATACGTTAAATCCGCCTAAGGACGGCCCTGCTTACAGCTCAACTTATTAAATTTCATTTAGTCGACTTAATTCCACTTAGGAATGTTGCCAATTAAGAGTTTACTCAGTGTTGCCAATTAAGATTTTACTCCTTGCTTTTTATTCTCTAATCCTAATTTCCCCTGAATCATCGGCGACGATGTAATTTTCTTTCGTAGTTCTTTAATTTTCAAATGTATTTCTGGGGGCTCTAATCGTCCACACCGATCTATTGTAGCCATGACCGTTTACTGCAATGTTTGCCAAATTTTTTTCGGGTCATCTTGGCTTCTAAAGTACATTTCCAGTGGCGCTCCGCGCCCCGCCCCCCCCCCCCGCCCCCCGCCCCCTCCCCGCCCCCCCCCCCCCCCCCCCCCAATTTCCTTGCATGACATAAAAAAATTTAAAAATGTATAAATAGCACCATTGGTTATACACTTGGCACTATTGAAACTTGCCACTTGTCTTTTCAACGTATCACGGATGTCACGTTATCACTAGCTCCCCCTAAATACTGAGACAATCAAATCTGCAAAAAAGCAAGGTTGGTCCTTTTCGAGACACCTGCAGATATCTAATTTCGCCAGCTTCCAGTGAAAATTACACTTGGACACACCTTACCAGTGGACACTCGCCGATATTAAACTGGTAAACACTATTTAGCACTGGTTGTCATCTTCCAAAAGATGCTGAATAAATCTTAGTGAGCTGACCACATCCTTCGTGTTGTTTGTTTCTCTTTCTTCGACCTTGACCGAGTAGACAACAGAGACTTCGTTATCCTTACGCCCATTTTAAAGCATACGATTCCGGTTAGAATTTATGATCAATAGTTATCTGAGCTCAGGATGGTAAATATAGACTACGCCTTCCTTAATGAACCCTCAAAAACAACTACTCCGATATCTATCTTTCCTATCTCGTCCTCGCCTCACTCACGTTGGAACCTATGCTATAAGGTGTATGAGAAACTGGGACTAGTGAAGGTATGGAGGAGCGGTAGGTTTGGGTTTATTCCGGCTACGTTCTCCTTTTGAGCGTTCCCGTCGAGGACCTGCACAATCAAACGCTATTACATGTAAGTGTTATAGTGAGTAATTTTGTTAAATTTAGCCTGTCAAATCCTCAACTAACCCCCTACAACTGAACGCCCAATTTTCCCTAAACGCCCCCTTGTATCCACCCAACGCTCACAGAGGGGCGGTACCGACCACATTGGAAACCACTGGTTTACTGTAGTGCCCTGTATATAGAATACAGGGCACTAGTTTACTGTATAGCCAGTGTAGGGAACCAAGGAGATTAAGTATCTACTTTAAAAACGCTGAACTCACTAAAGATCTACCTTAATAAAATCGTATCAGCTTTCGGGGTGTTTGGAATTTAAAATAAGCGCAGCCTATAAGCAACTTTTTGTTGCCGTTTCCGTAACTTGAATACAGCGAGAACAGCCTTTGTAAATCTAAACAACATTTGGAAATCTTCTCAGTACAGCACAAACACCAAAGTAAGATTATACGAGTGTTTCGTACTTTCTGTACTTTTGTATGTTGCGGAGTGCTGGAGAGTAACAGAAAAGGAAATGTTCAAATTA
Organism: Oreohelix idahoensis; assembly: GCA_024509875.1. Classification (NCBI taxonomy): domain Eukaryota; kingdom Metazoa; phylum Mollusca; class Gastropoda; order Stylommatophora; family Oreohelicidae; genus Oreohelix; species Oreohelix idahoensis. Next base: position 146,351 of record JAMPIV010014517.1, on the reverse strand, counting down.
TCCTCTTTCCACAAAACCTGCCTAAAAAAATTTGCCAAATATCTCCAACCAGGAACTGCTTACATGGTGCAGTCAAAAAGGCATGCACACCATCATTACGGGCAGACGCTGGAACATGGTTAACCATGTCCAGGGCCGGCCCTAGGAATTTTGCCGCCCCGTGCAATACCATACCTTGCCGCCCCAGCCCAACCTCAAATTAACGTTTGAAATTTTTAAAACCATTATGTTAAACAAGCTTTAACATTAATTTCATGACCATTAGCCTAATTTTAAATAGTACCATTAATAATAATACATTGATAAATTGATGAAAATACTGTATAGTCATAAAAAAAACCATTGACTTTATTAGAGACAATTATATGAAATAAATGTAGTTACATTACTTACATACAGGGGATGCTCTTCTCATGTGGAACGATGAACTGTTGAGTCACAAACACTTAACTATAGTATGTACATGTTATAGTTTTAGCATTATTTTCACATTATTTGAATTTATATTGTTTGAAGTATCTACTGCTTAAAAAGACACTTTTCTTGCTTTCATATTTGCAAAATCAGAAATAAGGCCTGCATAGTCTAATTTTTGACCGATTTCATGTTCAATTGAAATCATGGCAAGTCCTTCCAATCTAGTTTTGGCCATTGTTGAGCGTAAATAAGTTTTAATAAGCTTCAGTTTTGAAAAACTACGCTCACCACTTGCTACCGTTACAGGCAAAGTTAGTAATATTCTTAAAGCTATAGCGACATTAGGAGCGATGTTATTTTCAATAATATAAAGAAGCACTTCAATTGGCGGTGTATTTTATGGTACTAAATTTGATACTACTTTCAGTTCATCACATAGCTCAATAGCATCAATGTCTCTATTTTCTTGATGTGTTAAAACGCCTTCTAGGTTTTTACATTTGTTTAAGAGCTCATTTCTCGTCTCAGATTTAAATTTATGGATGTTATGTAAAAAGGGAAATCATTACACAAACACTGAAAATTACTGAAAATGTGAACTGTGATGTTCCGATTGCTCGAACCTTTCTTCAATAGAATTAGTTGCAACATCAATAATAAAAAAGAAAAATTCAATTTTGAATTTAGTTTGGGGATCCAAAATAGGTTCATCTCTTGCTTCATAGTTGTGTTGCTTTTTCTGCCGACGCACTCTAGTACATTCAAACGTTGGTATCAAATCAGGATCAGCTTCAACTTTCTCAGCTAATGTTGAAGCATCAACAAGAAAATATTGAAATGATTCATCATTTCTGAGATTCTTAAGGCTTTGGAGAACATTTCTCAAAGTTGTTATGGCACTAGTCAATTCCATTTTTATGCTTTGCAACAGTTTACTAGCAACATTAATTTCGTTTAAAACATAGTGCCATATAACCAGACAACATAAAAATTTAAAATCTCTGAGTTTTAGGTCAAAGGTTTCAGCTTCATGTCTCGCCATTTTGTCTACTGACTCGTCATCAGCAATTTCTATCAATGCATCATACAATTCCTCAATATAATATCTTAAAGGACGAATGGCCTCGATTCTAGATTCCCAGCGAGTTGTACTTAGTGGCTTGGGCGTTAGAGTTGTAATATGTTTCATAAGGATTCCCCAACGCAGTGTTGACGCCGAGAAAAATACATACAATTTCTGAACCGTTTCAAAAAATAAAACCCCTTCTCTAGATGACATCGCGGCAACATTGACCACTAAGTTGAGAGAATGAGAACAGCAAGTGATATAAAAAGCTCTCGGGTTCAAGTCCCTAATATGTCATTGAACTCCTAAGTGTTTTCCTTTCATATTTGATCCATTGTCATACCCCTGGCCACGCATGTTTGCGATTGAAATATCCATGTCTGACAATTTTCTTAGAATGCATTCGGTTAACGCTAAGCCTGTAGTGGCGTCTACAGCGACGAAACCAAGAAAATGCTCGTGAATGTTGATGTCATCTGGATTCGTATTAACAAATCTTACAATTAGTGTTAGTTGTTCAATGTGACTTACATCGGGAGTACAGTCTGAAACTATGCTATAATATTTAGCATTTCTCCACCATAGAAATTATTTCTTTTTTTTATGGTTCCAGAGAGAAGAGCAACTAATTCATTTTGAATGTTTTTCCCAAGGTAATGTTCGATCGATCCACGAGCTACTCTCATTAAATGTTCACACATAGCACTATCAAATCTGGCAATCAGTTCAACAAGCTTTAAAAAATTTCCATTGTTAGGGTCATATAATTTATCAGATGTTCCACGAAATGGCAAGAATTGTTGGCTCAAGAACTGGACAATAGCAATTAGGCGTTCTATTATGCTCCTCCAGTGTCGAACTTCTGAATTAATAACTTTTGTTGCATTGAATCAATTGTCTGTACTGATTTAAGCCTGGACGATAATTCAATCCACTTTGTATGGGACTCCAAGTGGTTTTTAGATTTTTCGTGTTCATTAAGATACACATACAAATGACCCCAATCATTATAGCCATCAGTAGTGAGTGACATTTTATTACAGGAAAAGAATTTACAGCAGAAACAAAATACAGAATCTTTGTCTTTTGAATACACTAACCATGATCGATTACTATGTTCTTCATTGCTTAGCTCACTAGTGTAAACAGTTAGTGAAAATTTCCGACCATTAGAGCTGCGCGGAAAAACGAACTCATTCTTGGTCTCTCTGGGAGATCTTTTTTTACGATTTCCAGTCTTTCGGTATTGCTTAAAGAAGGATTCCATCTTGCCGGATCAGTGTACTTCTCAAGTTCATCACTTAAATCTCTGGAATTGGAAACGGTCAAATCAGTCTCATTTTTGACATTGTTAGTAATATCTACGTTACTGGGGTCCAAGTTAGAAGTACTTGCCATGAGCTCAGAATCATTTGTTTCGGTACATTTGCTTATTTTCTGACCGTCCTACATCAGCTGCTTCAGTTTTTAGATATTTATGTAAAGCCCTGCTATGTTTTTGAATATCACGTTCTTTTTCCAGTTTCCGTTTCCGATATTCAGCACCTGATAGTTTTTTTCTCTTATCGGACATTATATCTATTTGAATATTAAAACTGTTTTAATAAACCTTACAATAAAATGTATTATTTAGTAATGAATGGAGGCTGAAGCACTGTACTAATTTCCATAAAACGTTTTAACAACTTATTTATCACTGTAACACATACACACTAACACTGAGCAAAATCAACTTCCTTGAATGCACACTCAAAAACAACTGAAACATTCGAGCCGCCAACATAGAACGGTCGATAAAAAAATAAATGCCTGATTCCCACGCCAAGTTCATTAATTCCCGTCTTTCTTTCAGCCATGCCGGAAGATTTATCATGGCGGTCTTCAGTTGACCACTGAACACGGAAATATAATCCTCTGGGAACCACTGTGGTTTCGACCAAGCGAATAAATTGCACGGACGTCCCTAAAGAAATACATTTTAGTGCCGTTGTAGGAGAAGTTAGCATTAGGATCGTATGGCAGAACTATTAGTGAAGAATTGAAAAACAGCTGAAGAACAGACCGCAGGTACAAATATTTCGTAGAGAAAACAGACAAAATGTGAAGGAATAGAAAAGTAAGAAATTTTAAAATAATCTAGACGAAACCTTCGAACACTCCGTGACACCATTCAAAGAGGGTTTATTTCAGGAGCCGTTCAGGTTATTCAGTCAAAATCCCGGTCGATGGCACTCCTTCAAATGCCCGCGCCCGGGCTTGAACCTTGAACACCTGATCGCTAGCACAGTGTGGTAACCATTACACCAGCGCGGCTCCCAGGTGGAATATTTTGGCGGGATTGTAAAAAAATAAGTAAAAAGTTTTTTTTCCGCCCCCCAAAGCTTGCCGCCCCGTGCAAATGCACGTGTTGCGCCGTCGGTAGAGCCGGCCCTGACCATGTCCTCAAAAGGGACCCTGACACTATCGCCAGGACTGATATGCTATGGACCTCAGAAGGACGGCGAAAGAGAAGCAACCTGGCGGACAACAGTGGAGGCTGAGATGCGAAGCATGAACCAGAGTTGGGGCACGGCACGAAGGATGGCCACCGACTGAGCGAATAGGGACAGTTTGTTGCTGCTCTACAAGACGCCACTAGGCGTGATGGCCACTGATTGCATTGTCAGACAGGGGCTATTGATCCAAGAAATAAAGAAGAATAAACAATTTTATCCCTAATGCACGATCTGTTTCTTGCAATCCCATCGGCAGAGAAGTGGAACATGAAAACAAAATATTTGACCGAATGTTAACTTTACTTTAAAGAAAAGATCGCTGACTTACAAATAAAATGAATTTACGCTAGCGTACGCGTTTTCCTGCTGAAAGTAACTGTAAACCTGGGTAAACAAACGTTTTTAAGTTCCGGCTGGAGAAGGTTAGTCCGAAGCTTACCTAGTCCTCTTCGGTCACATAGAGATCTATCAAATGATCCTGTGATCTACCGGTAGGGGAGCCGCGCTGGTGTAATGGCTTCGGCGTTGTACTGGCGACCAGGTGTTCATGGTTCAAACCCGGGCGTCGGCGTTTGAAGAAATGTTTACGGCCGGAAATTTAACTGAATAGCCTGAACGGCTCCTGTGATAAACCCTCTGTGGATGGGAAGGAGCGAAGCTCCTGACCGGGTTGGAAGGAAAGTCCTCAGGTTCCCCAGCCTCGCAATGACATGTCATTGGGCCGAAGGGCTGAAAGCCCAAGTGCCGCTGGTTAAGGAAAAAAAAAAAAAAAAAAAAAAAATCTACCGGTAGACTTTATCGACCTGTTGCTGTATGGCAATTGAAACAAATACGCAGATGTTGATTTTCCAGCCGTGATAGGTGACGTAAAAAATCCTTGGCGATTTGTTTCATCGCCTGTATCGTAGTCATCTCATTTATGTTTCTCATGTGTTTCTTGCCGGGCGCTTAAAGCCCTCTGCAATCGCACGCTTTTGCAAGAAGGGAGAGAACAGATACTAATGTATGTAAATTGTTGGACTGGGACCAGATCGTGTTACAGTCCCCGTTGTTTTCACGGGACGCTGCATAAAGTCGCTCGAACAGCCTTACGCTAGTAAGGGCTTTATCGATTACAGTCACGGACGTTGTCGGCCACTGCGAACAAAAGCAGAGATGTTCAGCAAATTTTGAGGTCATAGAACTTAACAGCAACCGACCAGCGTGTTAATGAAGCTTATTTAGGTTACTTTATACGTGGAACATGGCATCTTTGATATTGTCCTTTCTCAGAAACTGAGCGGGAATTTTCTTTTTCTCCATTGTCTTTGTGAAATTCTAAGTTCTGGAATTAAACAGTCGCATGATATTAAACATTGTTGGTAAGTATTCTTTCTATTTTTTTGTTACCACGTTTGTTGAATTAAATGTGTTGACAAAACAAGAATAAATAACTTTTGTTTTAAAATTTCAGAACGAACGAAAATTATTTTGAAATGGTTGAGAATTGGGCTCGCCTGACATCCTGCCCTTTGTCTTTCATCCTGTATTCGGATACTCACTCACGAAGTCAAACCGTCAAAAATTAACCTTTATTTGTGTATGTATCATCAAGACTGAAAAGATATCAACTGGGTCTGGGATCTTTAACGATTAAGTAATCGATTAATGGGTAAATATTGTTTTCATCGATTAATTCATAAAACAAATTTTAATCCATGTTTCCATTTATAGCAATCTTTATTTATTTATTTTCTTTTTTCCTTAAACGCATGAGCATTTGCTATGTCAGAAATTTGTGATATGGAGTTTGGCAAGTATTATCAATAATAATAAATTGTTTGGTTGTAACTTGTCAGTATTTTCAGAACGATGTTGCCTTATAACAAGTAAAATAATTAAAGTCCTTAGATATATTTTCCCCCCAAAAATGTTATTTATTACAATTTTTAAAAATTTTTCAAATTGTTCGAAATAATCGAATAAACTTCGATTAAGGAAACTTGATTAATCGATTAAGATTTGTAAATCACACACAGCCATTATATAAAGACATTATCGAAAATATCAGCATATTGTGAAAAAAAAATATAATGAATACGAATTTTAGCTGTCACCTTCTGTTTGTACCAGACTATTACACATGGATATTGCCAGCTATCGCCTCCTAGTTGGGCAATATCAGAATAATACAAGCACGTGACCGGATTAAAAAATGACATGAAAAAAAAATGTTATGTTGCGCTATTTCTACTACGTGTCCTGATGATGGCACAAATTTTCCACGAAAAGATTGCAAGGCCTGCGTATCCTTTTAACGGGTGTTCAATTTCGTTTTCACGGTGCAATGCAGGCGTGTTCATACTTTCCCGAAAAGACAATGGGATTGTTTTACTGTTGATTACAAAGGTTTCATTAAAAAGACTATATACGGGGATCCTGTGATATATTAATAAATCGGGACGTAATTAAGTTGTGCGCTTTCTGCAGCATGTCCCGATAACGGCATTAATTCTCATATGGTCATTTGATTCTTTTCCATGCCATTTCAACTTCCTTGGATCCTTGTTGTCAAACTTATTATGACTTGTAGTCAATTTTCAATGCGACAGAGAAACAGTTAACGGCATGCGTGTTTTTTAACGGTGTGCTCAATTTAGCTGTCGCAGTGCTCTCTCACAACCCTCTACTCCCAAAGGAGCATAGGCCTTCAACAAACACATGCCAAGTCCTCCTGTCACGTGCCATCCTCTCAAGTTCTTTCCACGTTTTCCTCATCATTTTCACCTCTGTTTCCAGCTCTCTTCTCCATGTGCTTCTTGGTCTACCTCTGCCTCTCTTGCCCTGGGGGTTCCAGAACAAGGACTGCCTTGTAATGCTATCAACAGGTTTCTCAGTGTGTGTCCTATTCATCGCCATCGTTTCTTCTCATCTCTTGTTCCACTGGCACTTGTCTAGTTCGTGTCCTCAGTTCCACGTTGGTAACCTTGTCATACCATTTTAATCCTTCTATTCTACGCAAGCACCCATTTATGAAAAAAGTCTGTAGCTTTTTGGTTTTTTATTTTCCTTAATTTACTTGTCCATGTTTGTTGAAGTTTTTTGTGGCTGAAATTTTTTACAGTATGGGGTAAGCAGCCCCATGCCCAACCCTCCTTAGTCGCTTTCTACGACATGCATGGTAAGGAACAGTGTTACTATTCTTTGCTCCCCTTTCGGGCCCCGGTAACACACGGGTGTTTCGCAGTGCAGTGCGCGCCTTTTCCTTATTGTCCCCGAAAATGCATCATGGGAAAGATTGTAAGGGATGTGCGTTTTTTTTAAATGGGTGTTCAATTTGGAATTCTCAGTGCAATGCGCGACGTTTCTGTATTTTCCTGACACGCAAGCGGAATTTGTTCATTGTTAGTTACAGACGTTTCGGCGAGACAATTAGAATTTAAGAAAGTAGAATATTATGTATTATTTCTTCTGGAAATTAAAATTGTAATTCAGGATGACCTCGACTTACGACGGGGCTCGGACTCCGTCGTAAGTCGAAATGGTCGTTAAACCGAAACAATCTGCTTACTATATGAACGATAAGGGTTATATTAACAATTACCGTGTCTATAGTATGGGAAACTAAGAGCCAGGGATCCAGACCTCCAGGGCGGCCCAGAGTCCACTGGGAGGACAACATTAGACAATTTCTGAAGGACTGATGACTAGACTGGAACCAAGCCAGGAGGAAGACAGCCGATAGGATAATTTGGTGCTCTCCTTGCCAAATTTCTACACCCCAGTGTATTAGAGGAATGATTAAGTAAGTAGGTAAGTATTACCATGTCTGAATGCTAAGATGTATAAGTCTTTTTCGTTATATTTTAAAAATAATTTTACTTTTTTGCTTGTAGTGAAATAATACAATGTACAAACAAACAAAAACTTAGTTATTGTACTGTGCAGAACTGAACTGTAATAAATAATGCTTACTTAGTCGCTTCTCTTCCACCCTGAGGTGTAGAGATTTGCTAGAGAGAGCGCCATTTACTGTTATAAATATAATAATATAATAGCCCCTTCAGTCATAACTGACTATGGGAATGCGCCCCTGAGGTGACAGCTCTCATTTACTTTTTTTCTTGGTGTTCCTGTCGACGTTTTCTCCTCTCTTCTGCTTGCCTTGTGAGCTTCTTTTCGCCAAATCTGAGATGGTGCCGTAGATAGCATCGCCACTTGGTGCGATCGGCAGCTTCATCCTCCCAGGTTGCTAGATTTATGTCCAGTGTCCTCATGTCTCTCTTGCACACATCGTTGAACCTCAGCTGCGGTCGCCCAACTGTTCTTTTGCCATCTGCCATTTGTCCGTAGAATATATCTTTCGGGATGCGACCATCTTCCATGCGGCGGACATGCCCAAGCCAGCAACAAATACTGAATAAATAAATAAATAGAGTTTACAACCGAATCATCATTTACTGGTGTCATTCTTCTTCTCGTACCTATATCAACTGCTAAAGTATCTTCTTCTTTGTCTTCATAAACCATGCCAGATGGTGCAGGTGATCACGTCTTTCCACAACATCCAGTCACCAGTGGTATTTATCAATTTTATTGTTGACTTCTTTCCATGTTATGATGTTAATTGTCTAGTATCTTCTCATTATTGTGCCCTTCCTCTCTCCATCCATCTCTCTCTTTTTCTCTCCCTCATCTCCCTCTATCTGTCGCTCACTTGTGTCTTCAATCTTTCCCCTTATCTCAATATATCTCCAGCTTTTATATTCTCACAGCATGTTTTAAGAAAGTGGACCGCTTCCTTCTAATTTGAATAATAAACTTCCTTTGCGTAATGGCTTTTTTCAGGTCATCTTCATTACCAGGGCGGTGGAGTCGGGAATCGGAGTCGGGAGTCGTGAAGTCGGAGTCGTGGAGTCGGTTTAAAAATGTCTGGACTCCGACGCTGAATTGTATGTCACATAACTAGTAAAAAAAACTGTAGTCAAAGTCGGGAGTCGGACATTTTTTTGGCCGACTCCACAACCTACTCATTTCTCTTTTTCCTAATTGATCAGAAAAAGCATACAAAATTATTGTTAATAATATTATGTGTTACATCTTATTGCATCAAAATATTATCCCAGAGCGGAAGCTATATACTTTAATGGCAGCAGAACGGCTTACTGATTGAGAGAAAAACATATATAGACATCATTGCAGAAAGAAAGTTATTTGATTGTTAGGAAATGATACATTAAGTTTTCGATCTTCCAGCGATGCTATCTTGAGCTGAGGTGAGCAAGATGTTCGCCAATTGACAAATGAAGGGATCATTAGTTTAGTTTGGTTTCAAGGACTTTCTTCATTGCACACGGAACACCCAATCGGTGATCCGAGATCCGAGTGTATATATATATATATATATATATATATATATATATATATATATATATATATATATATATATATATATATATATATATATATATATATATATATATATATATATATATATATATATATATATATATATATATATATATATATATATATATATATATATATATATATATATATATATATATATATATATATATATATATATATATATATATATATGTGTACTTGTTCCAGTGTTTTTATCTTCCAAATTTGGCCCCAGTCCCTCCTTTCAATAATTAAAAGGGGAACGCCTAATTTGGTGGTTGATTCCTGGATAACCAAAGGTCACCTCGAATAGTTAATGCAGAAACTCTCTGAGATCTGGTGTTCACAGTAAACAGTAGGCTGATAAAATTGAATAAATAACTTCTGGTGTTTATAGTCCAGTTAAATTTACTAGTTAAAATGTTAGTTAGTCTCTGTGGCCGGTCCGGTTCACAACTGAACTTGGAGACGCGTAAGCCAAAAGAAGACAACTTTAATCCAATCAGTATATGGAGAAAAGGACCAAAATAGACCAAAATAAACCAAAATAAAGACCGCTGGTCGCCGTTTGATCAGGTCATGCCTAAGGATAGAGAAAACATGAAAAAATTACTGCTAATAAAATATCTACATATAAGCACACGGTGTCTCTAGCCTTTTCCTATCTGGTCAGTTATTATTTAATTATCCATACGTACACTTTAACAAATATCGCCTGCCATTAATAACTATTAGATTGTCGGCGTCTGTTTGTTAAGTCGTATGATATCTAACAACAGTCACTTACTAAAATCACACACAATGAAATATAACGTGAATTCTATTCCGTCAATTATCCGTCGCGCCTAGTGTATTAATTAGTCAACTAAATGTCTCTTTCTGTGCGATAAAACGGGTGGTAAAATTATCATTACTGAACAACTGGTACACAAATAGCTACGCGTTATTTTCCACTGGTTCTAACACCTAAAAAATCACAGTGAATTTAAGATGATAAAACTTTTAACACTTTAATACGATTAAGTACAAATTTATATTACCAGAAATTCAGAATGAAATCCCCACGAAACTATTAACACATCTATTCACAATGGTTCCAGATAACGTATTTAGACTCTCCGAAAAATTCTGAGCGACAACTGATAACAGATTTGAGAAGACGCAGTTTATATACATCATGTTATTATGATCTCTAGAGGATGTTAATTTTCACATTCTGTTTCCAAGCAGAGAAATCTGAAAACTAAGTTTCCCCCAGATACAAGGTTTAAGGTCGCTCTGCCGGCCGTTGCTAACCGACAACAGAGGCTTAAACCGTGTAACGGGCTTCCTTCCGAGATTTTCCCCGTTTCTAGAGATCACAGAGTTATTTTTCCCTATATGTACGAACATCAAAGGATTCTCGGGGAATTTGTTTTAGCCCGTGCCTACTTCAAAAGAGGTCCGATGTTTCCACGTGCATCTGTCTGATGTCTAATGATTGACAGATCAGCTCGCGTGAGAAACTCAGGTAAACAAACCAGATTCGCTCCCCATTAGGACTGGCAGGACGCAGAAGTTGGTAGATTGTCTGTTTGTTTACGTCTCAAGGAAAAGAGGCGTGGATTAAATGTGAGTAATGCAGGCTGTCAAATGCTTGACTTTGCTAACAAATCATATAACGTCACGAGGTCACGAAAGACTGTCGGATACTGCAGGCTATATTTCCATTCACAATAACACTGGCGAAAATCCCATTGTGTTTATATAGGAATCACACTTTCTATAAATATTTTTGTCGTGGGCAGGTTTCTAGTTTTAAAATTTTGCCAGGGCAGCGGCCTGATAGGCCTATTCTTTACGATTTCCAACTGCCGTGGGATTTTTAACGTGCGCAACTTGCACACGGGACCTTCTATTTTTCTTCACTTATCCGAGAAGGCTAGGCATCCGATCTCACTACCCAGGAGACCAGGAGGGAGTATGACATTAGGACCACTGTTTCTGAAAACAAAATGTCCATAAATTATATTCCCTCAACTGGGAATCAAACCCGGTACCTCTAGAATTCAAGGCGGACGCCATACCTCTTAGCCACTCTGACCCTCTAATTTTTAATCCTGACATGATACTAAACGAAATTTTCATGAAAATATTTCTGAACACATTTATACCCTGAAAATATGTATACTGATATTTACGACCTGTCCTGAAAGCTCGGAGAGGTTCTTTCAAATCTATGATTCAACATTTGAATAAAATCGTTACGAAACTTCAATGAAACCGTAAACGTATCAATGATAAAGCCCTGTATCTTCGAGAGTTCAAGCCGAAACTGAATTCTCATGACGGCTCATCTGCAAAAGAAAGATTGCACGCGCTACACTGAAACGGAATCGAGATCTTCAACATTGAAAATTCAGCACAAAAACCTATCACTTTGCTGTGCGTGAAGAATAAACAATTTGAATCTGAAATGTTCATGTTGCAACGATTGCAAGTTCACTCGTAAGTTCATCTCAACAGTTGTGCAGTCAATGGGATGTAGGAATATCTGACAGAAGTTGAACTTCCGATTTTGACACTGACAGTTTCAAATTTATTTTCTTTATTTGGCTCGACGTTGCTCTGTGAATTTGTGTTTTTTGGCCCAATGACATGTCATTAGGAGGCTGGGGAGCCTGTGGACTTTCCTTCCAACCCAGTCAGGAGCTTCGCTCCTTCCCATCCACAGAGGGTTTATCACAGGAGCCGGTCGGGCTATTCATTCAAAATCCCGGTCGATGACACTCTTACAAATGCCCACGCCCGGGCTTGAACCTTGAACACCTGATAGCCAGCGCAATGTGGCAATCATTACACCAGCGCGGCTCCCGTCAATTTGATTAAGTTGAAATACAAATGTCGAATAACGGACGTGAATTTGGAAGAAGAGCTGAGATATGGGTTGAGTTTAGAAATTCAGTCAATTTTTGACCAGTTTGCCAGACAGAAATTGTGCTTGGCTTCAAATAATTTTATTTTTCAAATCATTGAGACTCCGTGATTTGACTCTATAAGTAAGGATAATGCTTGGGTAAAGTCATTTAAAGGAATTTCGGATTTCCAACTTCAAGTAGCTAGGAACCTTTTGTTATTTGATGTGGCGAATTAATCACGAAATTCACAATACTTGTGGTTTGACTCAAAATCCTATTGGCCGCCACTGGTCAACAGCTTCTATAGACAATACTGCAGGAAGAGTACAGACTGATTTGTCACAAGAAAGTTCCATTTACGGACAGGTATTTCGATCTTTTAACTTAGTTACACTTTAAATGGGGAGGGGAGGGATCCATTTGTCATGGCTCTTAAGCGTTATCCTAATGGCATTTGTGTGCGTGAGTGTTTAACCAGAACCGTGACAACACTTGTGAATCCACACTGTTTTGATCAGCGAATTGCGGTTGCCAGAGGTCTGTTTGAACGTACTGCTCCTAGAATCAATGCTTCCTCTAATTTTTAATCGGTGTCCGGAAAATCGTCAAGTTGAGATATTTTTTTTTTCCCAGTGACAAAAACTTGTGCGCACTAAGGTCAGTGTATGTACAATTGTAAACCTAATGTTTATGTTCAATGGACGACCTTTTTTATTTTATTATTATCATATTTTGTTTGGAGCTTAATTTGTGTGTGCCCAGTTTAATTTTTAGTGTGCGCTGATTTTATAACCTGTGCTACCTGAACATTGTCTTACAATCTTTAATTGATCAAAGTTCTCAGAGTTCTGTATGAACGAACTGTCGTACACTCCACTACCAATCACGATTGTCTCAGTTCTGTTTGAACGTACTGACCTACAATCCACTACCAATCACGATTGTCAGAGATCTATTTGTTCTACAATCCTCTACCAATCACGGTTGTCTTAGTGTTCTGTTTGAACGTATGATATAGGTAAAGGATCACGTTACACGCTCATTGAGGCATATTGGGAATATGGTGTTAGGCCCATATTTTCTTGACCATCGGCTACACTAGGGGTCATCACGCCGGCCGCCTTAACCTTCCCAGAGTTGCTCTGGTACCCACATTCATGAGGCTGGGTCGACCCTGGAGCCGTTAGCGGTCTAAAAAAAATCCCACCTCAACTTGGGATCGAACCCTGGACATCCGAGCTCGGAAGTCAGTGCACTAACCACTGTAAAACGTTGTACAGTATTTTTATCGTTTCCTGCATTTATTCTCATTACCTATGTTTTCTCCGTGTGTATTTTCCAACCCACTTGCTGTGACCTCTCATCCAGTATTTTCCAACCCACTTGCTGTGACCTCTCATCCAGTATTTTCATTTTGTCTTGCATCTGATTACGGTTACGGGACAGGAAAGTCAGGTCGTTGGGAAAATCTAGATATGTGTTTGTCTGTCCTTTGCTTTTTTCTTATAATGTTTCTATTGTTCTCTTCTGTGTTTCTTGTCTGTGACTGCTGTTGACGTAGGTCATCCCGAACCATTTCGTATTTATCTTATAATGTTCATTTGAAAAACTGACTCCGATACCATTTTCATTCATTTTCCTTTATCTAGCAAGGAGAATTTGCCTTCAACAAATTTGTGCGATGTCCTCCTTTCGTGTGCTCAAGACATTTTTCACAGTCCTAGGATATCAATAATGTAAAATACATTTCTGCTGCTACCTATGCAGTGTTTTCCTGTTTGTGCAATGTACGAGCGTTCCAGATGCCAAATCTGGAGGTTTTCATAGGAAGAAACAAAAAGTGTGTCAGTAACCCATACCTTTTATTTTTCATCTTTCTCTAGGTTGCTCATGCCCCTCCTTATCCTCTTTCTGTCTTGCAAGGCTGCATTTTATTTTCTTTAGTTGATTTATCCATATTGTCTGTTGAAGTTTTTGTGCCTTAAAAAATTTCTATTAGATAGGGTAGCCGGTCCCATGAACAATCCTACTTTGTTGTTTTTTACGACATCACCACCACCATCATCATCAGCATCATCATCATCACCATCATCATCATCATCACCTTTCAATCAACTTTTGCGAAATTTTCCTGTCCCATTCCGTCAGCTCAATGTCTTTACATATGACTTCTTCATCCCCTCCATGTCTGTGTCCAGTTATCTTCTTCTTATGTTCTTTGGTTTTCCCATTTCCTCTCTTAACATGGGGATTCCAGAACGAAACTTGCCAGGTGATGCTATCAACCGTTTCCCTTACTCTTTAACCGTTTGGTTCTTAAGTCTAAAAATTTAAGGTTTTCCCCTTGATAAAAAATGCTACAGGGTATCTTTTTTTTTTTTTTTTTTTAAATCACTACAATTCTTTTTTTTTAAAAATATATTGTGCTGTATATCAAAATGAAGGGAATTGAATAACCAAGTATATTAGTTAGACAGAAATATGCTTAGTTCTGTTTAAAGAATATTATAGGTTTCAAAGTGTCATATAGTTTTTAAAATGTCATGCTTAAAAAAGATAAATCTTACCTTCAGTGACAAAATATATCAAAGTAATAGGAACATCTGCTATTATTAATCCTTAAGAAAATAAATCATCGATAGAACAGTTTATCCATTTTTGAATAAGTTCGAATGCTTGTGAACTTACGTGGTGGTCGCTGAAAACCAGAGCTACAACACTCACCTAACATTGTTTACAATTGGCCTCCTTCCCAACAACGCTAACACGATGTAAATAAATTGCTAAAAAGTCACCAAAAAACACTACAATCGTCTCTCACCCACATTGGAAACAGAGACCGGAACATATAAAATTAAATACATAAAAACTTCTGGGTTAAACTTTCGTGGAAAGATTTATTCGCATTTTTCAAATGTAAAAGCCACGGAGTGTGGCTTAGGACGGTTAAGGAGTCGGCCATTGAGCCACGGAGTGTGGCTTAGGACGGATAAGGAGTTGTGTATCCTATCCATCTCCAGCGGCGCCTTCTTTTCATACATGCTAGAGGACCTTCTCGTGTCTTTGATGGTTGAATTCAAATTTCGTTAGTTGACATGTTCATATTGGTTTGTTGAAGTTGGTGTACCCTAAAGTTTCTAAAAAGATGGGGTAGCCGTTCTCATAACCATCCCCCCATCAATACCCTTTAGCTCTTCAAGGAATATTGGCCTTCAACAAACACAAGCCAAGTTCTCTTGTCACGTGTCATCACCTCCAAGTTCTTTCCACGTCTTCTTCATAATTTTCAGTTCTGTATTCAGCTCTATGTGTTTTTTTTTTGTCTACCTCTGCCTTTCTTTCCCTGGAGATTCCGGAACAATGAATACCTTGTAAAGCTAGCAACAGGTTTTGTCAATGTTAGTCCTATTCATCGTTAGGATCTTCTTCTTATCACTTGTTCCACTGGTACTTGTCTGGATCTTTTCATCAGTTCCACATTGGTGACATTGTCGTACTTGTCTGGATCTTTTCATCAGTTCCACATTGGTGACTTTGTCGTACTTATCTGGATCTTTTCATCAGTTCCACATTGGTGACTTTGTGGTACTTGTCTTGATCTTTTCATAAGTTCCACATTGGTGACTTTGTCGTAAATTAATATGAAACAAACATAAAGGTATGTTATCAGGCACTCGTAGGAAATAAAGAAGTAGAACACTAGACAACAGAAAAACAACAGACATGAGTGGCTTACCCAGGATTTGAACACTGGACCTTCCGTGCGACAACCCCCCTAGCTATGCAAGCGAATCACACTATCCTCCCTGCCATCTACGCATCACCAAAAATGATGTTTCGAAGGGAGGTCATTACTGCGAACCTCAATACATAACACTGTCACGAAGTGGTTTTAAGTTTATAGAGTGTGCCTGAATGAAAGCAAGACCCTAGTATGAGAAAGTCTGAGAAGATAGAATTTAGATGGAAAATAACATGCCTGTGGACAGGTGAGACTATTGGCTCAAGAGATAGACCCAGGATTTGAATCTCCCCCTGCCGCTTCGTGACTTAAAAAAATGGCTATAGTCTCCCCACCTCTGACTGCCTTGAAACACAAGGAGATAAGGTGTATAATTACGACCACAAACACCACTATACAGACAACATAGAGTAAGTATAGTAAAGAATAGAAGCTGATCCAGTAAATAATATATGTATATATTTATTTACATACAAGAAAACATAAAATGGCATCATACGTCATCAAGTCAGTCAATAGCGTGCACTGTTGCACGGCCTGGAAAAATTAAGGTAACAATTAAATTGAGAGACACTCAACAAAAAAAAACCCCAAATCACATTCACTCTTCCTGCCACCCTGCTGAGGAACAATAAAAATGGTTAGTGATTTAAACCAAATCTACTTTGGTGGGGCTGTCAACTTTTAGCCTCCACTCTCTAACACTAATAAATTTCTGTCTTAGTCCTGGTGACTCTTCCTCAACGAACGGCTACACAGCTTTTTACTAGTCAGGCAATAGGCGCCGATAACTACACCACAAGAAATGCTACAATTAATAGACTTGGTTTTTCGAACGCAGACTCAGTGTCTATCCGTCCAATGGATACTGAACAGACCCTACTGGTCCTGTCTATTTTCTCCCTCCTTCTCTATCTTCCTCTCTTGATCTCAGTGTCTCTCTAACACTCGAGGGCTGATGATGCGGCATCTCCGTTACGCTCTTCTCTTGATTTCTATCAGGACCTAGGTATGGTAACTCTGTCACCTGTTCCTGATTTTGGTGATGACGATGTTCGGATATCAAGCATGAGGGACTTGACTAACTGTAGACACAACTTTTCTGCTGCTGAATAGCTTCCCTCTTTTAACCCGCTCCGGAGTTAGAGGAAAAAAAACCACAGCCTTGATTTCAGGCTGTACAAAATGAAACTAGTCTCCCGGCCACCTGCCGTTGCTAGAGACTATAATAGCGATGCTCTCGGCTGTATGATAAATAAACCTCGGTCCAGCTGAAGCATAGGGACTTCACTGCCAGAAACCATAGGGTAATTTTCTTTTGCTCCTGACGATACTCGAGTACTCTGACCCTGAGATATGTCTTTTGCCGTGGATAATTTTATTTGACAAAATTATGCTCCCCACTGTTTCCGCCGTGACTCGCTGAAATTAAAAGAAACAGCGACTCATGTACACCCACTCTAAACTCGCTTATCTCTAACATATACGATACAGAAAATAATTCTATACACGTGTCTCTTCATTCTCACTTCTTCTCCCCTTTCTCTCGTTCTTCACAACAATACATAATACTATCCCACGTGGCACTAAAATCACACTCCTTCTCTCGTTCTTCTCACAATACATAAAATACCACTATCCCACGTGGCCTCTTCATTCCCCCCTCCTTCTACTGAAATCTGCCAGGTAAAACAAACAATAGCCCAGACCCGTCTGACATGTTACATGGCCGTTACGCATGGCCGATCACGTGTTCAAACTTGACAAAATTAGGGAAATCCTTTTACCCATTAACACAGGAGTTTCCCCGGCTTACTCTTATTAAATTAAATCTCGCTATAGGAATAGTTTCCTCCCCTAAGCAGTATAATTCATTTACAACGTAAATCTGAACCCTCTGACAATATTTCTCACATTTTTTAAGGCTCAGAAAAATTAACGAACACACCAGGGATTTCCCCATAAATTTACATTAGAAAATATACAGGAATAAATGGTGGTTTTACATAACATCCTACAAATATGGCACACGTGTTTCTCACAACTTCACACACTCCTATCTATTGCCAAAATCATAGAAAGAATAAGCACACTGTTGCATTACGTCGTTCTTCAAAAATAGTAATTAATGGCGCTATCGTTTATTTTAAAACTGAAAAGTTAATCTTTACCTAAGGGCGAATTTCTCAAAGAACCCTCTAATGAATAAAACGATAATACGATAAAATCTTACATACCAATTCATCGCTGGTTTTTCCCACAGTGGAGAACGATAAATTACGTAGTCTGACGGCTGGCACTTATTTTTTCATAGAGACCGAATCCCCGTTTTCTGTCCCATATATACAAGAGCAACCGCCCACGCGGATTTCCCTTCCTACGCAAATCCCGGACCAATGGGAGCGCTAGAAAAATTAGTACTATCAACCCACGCAAACCCCGCGTGCTTCCGGCCGCGTGTTTCCGGCCTCGTCATATCGCGTGCCGGAAATGGCGATTATTTCCGTAAACAACGAACTTTACGGGAATCGCGAAAAATCAGAAGAAAGTAAAACTGATGCTAGAATAAAATAAACCTACCATCATAAACGAACCCATTTAATTTATCTACTCAAAAAAAAATACCAAACACGATATATATTCAAATGAGAAGAAATAAAATGGTGAAAAAGCGTGCCCGAAAATAGCGATTTCCGTAAACAACGGAAAATCGCGTGATCAGAAGAAAATAAAACTGGTGAAAATTCAAAATAAAAGAACAGGATCGGGCCGGTTGAAAGTCAGAATTACAGTGTAGTGTCACATAAGTCCCCCCTTTCAAGTACGGGAACCGTGCTAAATCACTGAAATCTCTGGGTTTCATACTGGTCCGCATCTAGATCTACATCTCGATCTAATCACTGTCATAATTAGCATTATCATACAGGCCCATCTCCATATCCTTGAAAATCTCTGCAAGCACTGGATTTCGAGGGTCACGCCTGGTGATTTCCTCCTGGCGACTGCAACCTGACTGGTCGCCCTTCCTCCTCCCTCTCATGTGTTTCCTTCGCCCACGAATTTTCCTGGCGGCGCGTGGTAAATAATGATTACCAGATGGTGCGACCTCCAAGTGTTTTGAAACAGTCTGACTGGCTTGGCCAGACATCGCCGTAACAGGGCGTAACTGTTTACAGTTGACTGAAGAACCGTGCACATGTTTCTTCTTGTCAGTATTTCCCTCCCTTGAGAGATGTAATACCATCGGGGGCCTAATTCCCGACGACAAAGAAGATACTTCTGAAGTAAGAGGCGTCACCACTGTTTGACCTTTAGGCTGAACAGGGCTGACAGGCGAATACGCCTCTGTAAATAACATTCCACTGTCTTTAGAGGCGTCTCTCCTCCTCATAGCAAGACAAGGATGTTTGAGCTCCCGTGGGGCTCCGTGAATTTGGGGCTTTCCCCTTTCACTTCTCTGGCCTGCAGTAGGCCCTCTTGCATTAGCAAGAATCGGTGTGGTTGGGTTTCCCAAAACTATGTATGGGCTTCCCAGGATGAAATCATGTGCTGGCTGTGCCATTACAGCTGCCTTAATGGTGCCAGACCCAAACTGACATTTCACCTCAATATTGGCTACAGGCAGACGCTGTGAGATCCCTCTTCTCAAAATTCCACCAATCTCAACTAATTCTCCTGTCCACTGCCCTGGTTTCACCAAATGACGAGCGATGATACTGGGGTAAGTAAGCCCGCTGTCAAACAAACACGTAGTGGCCGTCCCATTCACTACGGCTGGTCCACTGTTAGAGAACAACTTCTCTGCCTGGACTGGTTCCCATTTATTCCCTTTAGTCCATCTCACCGGTCTTAAACAAGCTGCATGATGAGCTGGGGGTTTGTTCATGCACCGGGATGTCCAGTGGGAAGTGGTTCTACAATTCTGACAATACCTCTCATTATCTCCCCTGTTCCTAGCGGGTTCCTGAGAGGTTGTTGTCGGTGCTCTGTTATGCTGCTGGGGGCGCAAGTTATAACCAGAATGAGGCTCCTTGCGAGAAGGTCCTGGTTGCTGATAAGCTGGGGAAGTAGCCGGCTGCGATGATGAAGCTCCTTTGTCTGCGGCTGGCAGGTCTGGGTTTTTCCGTTTCTGGCTCAGTACTTCGGCCTGTGCTGTCTGGTACCTTTCTGCAAACAGAATAATCTGATCGAGTTGTTGGGCTCCCTGCTCCGCCAGATACCTCCTCAAATCAGGGGACATGTTTGCTTTAACTTGTTCACACAGAACTAACTCCTCCAACCCTTCAAAAGTCTTCGCCAGTCCTGACAGTTCCCTCCAGCGAGTAAGGTAATTTCTCACCCGCTCTGCAAACTGTGCGAAACTCTCTCCCTTCTCCGGCCTGCTCTCCCTGAACATGGTTTGGCATTTCCGGGGTGTCCACTGAAACCTTTGCAATAAAGCGTTTCGCAGTGCCTCGAAGTTGTTCTGATCGTCTATGAGCAGCTTATTGTAAACTTCATACGCATGACCTTTGAGCGATTGTGATAATTTCAGACACCAAAGACTCTCGTCCAACCCGTATGCCTTTGCCATCCGTTGAAATTTCTCCAGGAACACGTCAATCTTCTCATTCCCATTGGGGAACGAGTCAAATGGGAAGCTCATGGCTGCCATCTGGGGTCCTCCGTTTCCTGAGGTGTCTGTCGCTCCTGCTCCGGGTGAATCTCCATTAGCCGAACTGCCTCCCGAAGCTTGGTACTGCAGTTCCAGAGAACGCAGGGCAAGTTCATGCTGTCTCTCCGCTGCCTTCTCTGCTGCTTGTCTCTCTGCTGCCTTCTCCTGGGCTTCCAATTTCCGAAGTTCCATCTCGGCCTGTCTCTCCGCTGCTTTTGCGGTGGCTATCCTTTCCTCTTTTGCTGCTTCTGCGGCGGCTATCCTTTCCTCTTTTGCTGCTTCTGCGGCGGCTGCCCTTTGCCTTTCCTCAATTTCTGCGGCGGCTGCCCTTTGCCTTTCCTCAATTTCTGCAGCGGCTGCCCTGTCCTCCTTCTCTTTCTCTCGCTGAATATGCCTATCAGTTTCCCTTATCAGGTAGGCCTTAGTCTCCTCCTTATCCATTCCCATATCCTGAGCAGATTCACGCCAGGCAGCTCGTAACTTGGCCATATCCGCCATCTTACCTGTAAACTGCTGTAAGTTCACAACTGACAGAAAATGACAGAAAGGAGAACAAAAGGAAGGAACTACCTGTTATGTAATAGGAAGTGTTCCTCCTATAACCGATGTCCCAAAAACCCGAACTCAGACTAGCGTCAAGTCTGAACAATAACCTGAAAAAATTTAGTTAAGAAGCTACCAAAAACTAAATTACCTTCCTGTTAAAGAAAAAATATCTCGGTATGCCATCAATTACCTCTTAGTCATATAAATCAAAAATACCACAAAAATCTACTAGACTGCAACCTGTGGAAAAACTTATACTGGATCAGTTCTAATAGCTCAACGTCTAGGGGATATTTAAAGAAAATCTATTCTCAGAAACTTTCTATAGAGACAATCTATGAATGTAGATCACAGAATTGATCTCAACAGAATGATCCACCGGACGATTGCCGCCCACTTGTCACGAAGTGGTTTTAAGTTTATAGAGTGTGCCTGAATGAAAGCAAGACCCTAGTATGAGAAAGTCTGAGAAGATAGAATTTAGATGGAAAATAACATGCCTGTGGACAGGTGAGACTATTGGCTCAAGAGATAGACCCAGGATTTGAATCTCCCCCTGCCGCTTCGTGACTAAAAAAAATGGCTATAGTCTCCCCCACCTCTGACTGCCTTGAAACACAAGGAGATAAGGTGTATAATTACGACCACAAACACCACTATACAGACAACATAGAGTAAGTATAGTAAAGAATAGAAGCTGATCCAGTAAATAATATATGTATATATTTATTTACATACAAGAAAACATAAAATGGCATCATACGTCATCAAGTCAGTCAATAGCGTGCACTGTTGCACGGCCTGGAAAAATCAAGGTAACAATTAAATTGAGAGACACTCAACCAAAAAAAACCCCAAATCACATTCACTCTTCCTGCCACCCTGCTGAGGAACAATAAAAATGGTTAGTGATTTAAACCAAATCTACTTTGGTGGGGCTGTCAACTTTTAGCCTCCACTCTCTAACACTAATAAATTTCTGTCTTAGTCCTGGTGACTCTTCCTCAACGAACGGCTACACAGCTTTTTACTAGTCAGGCAATAGGCGCCGATAACTACACCACAAGAAATGCTACAATTAATAGACTTGGTTTTTCGAACGCAGACTCAGTGTCTATCCGTCCAATGGATACTGAACAGACCCTACTGGTCCTGTCTATTTTCTCCCTCCTTCTCTATCTTCCTCTCTTGATCTCAGTGTCTCTCTAACACTCGAGGGCTGATGATGCGGCATCTCCGTTACGCTCTTCTCTTGATTTCTATCAGGACCTAGGTATGGTAACCCTGTCACCTGGTCCTGATTTTGGTGATGACGATGTTCGGATATCAAGCATGAGGGACTTGATTAACTGTAGACAAAACTTTTCTGCTGCTGAATAGCTTCCCTCTTTTAACCCGCTCCGGAGTTAGAGGAAAAAAAAAAACCACAGCCTTGATTTCAGGCTGTACAAAATGAAACTAGTCTCCCGGCCACCTGCCGTTGCTAGAGACTATAATAGCGATGCTCTCGGCTGTATGATAAATAAACCTCGGTCCAGCTGAAGCATAGGGACTTCACTGCCAGAAACCATAGGGTAATTTTCTTTTGCTCCTGACGATACTCGAGTACTCTGACCCTGAGATATGTCTTTTGCCGTGGATAATTTTATTTGACAAAATTATGCTCCCCACTGTTTCCGCCGTGACTCGCTGAAATTAAAAGAAACAGCGACTCATGTACACCCACTCTAAACTCGCTTATCTCTAACATATACGATACAGAAAATAATTCTATACACGTGTCTCTTCATTCTCACTTCTTCTCCCCTTTCTCTCGTTCTTCACAACAATACATAATACTATCCCACGTGGCACTAAAATCACACTCCTTCTCTCGTTCTTCTCACAATACATAAAATACCACTATCCCACGTGGCCTCTTCATCCCCCCTCCTTCTACTGAAATCTGCCAGGTAAAACAAACAATAGCCCAGACCCGTCTGACATGTTACATGGCCGTTACGCATGGCCGATCAGGTGTTCAAACTTGACAAAATTAGGGAAATCCTTTTACCCATTAACACAGGAGTTTTCCCGGCTTACTCTTATTAAATTAAATCTCGCTATAGGAATAGTTTCCTCCCCTAAGCAGTATAATTCATTTACAACGTAAATCTGAACCCTCTGACAATATTTCTCACATTTTTTAGGCTCAGAAAAATTAACGAACACACCAGGGATTTCCCCATAAATTTACATTAGAAAATATACAGGAATAAATGGTGGTTTTACATAACATCCTACAAATATGGCACACGTGTTTCTCACAACTTCACACA
Source organism: Oreohelix idahoensis (assembly GCA_024509875.1). Taxonomy (NCBI): domain Eukaryota; kingdom Metazoa; phylum Mollusca; class Gastropoda; order Stylommatophora; family Oreohelicidae; genus Oreohelix; species Oreohelix idahoensis. The sequence goes on along the minus strand of JAMPIV010014517.1, from coordinate 122,828 downwards.
CTCCTATCTATTGCCAAAATCATAGAAAGAATAAGCACACTGTTGCATTACGTCGTTCTTCAAAAATAGTAATTAATGGCGCTATCGTTTATTTTAAAACTGAAAAGTTAATCTTTACCTAAGGGCGAATTTCTCAAAGAACCCTCTAATGAATAAAACGATAATACGATAAAATCTTACATACCAATTCATCGCTGGTTTTTCCCACAGTGGAGAACGATAAATTACGTAGTCTGACGGCTGGCACTTACTTTTTCATAGAGACCGAATCCCCGTTTTCTGTCCCATATATACAAGAGCAACCGCCCACGCGGATTTCCCTTCCTACGCAAATCCCGGACCAATGGGAGCGCTAGAAAAATTAGTACTATCAACCCACGCAAACCCCGCGTGCTTCCGGCCGCGTGTTTCCGGCCTCGTCATATCGCGTGCCGGAAATGGCGATTATTTCCGTAAACAACGAACTTTACGGGAACCGCGAAAAATCAGAAGAAAGTAAAACTGATGCTAGAATAAAATAAACCTACCATCATAAACGAACCCATTTAATTTATCTACTCAAAAAAAATACCAAACACGATATATATTCAAATGAGAAGAAATAAAATGGTGAAAAAGCGTGCCCGAAAATAGCGATTTCCGTAAACAACGGAAAATTGCGTGATCAGAAGAAAATAAAACTGGTGAAAATTCAAAATAAAAGAACAGGATCGGGCCGGTTGAAAGTCAGAATTACAGTGTAGTGTCACAAACACCAGAAGTTTACCATGGGCAGTTCAGCCTACCAATGACGCAATCACTTCTGTTGTTCCCCTATATTGCAGTATAGGCCAGTCCAACAAGACAAAGACCTTAATACTGTGTCCAGTAAATGATAGTAGACTTAGAACAGGAAGAACAGGACAGAGGGTAGGTTTGGTATTGTATAAACATTTATAACACATAAGGAAGGGAAACCCGAGGCCTGTAAACAGTAAATTAATATGAGACAAACATAAAGGTATGTTATCAGGCACTCGGAGGAAATAAAGAAGTAGAACACTAGACAACAGAAAAACAACAGACATGAGTGGCTTACCCAGGATTTGAACACTGGACCTTCCGTGCGACAACGCCGCCTAGCTATGCAAGCGAATCACACTATCCTCCCTGCCATCTACGCATCATCAAAAATGATGTTTCGATGGCAGGTCATTACTGCGAACCTCAATACATAACACCGGAAGTTTACCATGGGCAGTTCAGCCTATTAATGACGCAATCATCGAAACATCATTTTTGGTGATGCGTAGATGTCAGGGAGGAAAGTGTGATTCGCTTGCATAGCTAGGCGGGGTTGTCGTACTTGTCTGGATCTTTTCATCAGTTCCACATTGGTGACTTTGTTGTACTGTCTGGATCTTTTCATCAGTTCCACATCGGTGACTTTGTCGTACTTGTCTGGATCTTTTCATCATTTCCACATTGGTGACTTTGTCGTACTTATCTGGATCTTTTCATCAGTTCCACATTGGTGACTTTGTCGTACTTGTCTGGATCTTTTCATCAGTTCCACATTGGTGACATTGTCGTACTTGTCTGGATCTTTTCATCAGTTCCACATTGGTGACTTTGTCGTACTACTTCAATCCTTCAATCCTATGCAAGAACCCATTTATGAATGTATGTAGCTTTTTGGTTATTTGTTTGTTCGTTGCTTCTTCATATTTCACAGTCAAACAATAGGACTGACTTGACATTTGAGTTGAAGATGCTTATTTTCTATTCTACGCAGCACCTATTTATGAAAGTCTGTAGCTTTTTTGGTTGTTTTTGTTGTTCTCCATGTTTCAGAGCCAGGGCTGACTTGACATTTGAGTTGAAGATTCTTATTTTCGTGTTGGACTTGATTTCTCTTGATCTCTATATATTTCCTAACGCAATGAAAGGTCACAAGGATCCCGTTACACGCCCATTAAGGCATATTGGGAATATGGTGTTAGGCCCATATTTTCTTGACCATCGGCACACTAGGGGTGATGTGGTCAGCATCACGCCGGCCGCCTTAACCTTCCCAGAAGTTGCTCTGGTGCCCAGTTGGGGCTGGGTCGACCCAGGAGCCGTTTGCGGCTTAAAAAAATCCCACCTCATGTAGGGATCGAACCATAGACCACTGAGCTAGGAAACCAGTACACTACCGTCACAGGTCTCGTTTGGTATTTCCAAGCAGTTTGCAGCACCAAGCACTTACATCTTACGAGCTGAAAAGCTTAAGACGAGCTATTGATGTTACTGGGAGCGACAGAATGAGGAATGATGACATCAGAAAAATGGTATGAATTACATCCGGCATCAGGAACACAGACAGGTGGAAAATAAGTGGGTTGTCAACGTCATGAGAATGGAGTTTGATCAGTTACCACTGCGCACTTACAGCTGTAGAAGAGCAGGTTTTCGAGCATTATTAAGACCAAGAGGAAGATAGATTAAAAAACAAAAAAAAATTGCAGAGCTTCTACAAAAACACGGGCTCCATCAGGAAATGAAACACACTTGGCTGAGGAACGAAAAATCTGGTGTCTGTCTCATTGTTGGGTTCTTCGGGTTCTCAAGGTCAGTTTAAATCGTGAATAAATTTGCATTCTTTCTGCTGATCTCATTTTCGTTACAGAGTATTATTTATTGTTTTAAAGTTGTTGTGTCGTATAAGTTTCTATTTAGCGTTGTTATTGTTGGTGTTTTACCCTTGTTGTAACTATTTATGCCAAGTTTCATTAGGGGTTAAGTTCATTGGTATTTGAAAAGTCTTTGTTGAAGGCCAAAAACAACTTCATCAAAGGTCATGACACAACGGTCAAAATTCACCCGAACGTTGAAGTGAATTCAATTCATTAAGAAAACTCCAATGATGACGACTGACCACGAATTTTAATAATACGATCACAGTTCTTATGAAACATGAGACACTAGAACTTGACTCTGTAATGTATCCCTGCCAATTGACTGAACTCAAACTCGTAAACTAGCACACATCATGGTGCCTTCATTATGATTATCAGACTCTATCGTTGTCTATCTTGTACTGTTCTGGCGTTAACCATTGTGCAAATTATAATACTATATATTGTTATTTTACGTCTGCGAACTGTCTTCTAGCTCTGATAGTTTTAACTCTTCATAGTTATTTATATTTGGCTTATCACGCCGTCTTCACATCTTTGCTAATCATTCTGGCAATGTTGCTGTTACACAAAGTTCTTCGATAATTATCAAATTATCTATAAGTCTGAATAGCGCCGGCCGTACTTTGCTCAATGCGCTGTAGAGTGAATAAATCACATCAAGCTTAAAACACCTCAACTGGGCTCAACAGCCTTACCGCAGAATAACACTACGTATGTATTAGTGGATAAACCACATATTCAAAAACACATCTGATTGGCATCAATGCCACATGAAGACTGTTTGTAACTATGTGTATCCTTCTTCTTCTTCCGTCCTTAGCCAAAGACCGACCAAGCAGTCAGAGGCCATCACGCCTTGTGGCGTCTTAAGGGCAACAGCAGATTGATTTTCTCTGTTGTAGTTTCCCATCACGCCTAGCGGCGTCTTTAGGGCAACAACAAATAGATCCATCTGCACATGGTGCAATCATCTAGACTGAAAATAGACCATCCAAGATAATTACACACCATGTGACAACTCCCTACACTCATCGCATAATTGGTTTATGATGGTTGGTGAGAGTTGACAGATTTCTCATTCCTCTCTCTCTCTCTCTCTCTCTCTCTCTCTCTCTCTCTCTCTCTCTCTCTCTCTCTCTCTCTCTCTCTCTCTCTCTCCCTACAAACTAGTCATTAGAGAAAAACATAATAAAACTTTTAAATTCATTTAGCTTTACCACTGAGTGGAAAATCATTTCATTAAATTACTTGCCTCGTTGAGCTGAAGACAGAAGTGGCCGGCAAATTGAAATGATATTATGATCACTGTTAACACAGCACGCCTGTTAAAGAGAATTATTATTGTTAAAAAGCATTATCTCCCTTCTGTTTTTGTTTGTTAGCTTGTCCCTGACAAATGCAATGTCACCGTAATGTAGGCAGTTTTCTTTGTCCCAGAAAGACGCATTAGGATCTATTGTAGGGCAAGTCTGGTGACAGCAGCCAAGGTAATTCCAGCTGCAATAGTGTATATTTAAGTTGTTGCAGTTAAACATATTTTGATCTCCAATAGCGTATATTAAAGTTGTTGCAGTTAAAAAGATGTTGATCCCCAATAGCTTATATTAAAGTTGTTGCAGTTAAAAAATTGTGATTCCCCTATAGCGTATATTAAAGTGGTTGCAGTTCAAAAGCTTTGGATCTCTAATAGCGTATATTAAAGTTGTTGCAGTTAAAAAGATTTTGATCCCCAATAGCGTATATTAAAGTGGTTGCAGTTCAAAAGCTTTAGATTTCTAATAGCGTATGTTAAAGTTGTTGCAGTTAAAAAGATTTTGATCCCCAATATCGTATATTAAAGTTGTTGCAGTTCAAAAGCTTTGGATCTCTAATAGCGTATATTAAAGTTGTTGCAGTTAAAAAGATTTTGATCCCCAATAGCGTATGTACAAGCTATCTACTGATGACCATTGTTGCCATGTTTGATATGTTCAGAGATTTCAATATGAGGTTTTGATAGGCTGGCAACCATCATGTAAAACTAATAGCCACAGAAACCTCCGCTGTCAGTAGCATGCATATGCTTGGTGAAGGCCCCTAGAAGCAATGCTGCAATACTGACTTTATGCTCCTTAAGGGGAAGACCTACAGTGAAATACTTTTTTCGTTATTAATCATAGGATTTCAATGAAAATGCACAGACTTAACCTACATCAATCACAGACTTAACCTACATCAATCATAGACTTAACCTACATCAATCACAGACTTAACCTACATCAATCATAGATACGCATAATGAAGAGTTTGATGGTATTACATCATTGGTTGTCATGGAAACGGCCGCCATATTGGATTATATTGGCCTGTTTCAATTTCCTAAGGCTTTCTTATTTATTAATCTATCATAACCGAATTTAAATAGAATGTTTATCATTTTATTCTAAAACTTTTGTCAAATTGGATTTTTTATTACTTAAGTAGATTTTGAGATATAACATTTTAAATTTTGTATCTAAAAATAATCACCATTTTTTTTTCTTCAAAATTTTACAAAATTATTTGCAATAAAATTTGGATAAGATATCAAAAATCAGATCTGACAAAAGTTTTATTATATTATGGAAAGTATTTGTGCCAAATCTCATTCTGATTGACAAAAAATGCGGAAGTTATAAGAACATTAGTAGCGTAAAACAAGGTTCTGCGAAAATCTAGATTTTCTTCATAGGAAAAGCACCATTTCTGAAGAAAATACTATTTACAAAATCAAAATATTCCGACTTAGAATGTGTTCTGACAAATGATTTTCACAGATTTAGATTCAGCGATTCGAATTTAGACAAATCCCAATTTTCATGTTTGTGCTGTTTTGAATTAAAATGCCCTATGGGACCCAAAGATGCAGCAGTAGAGAATGCAGTCAGCGACCCATAGCTTGACTGCTTGCGTCAGGGTCAGCAAACCAGAGCTGACCAAGACCTTACTCCACCTCCACGTGGTGGTCCTGGAAACAGGCTGCATCACTGCAGTCTGGCTGAGAGAGTAGGGATCGAAGAGGGAAGGCAAAACCCGGTCCAAAAATATGCCGTGCTGAAGTCGGATGTGTCGGCAGAAAGGCGCAGATATCGCAGCTTTGCTCTAAACAGACACAACGTAACCAACGTCCTTTTCAGGACGAACACGCTGCTTTTGATCTGTTCGGTTAGAATAAGCTCTTCTAACCCTTCATAAGTGCAAGGGAGCTTTGAAAGCTCCAGACACTTAGTCAAATATCCCTTCAGACGGGAAGAGAACTGGGCAAACGTCTCGGTTCCTTCCTTCCTGCTGTTCCGGAACAGTTGCAAAAATTTGCGAGCGTTCATTTCGAAGCGCTCAAGTAAAGCTTTCTTCAACATGTCGTAATTGTCTTGATTGCTGCTTCCCAGTTTCACATACGCCTCATATGCATTGCCTTTTAAAGCCTGGGAAAGCTTCAAAAACCATCGCGAACTTTCTAAACCATACAGTGTTGCCATTCTCTCATATTTTTATAGATAAGTGTCAATTTTCTCATTGGGGCTTGGGAAGGATTCTAGGGCAAATGACATAGCTGCTAATTTGGGAGATTGAGTACTGTAATGATCAGTTGAGAGTGACTGAGGTGAGGAAGGCTCTCTGTTGCTAGAGCTAGACGCTGCACCGTGACTTTGGATCTCTAGAGTCTTAAGCGCCAATACGTGCTGACGTCGTTGCTCATTCTCTCTTTCCTCATGTTGTCTATCTCTCTCTCTCTCTTTCCTCATGTTGTCTCTCGCTCTCTCGCTCCATTTATTATTTTACCTCGATAATGTTGTATGCTTAAATAATGCTAAAAATACATGTGCTATTGAAAGGATACGGTATGTAAGATGACAGAGAGAGGAAGGGCAAAATGTAAGACGGGCCTGCGTGCCCAATTCTTAACCCTTTGAAAATAAAGTTAGTTCGTTTTATCTATCTATCTATCTATCTATCTATCTATCTATCTATCTATCTATCTATCTATCTATCTATCTATCTATCTATCTATCTATCTATCTATCTATCTATCTATCTATCTATCTATCTATCTATCTATCTATCTATCTATCTATCTATCTATCTATCTATCTATCTATCTATCTATCTATCTATCTATCTATCTATCTATCTATCTATCTATCTATCTATCTATCTATCTATCTATCTATCTATCTATCTATCTATCTATCTATCTATCTATCTATCTATCTATCTATCCATCCATCCATCCATCCATATATCCATCCATCCATCCATCCATCCATCCATCCATCCATCCATCCATCCATCCATCCATCCATCCATCCATCCATCCATCCATCCATCCATCCATCCATCCATCCATCCATCCATCCATCCATCCATCCATCCATCCATCCATCCATCCATCCATCCATCCATCCATCCATCCATCCATCCATCCATCCATCCATCTATCTATCTATCTATCTATCTATCTATCTATCTATCTATTTATTTATCTAGCTATTTATCTTATCTTAGATATCACTGCAAAGTTTACAATATCTTATTTACTTTTCACCCCAGTTGTCGTCTTCGTTACAGCACAAGTCCGACAGTGTCTTACGCTCGACTGTTAATTGCAGATCAGTATTGATTGGTTCGTTGTTATTGCAAGGTGTCACATGAAACTGGCCGCCCGATGTTTCACTAATCCAATACACCAACTTCTGTAATCTCTCTGGTAAAGATAAATGGTGGCTAGTTATCATGCTATTACAGGCAGGTAGATAATAAATTAGTCAGGCAGGTACGTAGGTAGTCAGGTCTGCATGTAGTCATGTAAGTAAGATGAGTTGCAAAGTAAAATAGGCAGATAGTCCGTGCAATACTTAGCACTATTCACGGAACAGCTGCTTTCTTAGACAGCGGCGCAATAGCACTATTTTCAGAAAAGCTGCTTTCTTAGACAGCGGCATAAATTCTATATTATACCATAATATGTTCATGACAGTTGGGCTAGCTTGCTGGCTGGCAGGCTCGCCGGCTGGCTGGTTAGCTCAGTGCCTCTCTGGCTGGCTGATTGGCCGCCTGGCTGCCTGGCTAGCTGTGGCTGCCTGGCTGGATAGATGCATGCCTGGCTGGCTGGCTGCTTGGCTTGCAGGCTAGCTGCCTGGCTAGATGCATGTCTGGCTGGCTAACTACTTGCCTCGGTAGATGCATGCCTGGCTAGCTGCCTACCTAGCTGGCCTTATATTGTCTTGTCTTGCATTGCCTTGCCCAATCAATCAATCAATCAATCAATCTATCTTTCTGTCTGTGTGCTTGTCTATCTGTCTGTCTATATGTCTGTCTATCTAGCTTCCTATTTAACAAAGGGAAATTTATTCACAAAATCCTGTCACAGAATGCTCCAAAGTATCTTTGGCCGCTTTTAAAATATAATGAAAGATGCAGTCAGCGCTTAAACAAATTACAGGTACCCAAGCCCAGGCTAGACCTATTTAAGACTAGTTTGGCTTACTCAGCTGCTCATCTTTGGAACAATCTTCCCAATGACCTGAAAAACACGCACAGTACTTACTCATACAATGGTATACTGTTCAAATACTTCATGAGTGCTGATTATATGCCACCCTAACTGATTATGTTGTACTTTTATTTATTATACTGTATGGAGGCTCTGATGATCTAGTTTTTATTACATTAATGTTAATGTATGCTGTTATACTTCCTTGTAATGTTGCACTGCCTTACATTAATACTTTCAGTACGCTGGAGAATGTTTGAGTAATAGTAATAAAAGATGAGCAAGAGGAAGGAAGAATGCAAGAGGGGACTGTGCCCGATTTTCAATCCTTCGCAAATTAATTGCTTTCGTATATGTCTATCTAACTATCTACCTAGTCTGATTCTGGTCTTGAGTTTGGGACGCAAAGACAGCGAGGAAAGGAACTGTTTACCCCACCTCATCTTGATGAACCTAAAAAAGTCACTGAGTCATTCAGTTGCACACCGTTTGAAAATTTCACGAGTTCTTATAACATACCTCTGAATATGTCTCAAATCACTAATTTACTGTACGAAGAATTCGATTTTTATTTCTTGTTGTTGTTGTTTTTTTTAATGTTTATTTTTATTTATTTTAAATTCATTATTATTATTTTTTTTTAAAAACGTACTTTAATTATGATGATTATTGCAAATGTAATATTACTTTTATAATGATAAATGCCTTAATTATGCTTCAAGTAAATGTGAGGATGAAAGGATATAGTATAATGATGAGAGAGAGAGGAAGGGCAGAATGTCAGACGGGCTTGCGTGCCCAATTCTTAACCCTTTGAAAATAAAGTTCGTTCGTTATCTGTGAGTTTCCATTTCCGCCTTAATTCTCTTAGTTTCCAATTGACGGTCTTCTTTCTCTTTCTTCTCCTCCTCATATTTGGCTAGTTCTTCTTTTACAAAAGCTAGCAACTCTTCACCTTGTAGTCCTATTTCCTTTGCTTCCTCTCAAAGCATTTTTCTAAGTTTTACTCGCTCAGCCATGGCAAATAACTGACTGCGATTTACTCGAGAAAGAAAGAAGAAAAATGGTACAGTGCTGCCTAACAAATTCAGAGAATTACAAAAAAAAAATAAAATTCTGATTTTACAGTGTTACCTCCTTCCTGTTATCAGTTATCTAATCTATCGCTGATGTTAACTGGCAAAAAGGCTCCTAACGCAGACGACTTAAACCATAAAGATAGTAGATCCGGCTAACACAGAAAAAAAACTGCTATTACTACTGTGGAAAAAAATAAACTTTAAATTAAGGAGGAAAAAAAATTCCTTACTTAAATCCACCACACTCGTCCACACCTGAAGTCAGTTTTGGAGTTAGGGAAGGCTATAAACTTGGCGACTGCCAGAATGCACTTCCTTTGCTATGCTCACACTCCACTGCTCTAAAAAAAGTTGTGATTGATAAACAATCACGCGTACCAACGGTCTTCTTGTACAAAAATAATTATATATCATATATCTAACAAATTTCTACAGTGAGGTGTAAAGGTTTGGAAGAGAGAGCGCCATATTATCCTATCGGCTGTCTTCTTCCTGGCCTGGTTCCATTCTAGACCTTGGTCCTTCAAAGATTGTCTAATGTTGTCCTCCCAGCGGACTCTGGGTCGTCATGGGGGTCTGGATCCCTGGCTCTTTGTTTCCCATGCTTGTCGGGGTAGCCGATCTTCTCCCATTCTGCAGACATGGCCAAACTATCTTAGTTGGGACTGTTCTACTTGGGTCTGCAGGTGGTGGGATTTTAGGCCTTGACTATCGTCTGGTTGCGGACCATGTCTCTTCTTGTTACTTCAACCACCTTCCTCAGATACCTCATTTCTCAGGTTTGGATCTGGCTTTTGTGGGTTGTAGTCATTGCCCATGACTCGCATCCATATGTCAAGACTGGGACATAGGTGGAGCGGTATTCAGCCATCTTCGTTTTCTTAACAACCTCTCTCTTGCTGAAGAATCCTCGATTTATGGCCTGAAAAAGTCTTCCAGCTGCTGCTTTTCGAGTGGCCAACTCTTCTATGATGCCTCCCTGTCGGTCTATAATAGCTCCGAGGTATTTAAAGTGGTCGACCTGCTCCAGGACCTGTTCTCTCTGCTTAATCTGATGTCTTCTTTCTTCTCGTGATATAACCATGGATTTTGTTTTAGAGCTGCTTATGACCATCCCTCTCTTCTCCAGCTCTTCCTTCCAGACTTGCAGGTTGGATTGGAGATGTGTCTCTGATTTAGCAATCAGGGCAACATCATCAGCAAATGCCAGCTCTGAAATACAGACCTGTCTCAACTTCCAGTACCCCACTGAATACTTTCTTGTTCTCTCCTTAAATGCTGTTCTCTCCTTACATGCTCAGGACGAACGAGGAAGAAGGAAGAAGAAGTTTGAATGTGTGACTTAGCTGTTCAAATGTTAGTATTTGTCTCATGTTGTTGAATGTAGCTTTGGTCACTCTTATTCTCTTCTTAATTTCTATTTCACATCTGCCATCTTCTGTTATTATATGAGCAAGATATGAGAAACTCTTGACTTGTACCACGATTTTCCAGTTTATTATCATCTTTAATGTTGGCTTATCGCCTACTTTGCTGATTATCATAGTTTTTGTTTTCTCAATGTTAATGTAATGTCGCGCCCCTTACATTTTCCTTGCTCGTAATCCTGTGGCTGAATTCCTATAGCATCTTTCACATTAAGTGAGTGTTCGTGTGCATTTGGTAATAAACATATAATCTCTATTTGTTTTTTTCAGTGTTACATTTTATGTAAAGTATTTACAAGGTGAAGGTAGTTCCGTGTCAGATACCGCCGTAGAGGAGTGAAATGTTTGAGAATTCCCTACACTAGATCTTGCTTCGAGAGATTGTGATGGCCAGTTCACTTCCTCGCAGCCTTTTTCTTTCTTTACTCAAGAGTAGAGTCAGGTACCAATTTACAGCTGGGTAGACTGAAGTGTGACTTATCAAGTTTAGATCCCAGAATCAGGTAACTACCAAGAAAAGAAAACGCTCTAGCCGCTTAGCCAGTCGCAAACTCCATTAGGACAAGCAATACAATTCTTTTTTAGTTCAGGTTACAACAATACTGATATTGGAGCTGTCATTGATGAATAACCGTTTAATATTAGATGAATGGCAGTCCTTGTTCTGGAACCCCCAGGGCAAGAGAGGCAGAGGTAGACCAAGAAGCACATGGAAAAGAGAGCTGGAAACAGAGGTGAAAATGATGAGGAGAACGTGGAAAGAACTTGAGATGATGGCGCGTAACAGGAGGATTTGGCATGGGTTTGTTGAAGGCCTATGCTCCTTTGGGAGTGGAGGGTTATGATTAGATGAATGTTAGTCTGCGTTTGGTGAATTTTCTTCATGCAGTCAGTTAAAAGGCATTACAGTATATGTAAATCAATTAGAAGATGTGGATATATAGAAAAATGGGGCACGTCCTATGGGAAGGAAAGAAAACAAATAAAGAGGTGCTAGAAAACCTAGGAATGAAAAGATAATTAATGGAGATCAAAATCAGACAGCTAAAATATGTTTGCCATATTTAAATACATAACACCTTGCAGAAGCCCATAACATAATGCAGAGTCGAAGGCAAACGTGCAACAAGGCAGCGCTGTAACTGGGAAGAGTCTATCAGAGTGCACCCTCAAGAAAAGAGACAGTAGACGTTGGAGATACATTGCAGTCAACCTTCGATGTGAAGGTAGCACCTGATGATCATAAAGGGATGCGACCCATGGCAGTGTTTTCCCCGGCCTAATTTCAGTTCTTTCTTCTTCCTCGTTCGTCCTGAAAAGGACGTTGGTTGCGTTGTCTGTTTACACCGGAGCTGCGATATCTGCGCCTTTCGGCCGACACATCCGACTTCAGCACGGCATTTTTTGGGAACGGGTTTGCCTTCCCTCTTCGATCCTTAATTTCAGTTCGACACTCATAGCCCGAGAATCGCTGCTCCAGTGAACTTGTAATTCAAAAAAAAAAAAAGAGGAAGGGGTGTAACTAGCTTGTAGTGCAAAGGGAGGTAATTTTTATTTATAATTAATGTTATTTTTTTTCAAATAAAGTAAAATACGTAAAATATAATGTAATAGTTTTTAAAGTTTAATAATACATTAATTTATTTCTTTGCAAACATTTAGTTGACAGTTCTAGTGTTATTCTAATTCTATATATACAGATAAAAATACTAATACATATATAAGCACATTTCACAGCCTTGGTTACAAACTGCTAATTTAGTCATTCTTCCGGCCATTCATATCGTTACTACTGTTTCCTACGAGTCCACTTTGTGGACCTGCCCCTTGTGGGCAAGGCATGTCGTAATAATTTTTATATGGCACATTGTGCCAAATTAATGTTAATGAATGTTTGGTTATATATAACTTTCCTGTAAAATTACTAAAAATTAACCCAGACAACAGTAAGGGTTTCTTATTTAACGTAAAGAAGAAAATTCGAACATGACATGAGTTTTGTAAGGGCAAAAATTATATTAATAACTGCATGGAAAATCTAAGACTGCATGCAAAAATTCATGTCCATACAACAAACAGTTTTGGAGAAAATTGACGCTTTCTGTGGGCACGAATTTCCGAACGGACTATAGTATTTTATTTTCATTAAATGAAGGTAATGGATGGATAGAGGACTAGTAACATGTGACCGTTATTACCTCTCCTCGACCACCATCTTGGTCGACCTAATAATAATAATAATAACAAATTCTTTAAGCACCAAACACGGCGCATAAGGCAGAAACCAGTGCTCTCCAGGTTGTTCGTTGTGACGCCACTCCTCTTAGCTCTTGCACATTATTTAGGCCCAACGTTCTTCCTTCTCTTATTATTGTTCTTCTGAGTGTTTCTTTTGGTCTTCCTTTTTTCCTCTTACCCTCAGGAACCCAAGTGAGTGCCTGCAATGGTATTCTGTTGTTTTGCATTCGTAGGACATGACCGATATATGACCATCGTCTTTTCCTTATATAGTCGGAGACATATTTCTGCCTAGAGTCTTCTCTTATTTGTCGATTAGTCTTGAATTCTTTCCAACTGATGTTCATGAGTTTTCTAAGACATTTGTTCTCGAATGTATTCAGCTTGTTCTCCAATGATTTTGTTATTTTCAAACTCTCACAGCCGTATGTTAACACTGAGATAACATTTGAATTAAACAGACGAAGCTTGGTATGTATATTCAATGATCGTAATTTCCAAATGTTAGATAATTATAATTAGGCTATTTAATGTCATTTTATTTTCAGTTTTGTGTTATGTTCAGATAACTAATTTTTGCAATTGATTGTTTCAGTTTATATTATAATTTTTTTCTTTTTAAGTTGTGTTTGTTTGTTTGTTTGTTTTTTTTTTTTTGTTACTTCATCGTCTTTCCGACCGCAGCTGAGATTCAAAGATGTGTACAAGAGAGACATGATGGCACTGGACATAAATCCAGCAACCTGGTAGGATGAAGCAGCTGATTGCACCAAGTGGCGATGCTATCTGCGGCGCCACCTCAGTTTGAGCGAAAAAAAGCTCACACACCAAGCAGAAGAGAGGAGAAAATATCGAAAGGAACACTAGGAAAATAAGCAGCTGAGGGCTGTCACCTCAGGGGCGCATTCACATAGTCAGTTATAACTGAAGGGGCTATTATTATTATGGAACCACCAGAGACACAACTGAATGTTCATGAGGCTGAAAACGATCTAGATGTAAATACAGACATTCCACGAAAAGAAGAAATCATCACAGCAATCAAAGGGTTAAAGAACGGAAAAGCTCCTGGCCATGATAACTTAAATGCAGAGCTATTTAAGACAGACCCTGAGCTAGCAGCAGAACTATTAGAACCACTATTTGCACAAGTCTGGAAAACGGGGACAACACCATCATAGTGGAACAAAGGAATAATTGTTAAATTGCCCAAGAAGGGAGATCTTGCAGACTGCAATAATTGGAGAGGAATCACTCTTCTCTCAGTTCCCAGCAAAATACTAGGCAGGATAATTATACAGAGAATTTCAAAAGCAGTAGACCACAAACTGAGGAAAGAACAAGCAGGATTTAGAAAGAACAGAAGATGTGTAGATAATATATTCTCTCTCAGGAACATTATAGAGCAGTGCCCAGAATGGCAAAGACAGCTGTACATTAATTTCGTTGATTTTGAAAAGGCTTTTGACAGCATAAATAGGGACAGTTTATGGAAAATACTGAGGGCTTATGAAATTCCAAGTTGCATAGTATCAATCATAAAAAGCCTCTATGCCAACTTTACGTGTAGTGTTGGGCAGAGCAACCTAACCTTTGAGGTGAAGATAGGAGTACGACAGGGATGCTCCTTATCAACCACTCTATTTTTAACAGTCATAGATTGGGTGATGCGCCAGACAACAGAGGGCAGTCCAAGAGGAATAAGATGGACTACATTTTCTACATTGGAAGATCTGGAATATGCAGATGACATTGCACTACTAGCACATTCACATCAACACATCCAGGAAAACATGGATAGACTTAATAAGTTTAGCCAGCAGGTGGGCTTGAACATCAATTTAAAGAAGTCAGAGGTCATGACGCTCAATGTGAGCAACCCTGAGCCCATATCAGTAAGGAATCAGCAACTGGTACAGACAGACACCTTAACATACCTAGCTAGGATGAATAGTAACACCAGACGGCGGGGCAGGCTGTCGCGAAATATTCTAATCCACATATATAAATTAAAACGTAAATGTAAAGCCTAACAAATAACTTCAATAAAAGGAAAGAAGAATGGTAAAGAACAGTGCTGTCACAATGACTGTACTCGAAATCCCCCTTGTTTTCTACTTAGTCTGCAAATTGTAACGTTTCACGTTGATAGTAAAAGCCTACTGCATCATTACACGCTTGCTTCAATAAAACGTGTACTGCCTTTCTAAGAAAAACCTTGAGATACGCAAGCTGATTAATGACCTAAATTAATACTAGCATTAATTACACTACGTTACCATAAACGAACGGACAGATGGACGTAGGATAGAAAGAAGGGAGGGCTGATCGGAGGAACGCAGGCAATACTACGAAGAAGAAGAAGAAGAAGAAGAAGAAGCACAAGAAGAAGAAGAAGAAGAAGAAGAAGAAGAAGAAGAAGAAGAAGAAGAAGAAGAAGAAGAAGAAGAAGAAGAAGAAGAAGAAGAAGAAGAAGAAGAAGAAGAAGAAGAAGAAGAAGAAGAAGAAGAAGAAGAAGAAGAAGAAGAAGAAGAAGAAGAAGAAGAAGAAGAAGAAGAAGAAGAAGAAGAAGAAGAAGAAGAAGAAGAAGAAGAAGAAGAAGAAGAAGAAGAAGAAGAAGAAGAAGAAGAAGAAGAAGAAGAAGAAGCACAAGAAGAAGAAGAAGAAGCACAAGAAGAAGAAGAAGAAGAAGAAGAAGAAGAAGAAGAAGAAGAAGAAGAAGAAGAAGAAGAAGAAGAAGAAGAAGAAGAAGAAGAAGAAGAAGAAGAAGCACAAGAAGAAGAAGAAGAAGAAGAAGAAGAAGAAGAAGAAGAAGAAGAAGAAGAAGAAGAAGAAGAAGAAGAAGAAGAAGAAGAAGAAGAAGAAGAAGAAGAAGAAGAAGAAGAAGAAGAAGAAGAAGAAGAAGAAGAAGAAGAAGAAGAAGAAGAAGAAGAAGAAGAAGAAGAAGAAGAAGAAGAAGAAGAAGAAGAAGAAGAAGAAGAAGAAGAAGAAGAAGAAGAAGAAGAAGAAGAAGAAGAAGAAGAAGAAGCAGAAGAAGAAGAAGAAGAAGAAGAAGAAGAAGAAGAAGAAGAAGAAGAAGAAGAAGAAGAAGAAGAAGAAGAAGAAGAAGAAGAAGAAGAAGAAGAAGAAGAAGAAGAAGAAGAAGAAGAAGAAGAAGAAGAAGAAGAAGAAGAAGAAGAAGAAGAAGAAGAAGAAGAAGAAGAAGAAGAAGAAGAAGAAGGAGAAGAAGAAGAAGAAGAAGAAGAAGAAGAAGAAGAAGCAGAAGAAGAAGAAGAAGAAGAATCGAGACATGTTGAGATGGAATGAAATCAGCAAACAAAAAATAAAATAGAAAAGAAATGTTGCTACTCTGTGAAGGCAAATACAAAAATTAAACAGATTTTATCTGACGTTGAAGGACACAAATTAAGCGAACTGTTATAATTTTGTATCTTTTTACTGATGTATATCTGGGTTCAATGTAAAGTGATATTCCAGAGGAAAATGGTTCGATCGCAGTCGTCGTCGTCATCAGCATCACCATCATCATCGTCACCACCACCATCATCATCATCATTACTTTTCTCTGAACCCTTTTGTAGCATGGAGCCCCCGCAGCTGGTCCAGTAGGAAGCCTGCATCAAGCAGCCGCATGCCTTTACAGTTGTGGTTTTTGTTTCAATTTGTTTTACATGTTTATGTTGCCAGTTTGTACACAACTTAGTATTAGTCGTCGCTTACGACCTACATGAGGGGGCAGTTGTCGAATTCTTTTTTTATTTTGTCTTCGCAGAGACTCTCTGGCAACCGACCAAATTCATTCATTCAATCATCACCCTTTTATTTTTCCAACATATCATCATCATCATCATTATCATCATCATCACTTTTGTTCTGGCGTGGATCTACTGTCCTGGTCATGCATGGGTACGCGGTAAAGGGAGAGGTGACAGACTAGCATCAAGAGCACCCACGGTTGGGACACTGGATATGGATAAGGGAGATATACTGAGAACAATTAATGATCGCTTGTTAGAGAATGACACTGCAATAGATGAATCTTCAAGGTTAAAACTGTTGGAATATGGCATCAAACGTAAGGCTAGCAGAGACGGACGTATGAGAGGATACATCTGTTGTGTATACAACCAGAGAGCTACAGGAACAGTTAGCATTTACACTCTTCTACATATACTGAGGGAGACTGAGCACCTATGGGTTTGCCTGGAGTGCAGTGATGTCGATTATGTTCAACAATACAGTAACAATAAAATCTTTGAGCTCTCAAGGAGCTTAGGCCTTAAAAAAACATTACTAAGTCTTCCTGTCCCGTGCCATCAGCTCAAGGTCTTTCTATGTCTACTTCATCCCGTTAATGTTAGTCACCAGTTCTCTTTTCCATGAGTACTTTGGTCTCGCTCTACCTTTCTTACCCTGGGAATTCCAGAACTAGGACTCCCCGGTAATGCGATCAGCAAATTTCCTCAGCTGACACAATAATACTTGAAATTCTTAATCAAGAATATCATCTTTCACCAAAGATTAGATGAAAGATGATATTTGTCTGTAAACAAACTGTTACCTTTTTTTAGCTGTCAGTTTTGTTTTGCGAATATCACGTGTTTAAAATGTTCTTTTCGCGCTGCTGCTAACAGTTGAGGAAAAGTCAGAGCGCACACTTTGGCGGGTCACTGACTTGGGGATGGCGCCAAATTTTTAGTTTTAAATCATTAACATTTTAAAAGAACAAGAAGAAGGTGACAGAAAGTTTAAAAAGCAAGCTAATTATTTGCTCTAGATTCTAAATGTGTTACTGATAAAATGACTGCTGAACATCTGTTTCAAAGATGCCAAACATATGAGGAACAGATAGCACACACGGTTGTCATCAAACCCATTTTCGGAAACACTCTGTGGAGATATAAATAGCCTGAAGCTGACATGCTTTCATTGAAAATATTCAAGTAGTCTGAGAATGTACGAAGAACATAAAGATTTACTCACATAAAATTGATCGTTAATAATTTGTTTATATTATTTCTTGTTCCAAAAACAATGTATTGAGCTCTCATCTATAATTCAGCATGAATCTAGAAAATAAATTACTTATAATAAAATTGTAAAAACCAAAAATGAATTATGCTTTGTGTAAAATGCGTCAGTTAACATTACTTGCATATTACAGTGTGATACAACACAAAAGCATTAAATCTGAATCTCGTAAGAGAACATATAGTCCTGCACTCGGAGAAGAAGCTGGAGGCGGAAGATCACGAGACATTCGCACGACCTTGAAAAATCCCTTGAGCCGGCTCTGATCTGAGTAAAGTACGTTGGTAGACACAGAACTTACAGCTAGTCTGTAGGGTCTTATTTCCTAATCATGTGAAGCAGTGTTTCTCACACTTACTGCTATCAAGTACCCCTTTCGATTGTTTTAGTGTTGGCGTCGTACTCCTCTCGTAATATAATTTTAGGGTAGTTTTAATAATACTGTATTATTGATTTACACTAGCCCGTATCTTCTTCTTTGTAACTCTCAGACGTCAATTTGAATATGTTGCTGTCATTTTCGACGGAGTCATCTGTCAAGTTATTTGCCTATGTTTTATCATAAGTATAATTGTGTCTTTACCTGCGATGTCAGGTTGATTAGGGATTGTCTTCCCTTGTTTATTCATTCATTGTGTTTTGACCTTTAGAGTCAAAGGTTGACAGTTCGGGCGTAGGCCTATGGGAAGGTTTTTTAAGCGGGAGTGAGATATACTTCCGGGAAGCCGGGAGGTCCTGTTTTTCTGAAGGGACCAAGAGACCATTGTTTTTCGGGGAGAATCTTCGAAGTAACTGCTATGGCAGTTTTCCCCAGTGAATCTCTGTGCGTCGGGATGACGACAGAATTCCTTGTTATGTTCTGAGGATTCATTTTCCAGGTAATACCGACCTTTATGCATTATTACGCTTTTCGGTGGCAGAACATGTAAAAGGATTACCTAGTGTGAACTGCAGCTCACCGATCCTATATATTACAGAACTTATATTTTGTGCTCGAGGTAGCCATCCAAGACTGTTAGTCTTTATATTGTCCAGAAATCCAGTGACGAAGATGTATTGTGGGAACCGCAGATTGGCGGGATTTATGTCTACAATAAGCATTACTGCAGGGTTGATGATAACCTATTTAACAGAAGTACACAGCCGACGTCAGAACGAGGCCTGTGCTTTCGGCTATTATATTACAGCCTGATAATGTGCAATTGGCGGGGAATGCCAAGTTGCACCTATGTGTCAAAGTGACTAAGGCATCTGACGCGTTTAGTCAGAGATGCCAAGGGCGACGCTACGAACTGTCATTATTGAAGAACTTTGCTATTGACCATGCACGTCTATTCCGATGTTTCCCTTTTTGAATGCCAAATGTATACCTATCGATTTCCGGTCAGCATGACCTTGTTACACTGACTGTTCCTGTTGATACTATGTGTGTTCTCGTCAATAAATGTCTTGAAACATGCCTGCAGTGTCCAAGCATCCTTGACTACTGCATGTGAGAGTACGGGTTGCAGGGTCTACATCTATACGAGCCTAAACACATTCGCGCCTTCATCCGCACCCACACTCAATTCATCATACGCTCGCACTACACATCTAACAACATGTATACTGTCTTGGGCCAATGATCACCTCAACAAGAGAAAAAGACAGTTACATTTCTGGTGGACCAGTTACGTGGGCTCTTAAGATACATTTCTTGTCGCCAATGTGGCCTAGAAACTTACATTTCTGATGGACCAGATCTGTGGGTTTAAAAAGAACAGAGCGAGCATTTGACATTATTGTTGACATTAATGGATCCAGAAATTTACATTCCTGGTTGGCTGTTACATGTATGATGTCTCCAGTTTTGTCCAGAAATTTACAAGAAGGACAAGTACACATTACACTTCTGATCTGTGGGTCTAAGCTACACACGGGACAGCCGTAACACACAGCGCTAATTCTACACTTGCAAGTTTTGGCTACAACAGGACTGTGGTGAAGTGGGATGTTATAAATACTTATAGGGAACTTAGTGTACTGACTGAGATCAGCTGTGAAGGTATCTATATCTATTAAGAGTAGTGTATTATAGATAACCTTACTTGCTACCACATATCTATATATATCTCAGTCAGAATTATTCTGGAATAGTGTGATGCTACGTTATGTGTCTAGGGTATGTGTATGATGAAGTGTAAGTCACAACAACAGACAGATAAACAATTTAATTTAATCCACTACTCTTGACAACACTGTGACACTCACATACATATAACACTCTACAAAGATATCTTAAAAGAGTCACTGATAAACTTTCAAATAACAATATGTATTCATTACTGGCATGAATGAATATGTGTCCTGATTCAACTACAAGTGAACCAGGAATCACAATCAATTTAAATTACAAGTTATGTACAGAATGTATTTAATATGAATATTGTAGTGACATATATTATTACAAATGTTCTATGTGTGTCAGTTGTGTAGTAGTAAAATGAGGTAATACTGGTTTTGTTTTGTTCAAGCTCTGTTGGTATTTGTCATCATGACTTCAATAGTTTGTCTTTAGGGACTAGTATTGGAGATGTTCACAGTTCCTGATTTTAAGACAAGTAAATTCCCCTCTTAATGTTAATTTTATAAAGTCATTTCAAGATGAGGGGACATAATGTTGAGCTCAGCTGGCCAAGTTAGCTTATCTGGCGTGATGGCGGCAGGAAAGGACTCCTCTGCTCGAATTCTCCTCTGGGCTCTGGAGACACCTCACTGATAGCTAAAAGGACCAAGGAGTATGCTGTCCGACACTGGATTCAGCAAAGCTCTGACCAGGTGCTGCTCAGTACCATCAAGACCACTGTCCCTGAAATCAAGAAGGATGTACCTTCTACTTCATAACTAACTTAAACTCTCTTGTTACATTGATCACAACACAGCACAAACATTGAGTTCAGAGCATTAGGCCAACTGTCAGCTTCATTTGAAATACTTTATTCCAGTATTACCCTTCTTAATGGTTACTACGCCTCTGCACTTCCAGCATTATTTCTTTCTAGTCAATCATCCAGGTGTCAGTGTACTGTTTGGCCATTCCATGCCGTTTTACTTCTCTCCGACACCCTCTGTTCAGGCTGGAGCATTACAGGCTTTACCTCACGTTGGCCACTGAACTACACATATATATACAGGCATAAATCAACAATTCACATTCAATTTTCATTAAAAGATATTGAATGGTTCAAGCTTACCACAATTCATACGAATAAACACAGATACGTTGATTAGCAATGAATTCTGGCACAAACTGGCACAAATTCCCATCTGCTTATCTTCCAGGCTTTTATTTAGCAAAATATATGCTGGCTTCAACGCACTGATGCTTTATCAAGCTATTTTAAACAAGTGGTTTCGAACTAACGCTCCCAAGTGTGTATATCAGCGAGTCTGACCAATGAGCCCCGTTTCGACAAGTGTTTGAAAAAATGTTACCTTTCCCCGTTTCCCCTAACAACCAAGATAGTATTTATAGCCCGACCAATCGTGGTTAGGCTTTCATTTGTTGCGCTCCAATCAATTTGGAGTTTACATGGTAGGCTATTTCTGTAACGTAAATTTTTTTTTCAAACACGTAAAAAAAAAAATCTTATGAGCAGAAATGATTTTATGCTGTCAGGCACCCCCAATATTTTATTTTGGGTATAATTTATTAATTCCTGGACTATTTGCGTAACGTTTTACATATTATTTGTCAGCAAGCCCTAAGGAACCCAAAAATACAAATTTAAAGGAGCTACGTGGCTGCATTCAAAATATGCAATTTCTTCTACCTCCTGTTTCGAAGATGTGCTGTCTGGGTACTGTTATGTTTTCAACCGTAAACCCATCTAATGTTATCTTTTCTAATAAGAGTTTTTTTATGATTTATAAACCTAACTCTGGGAAAGGGTAGTGTATTTTATCACTGTCCGTCTGAAAAAAAATTAGTGCATGTAGACTTACACGCGTGATGCATGCGTTCCTGATTTTCAGCCCTCCCTTCTCTCTTTATCCTTTTGTCCATCTGTTCGTTCGTTTTGGTAACGCAGTATAATTAATGTTAGGATTAATTTAGGTCATTACGCAGTACGTCTCAATGTTTTTCTTAGAAATGCAGCACACGTTTCATTGAAGAAGGCGGGTAATAATACAGTAAGCTTTTATATCAACGTGAAAGCGTTACAATTTGCAGACGAAGCAGAAAACAAGGGGGATTTCGAGTACATTCTTTGTGACAGCACTGTTATTTTACCATTGCTCTTCTCTTTATTAATTTTATTTGTTAGGCTTCATATTTACCTAATAATTTATATATGTGGATTAGAATATTTCATGACAAGGACAGAAATAGGTCATCAACGGTTGACCTAGATAAACAGTGCGGGCATTTATATTATAATGCTACATAAACCACAAGAAGAGAAGTACTGAAGTTAACATCTAGGCATTTGCTACGTGGACCATAACTGCATAGAAGGCGGGTTCCTATTGTGAACAGTACTGCTGGTTGTTACTCGTTTTCGTCAACAACAGACTTTTCTATGTCCGAGCATTCAAGCTACATTGTTCGAGGTCAAGTGTTTGTAAACAGTACGTGGAAATTGTAAACATTCAATGTGCAAGTCCTAATTCGAGAAGGTCATAGTAACTTTGGTTCGTGAATACCACTTTATGCTACAGTGGATTTGACGTTCAGTGCGCGTTTGACATTTCGTTTCTGTGTTCGCAAGGAGCAAGAAATTTATTTTAGTTTCAGCTGTGACTGAACTTGTTCTGCAACACATTGAAATTGATTGCTATATGTTTATGTTACTTCTACTGTTTTTGTGTATTTTTCTGCGGGTTTTCGGTTGGTGGGTCTTACAGTAAATATGCCACTTAATCGAGGCTTACTGTAAGCGTTCTGTAGGTGCAAATTTTCTTAATTTGAAAATTTGCTAGTGACAATTGGTCGCTATTGATGTTAGCTGTGATGTAACTGTACTTAACGTTGTTTTTGTAATATTTTGTCTGTTTTTCAGTTTTGATTTTCGATTTGTTTTGTTTGTATTCTGTAGGTCTCTCCTTTCTTTTGTGTATTTCTCTACACATTTTTGGTTAAAACAGTGTTGCCATTTGTATTGTTTTGTATCTTTGTCTTTGTTTTTTTTTTGTACTACATTACTGTCATGCACAGTCTACATACATATACTTGGTCATGTATTGTTATTATTGATAAGGTAGACTCTTCATATAGAGTTTGTTAATAAAATATTATTATATAAGTTATTTATACAAGTTCTTTGATAAAAGACTTGTTATCCACAAAGATTGAGACAAGGTGAAATACATATTCAAGTTCTTTATAAAAAAGACTTGTGCCCATAGTGAGTGAGATATAAGGGATTTTTTTTCCACAGGTACTCAAGTGATTTTTGGGTTACATTATAAACAAGAGGACCATACAAAGTCTTTGTCTAAGACTAAGAGAGTGAAATAAAGTGAAGTGAGTATACAAGTCTAGCATTTCAGACTTGTCCCCCATTAAAGTGAGATAATTTAAGTTATTTACTTCTGCAAGTTACTAATCTCAGTAGACAAGATGTCTACATTAGAGTACTTTATTACACAAGGGAGAGCCCTAGATAAGACTGGTCAACAGTTAGAACAATGGGCTGTTGCTCAGTATGACAAAGCATTAGCTGCTGAAGAGAGAAGAGCTGCTGCAGAAGAAAAAAAGCTCTGGCTGAAGAGAAAAGATTAGAAAGAGAAGCAGCTGCTGAACAAAAAAGACTAGACAGAGAAGCTGATGTTGCTGCTGAACAAAAGAAATTGCAGATGCAGGTGGAGGAAAGGAGATTTGAAGCTGAACAAAAGAGATTAGACAAGGAAGCTGAACAAAAGAGATTAGACAAAGAAGCTGCTGCAGAGGAGAGGAAAGCTCAAGCTGCTGCAGAGGAGAGGAAAGCTCAAGCTGCTGCAGAGGAGAGGAAAGCTCAAGCTGCTGCAGAGGAGAGGAAAGCTCAAGCTGAGGCTGAAATTAGAAAAATGGAACATGAGGAAAGAAAACAGAAGATGGAACTTGATGAAAGACTCGCAACTTTGGAGTTAGAGAAATTGAAATTGGCGAGTACGGGTGCTCAGCAAACAACTTCGAGTACGACAAAGGAGTTTGTTAGTAGGATTAAATTACCTCATTTCAATCCTTTAAAGGATGACGTAGCAGATTATCTAGATAGATTCCAATTTTTGTGCGATACGCATAACATAAAAAAAGGAAAAATATGTTGAACAACTGATGCCATTTTTTACAGGTGACACAGTGACTACTATTATGACAATAGTCGAACATGAGAGGACTAATTATGATGTTGTCAGGGCAGCATTGCTAAAAAAATACCAACTAAAAGAAGAAGACTATCGTCTTCGTTTTAGGACAATGTTGCCAGAAAATGGAGTAGATTTCTCCGATTTTGTTACAAAGATACGTCGTACATTTACACGATGGGTTGAGTTGTCTCAGACTGAGAAAACATATGAAGGTCTAATGGACTTATTATTGCGAGATAAGGTTTTGTCATCTGTTAATGATTCTTTTCTTGCATTCCTTCATGAGCGTAAGCCCAAAAACTTAAAAGATATGGAGGAATACTGTTGTCAGTATGCCACAGCACATCCCCATGCTACAGTTAGCAATTCTAAAGTGAAAGAAGGGTTGCCAGCTGCTTCGGCAACACCATATGGCCCTAATTTCAAAAAAAAATTTCAGGGTGCTCAACAAAACTGGAATAGGGGAAGTAATCAAAATTACACCCAGAAGCGGAGTAATCCAACACATGATGGTTCTTCGTCTATGTATTGGAGACAAGATGGTAGTTCTCGTAATTTTAGTGGTAATAATTTGAGACACTTTCGCAAAGGCTATCCAAATAATAACTATTCAAATTTTCGAGGTAATCATTCTCGACGTCAAGATTATGACGATGGTGAATTTAGAAACCGGGATTCAAACCGGAATGATGATTACAATAGGCAATATGATAACAATTACAGGGGAAATGATAGTCGAAATAATTACAGGGGAAATGATAATCGAGGCAGACCTAGATTTAACAAGAAAAGACCTTTCCAACAGGCAAACTCTGCACAACAAGAGTTTGATGGAGCCTGTAATACAGTAAATGATAGTGGTAACTCTAGGGCTATCACTGGTTGTGCTTTCGATTTTGGGAGAGCAACTGAATGCCCCCAATGCTTAACATTGTTTGACTCATCGACTGTATCTACGCTAAGTTGCGGTCACCCTCTTCCTGCTCTACCTGCTACAGTTGCGCATGATGGGAGAGGATCTCTCATCTTACATAAAGGTCTAATAAATGATAGGCTAGTCTCAGTACTTTTCGATTCGGGATGTACTACCGTCGGGGTTAGGGAGTCTCTGATAGATCCTTGCTGTGCCACTGGAAAAACAATCAAATGTGTTACATTTGGTGGTACTATGGAAAGCTATCCTACTGCTATTATTAGGATTGACACTCCTTTCTTCACAGGAGAGGTCCATGCATGTCTTCTTCCTAATCCTATTGCGGATCTTATAATCGGTCGTATTCATGGGGTTAAGGAATGCACCCCGCAACAAATTTCTAGTTGGGAAGAAAAAAACATTCAAACGGTCAATGCAGTGGTGACAAGAGCTCAAGCTCTTAATCCCCCAACTTCATCTGATAATAGTAATGAAGTTGATAGCCAAGACGAGCACTTGGTGATTTCCCATGACTCGTTTGTTAAACGTCAAGAAGAGGATCCTTCTTTGAAGAAATTCTTCCTTCTTGCAAAGAAAGGGGATCCCAATCAAAATACGAATCACAAATCGTATATCACTATGAAGAATGGTATATTGGTACGAATGGTACAACACTCGGACAAGTCTATGCACTCGCAAATTCTTGTGCCCAAGTGTATGAGAGCCTTAATTCTTCGGCATGCACACGATTCTCAGTGTGCTGGACACATGGGTTTTTCCAGAACTAAAACTAGAGTCCTTACGTCCTTCTTTTGGCCATTCGTGAATAAAGACATCCGAATTTATTGCCGATCTTGCAAAATTTGTCAAGAGGTCAAGTCTAGAGGTCCGAGACATGCTGCTCCTATTCAGGCTGCAGATATTCCGATTCGGCCGTTTCAGAAAATGGCTATAGACATCATTGGTCCGTTCAAGATTAAGTCAGCCAGAGGACACCAATTTATCCTCACTTGCGTGGACATGTGCACGCGTTGGCCAGAGGCTATTCCTCTGAAGAGCATATCAACTGTCGATATCGCTGATGCTCTTTGGCTCGTATTTTCTCGTCTGGGATTCCCCGGAGAAATACTGTCGGATCACGGCACTCAGTTAATTTCGGACGTTATGTCTCAGGTAATGTCTACGCTAGACATTAAAAGGTCTCTCAGTAGTATTTATCATCCAATGTCCAATGGATTGGTAGAACGTCTTAACAGGACACTAAAGAACTTACTTGGCAAGATAACGGAGGATCATCCTGAAGATTGGGACAGGGTTTTACCTGCAGTCCTCTTTGCCTATAGAGAGGTTCCCAACGAGCATACAGGGTTTTCTCCTTTCGAACTTGTCTTTGGCGCGCAACCGCGCGGGCCGATGTCCTTGTTACACGATTTGATAACTTCCGATAATATTGACGATGATACACAATCGTCATATGAATATGTCACAGCTCTTAGAGAAAAGATTATCGAATCGTGCAGGTTAGCAACTTCATCTTCCGAATTTGCGAAAGAAAAAGCTAGGCGATTTGCTAATAAGAAAAGACGCCTACGTCAACTTTGTCCTGGAGACAAAGCATATGTCTTACTGCCCTCAAGAGAGAATAGACTTCTCATTTCATGGAAAGGTCCATACACTATAGTCTCAAAAATTTCCGATGTCGACTATATTGTCGATGTGGATGGGAGGCATAAAACCTTCCATATAAATATGCTAACAGAGTTTATTGAACGTCCAGACTATTTGCAGCCTATTTTCCAGGCGACGGACGACTCTCCAGTCCAACATGGTCACATCTCATCCCTGTCCGTTATACAGGATGAGGAAACTATTTTTTCTGACGAGAACTTACCTCTTCCTGCGATTCCACTTACTTCAACGGAATCGTGGAGAGACGTTACAATCTCTTCGAACTTGTCTTTTGAGGAACAGCGTCAAGTATCCTCTACGTTACAATCATATCAGGATGTCCTTACCGACATTCCTGGACACACAGATGTCATAGAACATGACATCATACTTACTGATCGTAATCCGATCAGAGTAAGACCATACCCAATACCTATTCATTTTCAAGCACAAGTCGAGAAAGAATTGGATGAAATGATTCAACTACAAATAATTGAACCATCCACTTCAGCTTATTCTTCGTCAATAGTTATTGTTCGAAAGAAAGACAATAACATACGTCTTTGCGTTGATTATCGCAAATTAAATCAAGTTACGAAGTTCGATGCTGAACCTATGCCGTTATTAGATGATCTACTTATTAGACTTTCTAAAGCTAAATTCTTTACTAAACTAGACTTGTCGAAAGGTTATTGGCAAGTCCCACTAACGGAACACGCCAAACCTCTCACTGCTTTTTCGACACCTAGGGGTCTGTTTCAATGGAATTTTATGCCTTTCGGGCTTATGAACGCCCCAGCGACTTTCGTGCGCATGATGCGACGAATTCTATCAGATCGTACAGATGTCATTGCATATTTAGACGACATCTGTCTTTTCAGCGATACTTGGGAAGAACACTATTTGGGTCTAAAAGAATTGCTATCTACTCTACGTGAGCATAGTTTGACTGCTAAACCCTCTAAAGCTTTTGTTGGGTTTAGTGAAATTTCCTTCCTAGGTCATCGAGTTGGTCATGGTCTGTTGAAGACAGAGGACCAAAACATTTCAAAGATATTAAATATCTCGGTTCCGAAGACGAAAAAGCAAGTGCGTAGTCTCTTGGGATTGATACAATTCTATGGAAGATTCATTGAGAATCTGTCCTCCATTATGGCACCACTTTCAACGTTATTGAAAAAAGGTTCTCCTAATATGGTGCGGTGGTCCCAAGAATGCCAATCTTCATTGGATCAGGTTAAGAATTTGTTCTCATCTCATCCTATCTTAAGACTACCAACGATTGATAAGACTTTTGTCCTTCGTAGTGATGCCTCTTCCACTGGGATTGGAGCGGCACTAATGCAGGAATATTCAGGAACTCTGCATCCTGTAATGTATATTTCTAGGAAGCTAAATGCGGCAGAAAGGAATTACTCGGTTTTGGACCGTGAATTGTTGGCTATGGTTTGGTCCATTCTTAAGCTACAAAGGTTCCTTCTGGGCGCGCATTTCTTTATGGAAACCGACCAAAAAGCTCTTACGGCTATGCAAAGTAAGGATTTGAAGAGCTCGAGATCTACTCGTTATGCTATTGCTCTTCAGCCTTTCCATTTTACGGTGCGAGCTATCCGTGGTTCGGATAATGTGATGGCGGACATATTGTCTAGATGCCCACATGATTCCAGTTAAATCTTGTGTCCTAGTTTTTCCTGATATACTTTCAGACTTAGGTCTGTCCTTAATATCATAATATGTTGTAATACAAATGTATTTGGATGATGTTTAGATAATTTAACAAATTTCATTTTGTCCATCCATCAGTGATATGTTGCTAAAATAGCATTGACATTTGTATATTGCTATGATTATATTATTTAGTAATGTTTGATATATGATTGGTATTGCCAGCAACTTAGGTTTCTTGAATGGTATCCCTTAGTTTGTTTGGCTTAAAGGAAATATTTTCTCCTATGTTGAGAGATGATTTGTATTCTCTTCAGACGCTTTATTTATGCGTCTATTGTACCTGATATTAGGTTCAGTTTTTGCATGAGCACAGAAGTGATACTGGTGCTATCTTGCTCATGGACATATTAAAAAAAAAATTTCATTTTTTTTTACAGGGGGGTGGTAGTAATGTTGCTGTCATTTTCGACGGAGTCATCTGTCAAGTTATTTGCCTATGTTTTATCATAAGTATAATTGTGTCTTTACCTGCGATGTCAGGTTGATTAGGGATTGTCTTCCCTTGTTTATTTATTCATTGTGTTTTGACCTTTAGAGTCAAAGGTTGACAGTTCGGGCGTAGGCCTATGGGAAGGTTTTTTAAGCGGGAGAGTTATACTTCCGGCAAGTCGGGAAGGTCCTGTTTTTCTGAAGGGACCAAGAGACCATTGTTTTTCGGGGAGAATCTTCGAAGTAACTGCTATGGCAGTTTTCCCCAGTGAATCTCTGTGCGTCGGGATGACGACAGAATTCCTTGTTATGTTCTGAGGATTCATTTTCCAGGTAATACCGACCTTTATGCATTATTACGCTTTTCGGTGGCAGAACATGTAAAAGGATTACCTAGTGTGAACTGCAGCTCACCGATCCTATATATTACAGAACTTATATTTTGTGCTCGAGGTAGCCATCCAAGACTGTTAGTCTTTATATTGTCCAGAAATCCAGTGACGAAGATATATTGTGGGAACCGCAGATTGGCGGGATTTATGTCTACAATAAGCATTACTGCAGGGTTGATGATAACCTATTTAACAGAAGTACACAGCCGACGTCAGAACGAGGCCTGTGCTTTCGGCTATTATATTACAGCCTGATAATGTGCAATTGGCGGGGAATGCCAAGTTGCACCTATGTGTCAAAGTGACTAAGGCATCTGACGCGTTTAGTCAGAGATGCCAAGGGCGACGCTACTGATAATTAAAGGGTTTTTTAGAGAAGGAGAATCCAAATGTTATATGTAATTAATTATGGTGAAGAAGGTGAGTGTGGTTTGGGACAGTCACTCACAGTAGCGCACACACCAAGTCATGGAATGGTGTAAC
Organism: Oreohelix idahoensis; assembly: GCA_024509875.1. Lineage (NCBI taxonomy): Eukaryota > Metazoa > Mollusca > Gastropoda > Stylommatophora > Oreohelicidae > Oreohelix > Oreohelix idahoensis. The sequence continues at coordinate 92,935 of JAMPIV010014517.1, read as the reverse complement.
GTCTGATGATATTTTAACCATGGTTTATTACAATTATAACATCACGTAGATCTAGACGAATACAGTTACATCGAAACATGAATCTTCATAATGTAGTTAACACACCATACGGCCCTTACACATCCTGGCCTACAAAATCTCTACTCCTCACATCAGTGCACAAAGACTGCGTCTACGGCAGTTATATAATAATCATGGCCTACAAAATCTCTACTCCACATCAGTGCACAAAGACTGCATCTACGGCAGTTATATAATAATCATGGCCTACAAAATCTCTACTCCACATCAGTGCACAAAGACTGCGTCTACGGCAGTTATATAATAATCATGGCCTACAAAATCTCTACTCCACATCAGTGCACAAATACTGCATCTACGGCAGTTATATAATAATCAAGGCCTACAAAATCTCTATACTTCACATCAGTGCACAAATACTGCATCTACGGCAGATATATAAAAATCAAGGCCTACAAAATCTCTATACTTCACATCAGTGCACAAATACTGCATCTACGGCAGATATATAATAATCAAGGCCTACAAAATCTCTATACTTCACATCAGTGCACAAATACTGCATCTACGGCAGATATATAATAATCAAGGCCTACAAAATCTCTATACTTCACATCAGTGCACAAATACTGCATCTACGGCAGATATATAATCATCAAGGCCTACAAAATCTCTATAGCCCTGCGCAGGCATACATTATCCAAAAAACACCTTAGGGCTGACCACCTCAGTCAAAAACCCTGCACACTGAACCCACGGGAACACACCCCGTTCACACAGTCACGAGAATCTACTGTTCTCTTAACACTGCTCTCAAAAATCCCTGCGGACACTAGCCGCGAGAGCTATTCACACATCACTCAAAAACAGTTCAGAAACAGTACATTATGACCAGAGTTCACCTGCTATCTGACATACTGTCTTCCACGAAACTAAGAGGAGATATCTTTAAACAAATCCATACCAATCTGTAAGCAAGTACTCTAACCCAAAATTAACTCTACTCAACACGTATTTCCCAAGATCATTTCCCTTTCATCACATCTGCACTTATCAGTTTGCCACACTCCCAGGGAAGGGAAAAAATGATTATATCATTTTTTTTTTTTTTTGTTGAAAATTAACTCCCAAAAATTTAACGGTCAATGAAGTTATATCAGATACCTCTTAAATTAATTCCCAAAAATTTTTTTAAAAATTAATGAAGTTCTATCAATTACCTACAAAAATATACCTATGACAAGAGAACATAGCACATCTACAAAAATATCATCAATAAATGTAAGATAACGACTAAATCATTGTCGTGGAATATTCTAATCCACATATAAAAATTATCAAGTAAATATAAAGCCTAATAAATACATATAATAAATAAAGGAAGAAGAATGGTAAATAACAGTGCTGTCACAAAGAATGTACTCGAAATCCCCCTTGTTTTCTGCTTCGTCTGCAAATTGTAACGCTTTCACGTTGATAGTAAAAGCTTACTGTATTATACCCGCTTTCTTCAATGAAACGTGTGCTGTATTTCTTGGAAAAACATTGAGAGGCAGACTGCGTAATGACCTAAATTAATCCTAACATTAATTATACTGCGTTACCAAAACGAACGAACAGATGGACTAAAGGATAAAGAGAGAGGGAGGGCTGAAAATCAGGAACGCATGCAACACGCGTCGCGCGATACACAAATGCTGCCATCACGCGTGTAAGACTACATGCACTAACTTTTTTTCAGACGGACAGTGATAAAATACATTACCCATCCCAGAGTTAGGTTTTAAAATCATAAAAAACGCTTATTAGGAAAGATAACAATAGATGGGTTTACGGTTGAAAACATAACAGTACCCAGACAGCACATCTTCGAAACAGGAGGTAGAAAATACATATTTTGAACGCAGCCACGTAGCTCTTTTAAATTTGGATATTTGGGTTCCTTAGGGCTTGCTGACAAAGAATATGTAAAACGTTACGCAAATAGTCCAGGAATTAATAAATTATAACCAAAATAAAATAGTGGGGATGCCTGACAGCATGGAATCATTTCTGCTCATAAAATTTTTTTATAACGTGTTTGAAAAAAATCTTACGTTACAGAATTAGCCTACCATGTAAACTCCAAATTGATTGGAGCGCAACAAATGAAAGACTAGCCACGATTGGTCGGGCTATAAATACTATCTTTCGTTGTTAGGGGAGACGTGAAAAGGTAACATTTTTTCAAACACTTGTCGAAACGTGGCCTCATTGGCTAGACTCGCTGATATACTCACTTAGGAGCGTTAGTTCGAGACCACTAGTGCAAATAATCTTGATAAAGCAACAGTGCGTTGAAGCCAGCTCATGGTTGTGTTAAATAAAAGCCTGGAACATAAGCAGATGGGAATTTGTGCCAGTAATTGTGCCAGAATTCATTGCTAATCAACGTATCTGTGTTTATTTCCATGAAATTGTGGTAAGCTTGAACCATTCAGTATCTTTTAATGAAAATTGAATGTAAATTGTTAATTTATGCCTGTATATATATGTGTAGTTCAGTGGCAAACAGGAGATAAAGCCTATAATGCTCCAGCCTGAACAGAGGGTGTCGGAGGGAAGTAAAACGGCATGGAATGGCCAAATAGTACACTGACACCTGGATGATTGATTAGACAGAAATAATGCTGGAAGTGCAGAGGCGTAGTGACCATTAAGGAGGTAAATACTGGTATAAAGTATTTCAGATGAAGCTGACAGTTGGCCTAACGCTCTGAACTCAATGTTTGTGTTGTGTTGTGCTCAGTGTAGAACTAGAGTATCAATTAGTTATGAAGTAGAAGGTACATCCTTCTTGTTTTCAGGGACCGTGGTCTTGATGGTACTGAGCAGCACCTGGTCAGAGCTTTGCTGAATCCAGAGTCGGACAGCATACTCCTTGGTTCATTTAGCTATCAGTGAGGTGTCTCCAGAGCCCAGAGGAGAATTCGAGCAGAGGAGTCCTTCCCTGCCGCCATCACGCAAGATAAGCTGATTTGGCCAGCTGAGCTCAACATTATGTCCCCTCATCTTGAATTGACTTTGTAAAAATAACATTCAGAGGGGAATTTAATTGTCTTAATATCAGGAACTGAGAACATCTCCAATACTAGTCCCAAAAGACAAACTATTGAAGTCATGATGACAAATACCAACAGAGCTTGAACAAAACAAAACCAGTATTACCTCATATTACCACTACACAACTGACACACATAGGATATTTTAATAATATATGTCATTACAATATTCATATTGATAAAGTCTGTACATATACTTGTAATTAAAATTGATTGTGATTCCTGGTTCCTTTGTATTTGAATCAGGACACATATACCTTTATGATAACCATGAATACATATTGTTATTTGAAAAGTTATCAGTGACTCCTTAAGATATTCTCATAGAGTGTTATATGTATGTGAGTGTCACAGTGTTGTCAAGAGTAGTGGATTAAATTAAATTGTTTATCTGTCTGTTGTTGTGACTTACACTTCATCATACACATACCCTAGACACATAACGTAGTCATCACACTATTCCAGAATAATTCTGACTGAGATATATAGATATGTGGTAGCAAGTAAGGTTATCTATAATACACTACTCTTAATAGATATAGATACCTTCACAGCTGATCTCAGTCAGTACACTAAGTCCCCTATAAATATTTATAACATCCCACTTCACCACATATATTGGGGTCTCGCTCTTGGGATTTTGAATCTTTCCCTATTAAAAATATTGGGGGTAATTCACTTCAGGGAATATAAGAATTAAAAGGTATCCTTGGGTGGAATTAAATAAGGTTGAGCTCACGGTGCCTGTGTTGTCCATTAGATATATTTAGAGATTAAATTGTTGGTTAGACATTGTAGAAATTTACCTGATAGACAATGGCGGACCTGGCCAAGTTTCGATCTGCTGCTGTACAGACTGCAAAAGAGTTAGGATTAGATGGGCAAGTTATGGTTGCCTATGTCACTACGGAATGTGACAAATTTATTGAACGCGAAGAAAGAAGATTAGAAAAAGAGGCCGAAAGAAAGTTAGAGGCTGAGACTAAGAGGTTGCAAGCTGAGGCTGAGACTAAGAGGTTGCAGATTGAGGCTGACAAAGAGGCTAAGAAATTGGAAGCAGAAAGAGAAGACAAAAGATTAGCTGCAGAAAGGGAAGAGAAGAAATTAGCTGCAGAAAGGGAAGAGAAGAAATTAGCTGCAGAAAGGGAAGAGAAGAAATTAGCTGCAGAAAGGGAAGAGAAGAAATTAGCTGCAGAGAGGGAAGCAGAAAAGGAGGAGAAAAGATTACAAAGGGAACATGAGTTACGACTAAGGGAGTTTGAGTTTCAGGGCCATGCTCCTGAAAATGGTGCCAGTCCCTTTGCCTCTGATGCCACTGCTAGCCAAGGAGCCTCAACCTCAGCTATGAATTTTCATTTAGATCATTTTGTTGAGAAAGACGATGATATTGAGAGCTATATAAATAGGTATGAACTATTAGCTACCACGTATGGGTTAGAGAGAGAAAGGTGGAGCTTCAAGTTATCTCAGGGACTTCGTGGGGCAGCTTATGAAGTTTTTGCAAAAATGAGCAGAGGTGATCAGGAAAATTATGACATGCTAAAGCAGGCTCTTTTGTTAAGATATGAAAAGAATGCTGAATTTTATAGGAAAAAATTTAGGAATGCTAAACTACTGTCAGGTGAAACATATCACCAGTTCTCTGCACGAATAGAGACATACTTGGAGAAATGGACTTCTCTGGGGAAAACCCAAGATCTTAAGGAAATGGTCCTTATAGAGCAACTAAGAGAGTCCATGGCTCCAGACCTGAGAAAGTTTCTCATGGAACAAGGTGCAGAGAGGCTGGGTGAGTTGCTAAATGTTGCTGAAAGGTATCAAGCAGCTCAAGCAGAGGTAACAGGTAATAAAAAGAAACAAGTGGATAACTTTAGGGCACCACAGAACTTTAATAAATTTGATCCTAAGGATCAAAATAAAGGTAAGCACCAATTTGATAGGCCACGGTATGACAATAAAAATAAATTCCCACAATTCGATGAAAGGAAATATGATGAAAGAAAATCTTTCAACCAAGGAAAAAGGTGGTGTAAGAATTGTCAGATGGACAATCATGACACTGACCGTTGCAGAAGGAAACCTGTGTATATGGCAACCCTTCAGGTCAGGTCGACCTCAAGACAGGAGGAGGATATTATGTTAGATACCACTCCAGAAGAGATGAGGAAGGCACAGGCTGGGGATAAAACACTCAAGCCTTGTTTCAGAAAATTGTCAACTTGTCATACAACTCCAGGCAAGGGAGATTTTTACATGAAAAACAAGTTGATGTATAGGAAGACTGGAGCTAGATCCAAAGGTCAGGGACAACTGGTACTTCCTAAAAGATATAGGACAGACTTAATAAGGAGCCTACATGTGAAACCAGATGGGGACCATGAGAAAATAGGTACCATCATTCAAAAGGTGGCTCACAATTATTATTGGCCCAAAGCAAGATGGGACATTGAGAATTTTGTAGAAAGGTGTAGCATAGCACATGAGGGAACACCCACAAGTGGGAACATGGATCAGGACCTGGACACGCCCCGGGGCAAAATTAGGCCTGATAATAAAAAGAAAAATAGATTTGATAAAGTGGACCAAATGGAATGGGAAGCCCCTTTTCACGGACAAGCTTCACTTAACTGTTTTACAATGGCCACTATGCGGAGAGTGCAAAAAGATGTCTTACCCCAGGATAAGCCGAAAATCCCTCAATCGGACTTAAACAAACTGGAGGAAGAAGATGTAGGGAGGAAATCTCTCATCAAGAATTTTAAGAGGGGAGACAGCCCCAAGAGAAAAATTGGTAGCGGTCGTTTTGTGCATGAAAATTCTGGGAGGAAGAATCATCACTATAAAGCTTCGAGTGGAAGAGACCATACCGGTGCATGGACAAATAGGTCCACACAATTAAAGGTCCATATGTAGCTATGTTAAGAACGTGGACTGATGAAAAGGCAGAGGAAAACATTACATCTTCATACCAATATGTGAATGAGCTGACCACTCGGTTAAAAACTGGCTGGAAACTTGCCAATGAAAATTTGAAACAAGCCAGGAAGAAACATGCTGCCTATTATAACAGGAAGGCGAAGGACAGAAATTTGGCTGTGGGAGAGAAAGTACTGCTTCTTTTGCCTGGGAGTCAGAATAAGTTACAAATTGGATGGCAGGGTCCATATACAGTTCTAGAGAAGGTGTCTAGAACAAATTATAAGATAGATAAGAAGGGGAAAGAAAAAATCTATCATGTGAATCTCCTGAAGAAATATTTGGAAAGAGAACATCAGGAAGAGACACACTTGTTGACCTTGTCCATCGCCATGGAGATGAAAAAGGAACCACTTTCATCATTTGAATATCCATTACACCCCTGTGAGACAGCAGCACAGGTGAAAATCAGTACACATTTAACGAAAACTCAGAAAGAGAGAGTGCAACAGGTTCTAAATAATCATGCAGAGGTGTTAACAGACCGACCAGGGCATACAAACCTATTGGAATATGATATGAAACTAATAGACTCCACACCTGTCTGTATGAAACCATATTCGATTCCGTTTGCTAAGGAGAAAGCTTTGAAGGAAGAGATAGACTATCTATTGAAGGAAGGAATTATTTCGCACAGTGAGTCTTTGTATAGTTCCGGTGTTGTACTCTTAAGGAAGCCCTCTGGAGAACATAGACTCTGTATAGATTACAGGAGACTGAATGCTATTACAGAAGGACAGGTGGATCCATTGCCGGATACAAATCAGCTGTTTGCCAGACTAAATAAAGCTAAATATTTCTCAAAAGTGGATCTGAGTAAAGGATACTATCAGATTCCAGTAAAGCCTGAGGTTAGACCATACCTAGCTTTTAGTACCTCAGAAGGACACTATGAGTTTAATAGATTGCCATTTGGATTGAAGAATGCGCCTAGTGTCTTCTCTAGAATGATGAGAAAATTATTGGATCCTCTGAATAATCCCGGTATAACAAATTTTATGGATGATATCCTTATAGCAACAGAAACATTTGAGGAACACATTGACTCTCTGAACATGCTGTTTGATCGACTTAGGGAGGCAAATTTAACAGCCCGACCAACCAAATGTTGCGTTGGATGTAAAGAATTGGAATTTTTGGGACACACAGTTTATCAGGGAAACATGACCCCTGACCCAAAGAATTTAGAGAAACTACAGAAAGCCCCGAGACCACAAACCAAGAAGGACGTGAGATCCTTTGTCTCATTATGTGGTTTCTACCAGAAGTATATCAAGGACTTTAATTCCATATGTGCACCGTTAACTGAATTGACACGTAAAGGACATCCAGATCGCATTACATGGACACCACAATGTGAAATGACTTACCAAGAATTGAAGGAAAAGCTCACAAGTAAACCCATTTTAAAATTACCTGACTTAAGTCAAGAATTCATAGTAAGGACGGATGCAAGTAATATTGGGTTAGGTGCAACTCTACTACAGAAATCAGATGCATTGGATGGGGAATTAAGCCCAGTGGCATATGCTAGCAGAAAGTTGAATAAAGCTGAAATCAATTACTCAACTAGCGAAAAAGAATGTCTTGCAGTAATATGGGCGATAAAGAAATTCAATATTTATCTATATGGGAAGGCATTTAAGTTGCAAACAGACCACAAACCGTTATCGTTTCTAGCACAGGCTAGGCATGAGAACTCCAGGTTACTCCGATGGTCTTTACTTTTGGCTCCATATAATTTTAGCATTGAGTATATATCTGGAAAAACCAATTTGGGAGCGGATTTTTTAAGCCGCCATCCGTGTGATGAGAATCACCGTAAACCCCAGAAATAATAATAAATTTCTCTATGTGTATATAGAATAAAGGACTGACATATAATGTCTGTTTTAAGAGGGGAGGTGTCGTGGAATATTCTAATCCACATATAAAAATTATCAAGTAAATATAAAGCCTAATAAATACATATAATAAATAAAGGAAGAAGAATGGTAAATAACAGTGCTGTCACAAAGAATGTACTCGAAATCCCCCTTGTTTTCTGCTTCGTCTGCAAATTGTAACGCTTTCACGTTGATAGTAAAAGCTTACTGTATTATACCCGCTTTCTTCAATGAAACGTGTGCTGTATTTCTTGGAAAAACATTGAGAGGCAGACTGCGTAATGACCTAAATTAATCCTAACATTAATTATACTGCGTTACCAAAACGAACGAACAGATGGACTAAAGGATAAAGAGAGAGGGAGGGCTGAAAATCAGGAACGCATGCAACACGCGTCGCGCGATACACAAATGCTGCCATCACGCGTGTAAGACTACATGCACTAATTTTTTTTCAGACGGACAGTGATAAAATACATTACCCATCCCAGAGTTAGGTTTTAAAATCATAAAAAACGCTTATTAGGAAAGATAACAATAGATGGGTTTACGGTTGAAAACATAACAGTACCCAGACAGCACATCTTCGAAACAGGAGGTAGAAAATACATATTTTGAACGCAGCCACGTAGCTCTTTTAAATTTGGATATTTGGGTTCCTTAGGGCTTGCTGACAAAGAATATGTAAAACGTTACGCAAATAGTCCAGGAATTAATAAATTATACCCAAAATAAAATAGTGGGGATGCCTGACAGCATGGAATCATTTCTGCTCATAAAATTTTTTTATAACGTGTTTGAAAAAAATCTTACGTTACAGAATTAGCCTACCATGTAAACTCCAAATTGATTGGAGCGCAACAAATGAAAGACTAGCCACGATTGGTCGGGCTATAAATACTATCTTTCGTTGTTAGGGGAGACGTGAAAAGGTAACATTTTTTCAAACACTTGTCGAAACGTGGCCTCATTGGCTAGACTCGCTGATATACTCACTTAGGAGCGTTAGTTCGAGACCACTAGTGCAAATAATCTTGATAAAGCAACAGTGCGTTGAAGCCAGCTCATGGTTGTGTTAAATAAAAGCCTGGAACATAAGCAGATGGGAATTTGTGCCAGTAATTGTGCCAGAATTCATTGCTAATCAACGTATCTGTGTTTATTTCCATGAAATTGTGGTAAGCTTGAACCATTCAGTATCTTTTAATGAAAATTGAATGTAAATTGTTAATTTATGCCTGTATATATATGTGTAGTTCAGTGGCAAACAGGAGATAAAGCCTATAATGCTCCAGCCTGAACAGAGGGTGTCGGAGGGAAGTAAAACGGCATGGAATGGCCAAATAGTACACTGACACCTGGATGATTGATTAGACAGAAATAATGCTGGAAGTGCAGAGGCGTAGTGACCATTAAGGAGGTAAATACTGGTATAAAGTATTTCAGATGAAGCTGACAGTTGGCCTAACGCTCTGAACTCAATGTTTGTGTTGTGTTGTGCTCAGTGTAGAACTAGAGTATCAATTAGTTATGAAGTAGAAGGTACATCCTTCTTGTTTTCAGGGACCGTGGTCTTGATGGTACTGAGCAGCACCTGGTCAGAGCTTTGCTGAATCCAGAGTCGGACAGCATACTCCTTGGTTCATTTAGCTATCAGTGAGGTGTCTCCAGAGCCCAGAGGAGAATTCGAGCAGAGGAGTCCTTCCCTGCCGCCATCACGCAAGATAAGCTGATTTGGCCAGCTGAGCTCAACATTATGTCCCCTCATCTTGAATTGACTTTGTAAAAATAACATTCAGAGGGGAATTTAATTGTCTTAATATCAGGAACTGAGAACATCTCCAATACTAGTCCCAAAAGACAAACTATTGAAGTCATGATGACAAATACCAACAGAGCTTGAACAAAACAAAACCAGTATTACCTCATATTACCACTACACAACTGACACACATAGGATATTTTAATAATATATGTCATTACAATATTCATATTGATAAAGTCTGTACATATACTTGTAATTAAAATTGATTGTGATTCCTGGTTCCTTTGTATTTGAATCAGGACACATATACCTTTATGATAACCATGAATACATATTGTTATTTGAAAAGTTATCAGTGACTCCTTAAGATATTCTCATAGAGTGTTATATGTATGTGAGTGTCACAGTGTTGTCAAGAGTAGTGGATTAAATTAAATTGTTTATCTGTCTGTTGTTGTGACTTACACTTCATCATACACATACCCTAGACACATAACGTAGTCATCACACTATTCCAGAATAATTCTGACTGAGATATATAGATATGTGGTAGCAAGTAAGGTTATCTATAATACACTACTCTTAATAGATATAGATACCTTCACAGCTGATCTCAGTCAGTACACTAAGTCCCCTATAAATATTTATAACATCCCACTTCACCACAATCATCCAACATAATCATTCAAGCATACCAAAATAAAAATTAATCTAATACAAAACCCAAATTAAGTATACATAGTACAAACTAAACAGAAAATAAATTATCATACGAGAAAAGACAAAATATGAAATGGGAATATGATAAGAATCAAATAGAATCATAAGATGACAATGAAGACAACAATTCCATACATGTAAAACAAATAGAATTATAAGAACCAATTACATTATCTAAAGTCATATAATTAACTTAACACTACAAAGAATGAAAGTATAAATAGCGTAACACGAAAAAAGTATACTAGAAGTATGAATGACATCAAAGATGAAACACGGAAGCATAAACAAAATATCAGACAATACTGAAAAGACAACAGAAAAGATGTAAAGAAATGACAAATAGTCAACAAAGAGAGATGACAGTAAAGATGCAAATGTAAAGAAAGTTGGTAACAACACCTAACAATAACTATCCAAATATAACAACGTATTGTAAAATACAAAAATGCTAAAGTATATTTATATACTAACACAAAAAAGAAAGCTTATGACAAGCACAGCATAATAAGTAATTTAACTAAATTATAAACTTATACATAACTAAAAATAAATTACATCAAATATCACCCAAACAAAAATATTAACGCTAACACAAGTTTTGCATTGACGCATAGTCAAGCGCTAAATACCAAAAAATACATCCAAACATTAAAACATTTTCAAAGAATTAATGTCACTACATAATAGTAACCTTAACATACAATCTAGCGCTGGCGCAGAAAAAAAATAAATATCACAATGTCCAAAACACATTTTCCAAAAAAAGGTACAATACAAAAAATGTTTCTTAATGTTAGTTTAAATAAAAATAGTATTTTTATTTCTAAGTAATATGTAGCTATAATTAATAACTAACAATTAAATTAGCTGAGTAACATAAAAATAATCTTATCTTTAAATAGACACACATCAAAACGTGTAAGTTTTTTTTTCTCTTCTTTTTTAAAAAAAAAAAATACATCAAAGAAACGTCACATTGGGTAATAAAATGTTAACTACAAACGAAGTTATAAATATATATAAGTGTAATATTATTTATCTTAACTATGTATTATAATCAGATATTTAAATTCTTTAAATAAACAAGAGTATCAGCCGTCGCTGTTAATTCTACCCACTTAATTTAATAGGAAATTTAAGTTAATTCTAGCTGACAAAAAATCGAATCGTTTAAATTATCAAATGTCATAATTGAGAAAAATTGGAAACCAAGTTTCAGAATACGTCCTTAACTTCAACGAAAAATCATTAATAATACATACAAGTTATGTTTAAAATTACCTTTCACTAAACAATTAATTCAAATAATCTGTATATAAATATGTTAATTAAACATGGTATCAAATCCATGATGAAAAAACAAAACAAAATTTTAAGTAGTGAATAAACACTCAGGACTATCTATGAAAATGACTATTACATTGTCTCAGTAAATAAGTTTGTGCATAGAAATTATTTAATGCATAATTAAAATACAGTCATATAAGTAACAACCAACAAATAATTATGGCAATCAAATGTTACAAAGATTACATAATATTTCATTAACAACATATAAAGTTCTATACTAAAGAATACAATAACATTCAGTGTTTGTAAACAGAACAAAAAATAAACAGGACCTTTAAAAAACAAAAAAAAAATTCCTTCGAGGTCTTGCGAACATCTCATCAACACGCAAGGTGACATCATGACACGGTGGGTTAACGTACTGTCTAGGCTCGCTTGAATGGATAAATGGTACACAGTGATCTACATCTCTCCCAGGTAATGTAAAATTAGAATGGTGATTCCCCTCGCAAAGTCGCTCGCTGTGAGACAATACAAATGAAAATATCTATTTTAATCCATGGTAAGATTATGAGGAAACACGGAAAAGTTCACTACACAATTACCCGAACTCCGTGGTGTAAGGTTGTGGCCCTCCCGCGATGTCAACAACTCTCGTCACATAGCAGACAACATAGACGTCCCAGGGACAACCTGACCTATAATTCACAGTTGTCAGTGCGGTAGGCTGAAAAAAATTTACTACCTTCACAAGACCGAGATGATCTCTCAAACCTATCAGCATGACAAGCAAAAGCATTTAAGAACCTATTACCGTTCCTATTACTCTGATTAATAATAATCTTGCTCTTATGTGGAGCACAGCTAACCTGGTTGCGATCTGTATAATTTCTTTTGAGAGCATTGTTATTTGATCTATTAACACCGTTGTACTGATTTAAATCCCAGTTACAATAGTTATTCTTAATACTTCTTCCCAGATAACAATGTCCATCAGATAGAACTGACTTTTTAGCAGAAAAATTATTACTAGACTGATGAACTTTCATATAATTACTTCTGCTATAGTTTTCTAAACTTTTAGAATCACAATGTTGAGATCTGTCACATTTTTTCTTGTTTTTGGGAGAAGAAACGTTACCGTAGGATGAACTCCCTTGGTACTTTATAACCTTAGGGTTATGTCTCCTATCAAAATTATTTTTTTCTTTGCTTGTGGCAATGTGTTTAAAAAATGAGTCACACTGCCTTGACTGGGTATGACTAGAAGGTTTGACAATCTCTTTATTTTTTTTCACAACATTTGTTTCCTTCATGGTACAAGCAGTAGTATGTTTGTTACTTGTAACCAATTTATCAGATCTGTCAATAAATACGCTGTTGGTTTTTAACACACTGACTTGAGATTTAGCACTGTTTCTTTCCTTATCTACAGGACTGGATATTACTGTAGATTTTCCTTTGTTATTCTGCCGCCAGCAATCATTATCATTGGAATCATCTGTATTGCGTGAGAAGTTATATCTCCCACGGAAAGATCTATGTCCACCATTCTTGACCGTAGAATCCGCAAAAAGTGTATAAGGCTGGCTTTTTGCTTTAGTGTTCTGATGATAAGCAACTTTCTGTCTATCCCTGTCACCATTGACAGAAGACCACATATTGCTATTCAATACTACGTCAAGCAGACCATATATTCTTCTTCTTGCTTCTACAATCTCAAAGTCCTTAAGTGCAATCTGTTCACTTAATTTCTTGTTTAAACTCTCCGCTTTTAAGACCTTGCAGCTTTCCTCTGCTAGCAAATTTTCAATCTTAATCAATTTGTCTTTCTCCATCATTAACTCTTTCATTCTCTCTTTATCAACCCTCTCAATCTCAATATCATGACTATTCGTAAGCCTATCAACCTTCTCTTTCTCAACCATCAACTCTACTAATGTCTCTTTCTTTTGTTGAGTCTCCTGTGTAAGTTTTTCAACCTCAATTTGCTTCTCTTTCATCTGAACTTCCAATTGCTCTATGTTCAACAATGCTGAATCCAAACTTGCTTGAACACTAGCAAGTTCTGAGTTTGATTTGCCTAAATCATCTGTAAGTTTAGAGACTGTTTCATGTAACTCACTTACTTCAGCAGTACATTCTATAAAACTTTCCCTTTGCTCTAGGGTACTCTGTTTTATGTCTCCTATTTGCTTCTTCTCTTTTAACTCTTCTTCCTGGTCACTATATATGCCGTCGAGCAATAACGTACGAATACTCTTCAATATGTTAACACGTTTTATACTAATATAATTGTCCAAGAACAGACGAAGGTCCAAAACCAATAACCTTGCCAGATCCTCAGCCATACTCACATGAGGAATTGACTGAAATCTCTCATTAGCAAACTCTCTTAGAGATCTCGATGCAGAGACCAAAAACTTGTCCATAACATGTGACTCAAGCTCTGGGCCTTTTAATCCCTGATAATCTGTCCCTTCCTGAAACAGATACTCTAATACAGGTCTCATATCCTCCGGATCTGTATCAGAATCCATTGTGACTTGTTTACTTAGTCAACCATATATGTCTTAATTAAACTTTCATTATACCAAATCAAGTTTAGATCTCAAATATTGTATCATCAATCCCTGTACATCATCATATTCTATAATTAATCGATATAATTATCGACAACAACAACAATAGTTATCACAGAATAGGATAGTGCAGATTGAGGCTTGTTGACATGGACAGAAGTGGCAACATTTACACACAACAAAAGCACTTAACTGAAGGTAATCCTGACCCTTCCGCCAACACACTGGATATCACAAAGTTCTGACGTTAAAACACTCCACTGCAGAAAAGGTACAAGGACTAGGCACTCTTGTCTTCAAATCCCTGCCACTGTACAGTATGTCCTCAACAATGCATCCGACATAGGATAGTGCTGCATATGGAAAGACTGGACATGGACAGAAGTGGCAACTGTACACACAATTAACTGGCAATCCTGACCCTTCCGCCAATGTCGTTCTGACGTCACTCCACTGCAGAAAAGGTACAAGGACTAGGCACTCTTGTCTTCAAATCCCTGCCACTGTACAGTATGTCCTCAACAATGCATCAGACGACAGGAACCGATCACAGCAACCCCGCAATCACTTGAGGTATACGTGCAGACGAACTCTCCAAAATACTGCACCTATAGTTGAATCTGCATATGGAAAGACTGGAACAAGCACTGTAACAATTATGGCATCAATGTCGCTATCAGATAACAGCTATTTGATATCGAAACCAACTGATAAAGTTAGTTTAGTTGCTACACACGCCAAGATATGAGGATGGATTAGTCAGCTGATACCTGTGTACAGTTGAATTAAGCCACGCCCACACAGAGCCAAACATAACACAGTTCAGTGTTCCCACTTGTAATGACTGGTCCAGAATCTGACCTAATTTACCCTCTTGTTACGCGAATGTAATGTGGGTGTTACGACCCGTTGGTTTGGTCCACCACTGATAATTAAACTTTTTTAGTGAAGGAGAATCCAAATGTTATATGTAATTAATTATGGTGAAGAAGGTGAGTGTGGTTTGGGACAGTCACTCACAGTAGCGCACACACCAAGTCATGGAATGGTGTAACGTCTGATGATATTTTAACCATGGTTTATTACAATTATAACATCACGTAGATCTAGACGAATACAGTTACATCGAAACATGAATCTTCATAATGTAGTTAACACACCATACGGCCCTTACACATCCTGGCCTACAAAATCTCTACTCCTCACATCAGTGCACAAAGACTGCGTCTACGGCAGTTATATAATAATCATGGCCTACAAAATCTCTACTCCACATCAGTGCACAAAGACTGCATCTACGGCAGTTATATAATAATCATGGCCTACAAAATCTCTACTCCACATCAGTGCACAAAGACTGCGTCTACGGCAGTTATATAATAATCATGGCCTACAAAATCTCTACTCCACATCAGTGCACAAATACTGCATCTACGGCAGTTATATAATAATCAAGGCCTACAAAATCTCTATACTTCACATCAGTGCACAAATACTGCATCTACGGCAGTTATATAATAATCAAGGCCTACAAAATCTCTATACTTCACATCAGTGCACAAATACTGCATCTACGGCAGATATATAATAATCAAGGCCTACAAAATCTCTATACTTCACATCAGTGCACAAATACTGCATCTACGGCAGATATATAATAATCAAGGCCTACAAAATCTCTATACTTCACATCAGTGCACAAATACTGCATCTACGGCAGATATATAATAATCAAGGCCTACAAAATCTCTATAGCCCTGCGCAGGCATACATTATCCAAAAAACACCTTAGGGCTGACCACCTCAGTCAAAAACCCTGCACACTGAACCCACGGGAACACACCCCGTTCACACAGTCACGAGAATCTACTGTTCTCTTAACACTGCTCTCAAAAATCCCTGCGGACACTAGCCGCGAGAGCTATTCACACATCACTCAAAAACAGTTCAGAAACAGTTCATTATGACCAGAGTTCACCTGCTATCTGACATACTGTCTTCCACGAAACTAAGAGGAGATATCTTTAAACAAATCCATACCAATCTGTAAGCAAGTACTCTAACCCAAAATTAACTCTACTCAACACGTATTTCCCAAGATCATTTCCCTTTCATCACATCTGCACTTATCAGCTACGAACTGTCATTATTGAAGAACTTTGCTATTGACCATGCACGTCTATTCCGATGTTTACCTTTTTGAATGCCAAATGTATACCTATCGATTTCCGGTCAGCATGACCTTGTTACACTGACTGTTCCTGTTGATACTATGTGTGTTCTCGTCAATAAATGTCTTGAAACATGCCTGCAGTGTCCAAGCATCCTTGACTACTGCATGTGAGAGTACGGGTTGCAGGGTCTACATCTATACGAGCCTAAACACATTCGCGCCTTCATCCGCACCCACACTCAATTCATCATACGCTCGCACTACACATCTAACAACATGTATACTGTCTTGGGCCAATGATCACCTTAACAAGAGAAAAAGACAGTTACACCGTATCTTCTTCTTTGTAACTCTCAGACGTCAATTTGAATATGTTCAAAGAAAGCGGTTGTCCGCTTGAGGCTGTTGGTAACCCCATTGAGTTTTTCCATGAATGGTAATGGTGACGGCCATATGTACATTCTCTGTCCCTCATATGTTGGGTATCTTCGAAGCAGATGTTCAGCTATCATTGTATCAGTGCCACAGCTACACTCATCGACAGTTCATATCTTTAACATTTTGACTAGCTCATATATAATTGTGCTATTGATTTGGTTTGGTTTGATTTGGTTTGGTTTGGTTTTAAGGACCATCTTCATTGCACACGGACAACTCCATCAGTGCTCCGTTCTCCTCCCTTAGATCACATAAGGACGATCTCAGCACAGTGCACGAACTCCGTAGCGCCAGCGAGAATCCCAATGTGCGTTTACAGGAATAACACATTCT
Source organism: Oreohelix idahoensis (assembly GCA_024509875.1). Lineage (NCBI taxonomy): Eukaryota > Metazoa > Mollusca > Gastropoda > Stylommatophora > Oreohelicidae > Oreohelix > Oreohelix idahoensis. Next base: position 75,647 of record JAMPIV010014517.1, on the reverse strand, counting down.
ATAAATATTTTTTGTGGTGGATAGGTTTCCTAACTTAAATTTTACCAGAGCAGCAGCCGTACGGCCTACTCTTTACGATTCTCAACTGCCGAGGGATTTTTAACGTGGACAACTTGCACACGGGCCCTCTTATTTTTTCGCGCCTTTCCTAGAAGGTTAGGCATCCGATTTCACTACCCAGGAGATAGATTGGGGGGGGGGGGGGGGAGAGGAATGACATAATTAGGAACTACTGATTCTGAACAAAAAATGCCATCAATTATATTCCCAGTATTGGGAGCGAACCCGATAACTTTAGAATTATAGGCGGACGCCATACCTCTTAGACATAAATATAAAATGGGGAAGGGTAGATGATACGTAATAGTTTTGTCCGATACAGCTAGATATTCAGAATGTGTGTATTTCCTTTTTACAGTACACCATTCTCATATATTAAATTTTAATAAATTATCTTCAACGTCTAAATAAAAGTAGCATATAAAACAAATTATGTCATGAACCCCTTCAACTCCTTTTAGCGTACCGTTGGGGTCTGCGTACCACACTTTGGGAATCACTGCCGTGATAAATTAATAATGTATAACTCAGAAATAACAATGGATCGAGAAAGGATAAAGACATGAAAAATGTTTGGCGTGCGTTTTAAACCCAACTCGTACGACATCAGCACACAAACTCCCTGTCACGGATTACGTCCCCGCGACCAAGCTCTTTTCAGTAGTCCATCCATCAGTGGGGGGACTCAAGAGATCTACGCAATGGTGTCTACCTTCGCACAAGATTATCTTGGTCAGTTGTAAATAAATCTAGGATAATGACGCTTCTATTCAAGGTTCTCTTTTGAAGCCCCCTTTCAGAAGTCAAGAACAATGCTGGATAGGGTAGAGCACTATTAACTTTTATCTGATCCATCTCCTTTCATGAAGAATTAAGCAATGGTTTTATAAATATTTGCTCTATAGATGTAAATATATATCTAGATGTATATATATATTAAAGAGTCTTGCTCATACGTTTGCTTTCATACCTATAATGACTGAATCAACAATGATTGTTTTGTTTTAAAATAACATGCAACAAATTTAATAATCAATTAGTTTTTAACAGGTTAAAATAACGATGGAATGATGGTGAATTTTAGATGTATATAAAAAGTGTCTTCACTGAATTACAATTAACATGGTACATATATCTCACAAAATGATACTATACACTATTCTCTTCTAACTCTCTCTCAAGAGTTGCTACTTTGACGTTTAGCAGTGCAGTATGCCTCAGTCTCAAATTGTTAGACAATAAATATCAATTTTTGCTCGAAGTCCCATATGGTAATTCCGACGAATTTGCCAATGAAATCCAATGTCTATTCCGTCTCTCAAATAAAACCAATCCAATCTCTTTAGAACAAGGTGGGTCGGGGTGTTAAATCATTTATATCCCCTGTTTTAAATTATCAATTTTTAAAAATTGCAACGCATGACCTCTTTCACATGTGTCCGTAATACGTCCGATTGCCCTGTATGCAAACTCACAAACACATATGTGAACTCATTTCCTGTCTAAATGCCTTTCCCACCATAATCTCCCCAGACGGGTTATCTGTATTACTGCTACAGAAATGGGCCAGCGGAAGAGATTATCTCATTATCACATGTGTTTTCGCACACCTCTCAGACAGCTTTCTCAGACAGACAGAAATGAATTACGCCAAAGTCGCTATTCCTCTTCACGTTTATTGCCTGCATCAAAGGTGGCTAGACGTTATAAGTGATAAATGTATTATCCGCTGACCTGTTCAATTAGCTTTGTCATGCTATGATTCACATGGTGAAACGTAAATAAGTATGGGAGCGGCTTGGCAAAAAATGTAGGGCATAAATATGTCAAATAATAGGACGATCGGTGAGGAAATGAAGAAAAGGAGTGAGACTGCCGGGGAGGACAAAAGTTAGGAAATGTGCACAAATGATTTCGTCACACTCCCCAAAATAAAAAAACGCGAAGAAAAGAAACCGTTTACAATTTAAAGGACAATTAAATTAGTTTTTGTCTGACGCCGAAAGAAACTAATAAAATAGGCTGTTATAATTTTGTTTACTTATTTTTTTATTATTTACCTTTTGACGTATATCCAGGTTCAAGGTAAGTGAATGTCCGAGAGCAAGGTGGCTGGCTGGTGTGAAATATTCGTGAGAGTTAAGAAGGGTTTTAATATTTTGCATCATCATCATTATCATTATCTTCATCTTCTGTGTCATCATTTTCATCGTCGTCGTCTTCATTGTCATCATCATCATCATTATCAGTATTATCATCATCGTCATCATCTTAATCGCCTTGATCATCATCATCGTCATCTTCATCATCATCGTCGTCATCATCATAATCGTCATCATCATCGTAATTGTCGTCGTTGACATCATCATCGTCATCATCATCGTCGTCATTATCATCATCGACATCATCACCATCATCGTCGTCATCATCGTCGTCATCATCATCATTATCATCATCATCATCGTCTTCATCGTCATCACCACCACCATCATCATCATCGTCACCATCATCGTCATTATCATCGTCTTCATCATCATCATTATCATCACCACCACCATCATCGTCATCGTCATCATCAAGAACACTGAACCATCATCATTTTACTTATCACTCCCTATGGAGCATGGATTTTAAAAAAAAAGAAGTTATTTATCTTTATTTGGTAGTTGCTCAAATACAATGAAGCTCACACAACAAGCAGAAGTGAGAAGAAAACGTCATAAGCAGCTGAGCGCTGTCACCTCAGAGGCGCATTCCCATAGTCAGTTATGACTGAAGGGACTTTTATTATTATCATACTAGCAATAACCCGTCAGCATTGACAGGTTATTAATTATAGTGTGTTGTTTCTGTTACATGTATTACAGACGGTACTTTCACTATTGTGGTCATTTCATTGCAGGCGACCATCATTAGATAATTGTAGTGAAAATTATATGGATGTATTAAAATACGAAGACACGGAGTAACCTTACCTAAATGACATGTTGAGCAGTGATTATGATCTAATGGACAGTAAATTGACTAAATAACTAACATTTCTTTTATCACAACATGTATCGTAATTGTTCGTGCATCTTTTAAAATCTTACCCTGGTCGACTTACTGCCTCTGAGAAACCATGGTTGACTTACTGCTTCTGAGAACAACGTTTGAAGTTTAACGAAACTCCAGTTCATATACTGTTTATCAATCGTGTTGTTGGCTTCTTTCCATAATCAAACTGTTCATGCACACCTTCATTTGCGCACTTTTTCTATTTTCGGGAGAGTACATCTAAGAGGAAACAACACAATTACTGTCTAACTTTCAACTACAGTTGCACCCCCTTAGCTGTGGTTGAAAGTTAATATACTCTTTCGAAAATAGAAAAAAGTACGCAAATGACAGTGTGCAAAATGTGACTGACCGACCGAAGTACTTACGGCGGGAATTATGGGATTGAAGAATACATTAGTTACATAGGAATGAAGAAGCATTGTTAGTTTCTTCAAGGGAACAAGCTAATGGGCGTTCAAGATAATTTTCATTCAGAGCACACCGAAATGCGCACCGTTTCCGTATTTTCCCCCCAAAAATATGGTGCGGTTGTTCCTTCCTTCTCAAAAGTTGCGTCATTTCATACCAAGCAAGTTAGTTTTGTTAAGACGAACTTAAGATGCACAAGGAAGCCAATCTCAATAATTTCGGACTGGTGAAATTGGAATATGATAATCTGATGAAAATGGTCATCATTCTCTTGCAAATGTGTTCTTATTTTTTGAGTATAGACCAAGCTGATCTCATCATATTCGTGTACAATTTTGTTTTTTCATTGAAAAAACTTAAACACCCCCCTCATTTTTTTCAGTTAAAATAACACTGAAAATACAATTGGAAATTAAACAATTATCTTTAGTTTCGAGTTAAAAATGATTTTTATACGGAATGGGAATTTTTCTTCTTTTTTGAACACTCTCTGACGTGTACTTGAATATTTTCAAAGAAAACAGTTCTCAGCTGGAGGCTATTTATATCTCCGTAGAGTTTTTCCAGGAATAGTACTTGTGACGGCCATTTGTGCTTTCACTGTTCCTCATATGTTGGGCAACTTTGAAGAAGATGTTCGGTTGTCATTTTATCAGTGCCACGGTTGCACTCACTCATCGGTAGTTCTTATCTTTAGCTTGTTGATAATGATGGGAAGTTTTAAGAAAAATCATGTTTTCAGAATGAATTTGGCAACGTCTTATTGCAGTAGTACTCAGCGTGGGCCATACGACCCCCTTAGGGGCCATGTCATATTTCTGGGGGGGGGGGGGGGGCACAGTAAGATGGTACATTACCTTATTACAGCTAACAGCGATTATGAGGGGGCCACAGGGGTAATCGAGGCTCAGAAAGAGGGGCCACGAGCAAAACAAAAAAGGTTGAGAACTCCTGTCCTATTGTGTGGCTGTGGAACATGGAGCACAACTAAACCAACAACGAAGAAGTTACAAACTTTCATAAATGGGTGCTTGCATACAAAGGGAAGAATTCAAATCCTACGACAAGATCATCAATGTGGAACTGATGGCAAGAACCGGAAACCGGTGCCAGTGGAGCATGAGATGAGAAGAAGACGGTGGCAATTGATAGAACACACAAAGAATCGAGAAAACATTGTCGATGCATTACAAGACAACCCTTGTTCTAGAATTTACATCGAAAGAGAGGTCGAAAAACACTCGAAGAAAAGAACTGCAGACAAAAAATTAAAGGGGCGAAGAATACATCCAAAGGTCTTGAGCTGATGACACTGTACATGAGATCTTGGCATACGTTTGTAAAAGGCATATGCTGGCTTGGCGGGATGTAGGGTACTGAACAGATGAATAAATTGACAACTGTGTTTAAATACTGGTCGACAGCCGGATTTTTGAATGTCAACTGTACTACTACGCCTACGTAACACTCAATAATGAACGAAACCTGAGTCCTGTGAACAGTAAATAAATAAGTAAATAAATAAATAAAGGTAATTAACAAGCACTCGTTGGACATAAAGGAAAACATCAGACTACACAAAAGAAAATATAAGTGAGAGGCTTACCGGGGAATCGAACCTAGGATTAACCAAACTGTGCCGTCGCCTTGCTGTGAAAGTTTGGTTGGTACAACGAGTGCCTGTTATTTACCATGCAACAGTAGAAGGCCTGATTTTAAAGCACTGTTTAAGACCAAGAGTGTCTGATCTGGCTAAGCTGTTAGAGCGCTTTCCTCTCGCAACATTGTACCGGGGTTCGGGATCGAAACGTAGTAGCTTCCCGCCCCAGTCTATCTAGCTGTAAATGGTTGTCTGACTCTGCTCTTGAGTTAGTGAAGACAAAGGGAGCGAGGAACGAACGAACTTTATTTTCAAAGAGTTAAGAATTGGGCGCGCAGGCCTGTCTAACATTCTGCCCTTCCTCTCTCTCTCTCTCTCTCTCTCTCTCTCTCTCTCTCATCTTGGTTACTGGACCCTTTCAGGAAGGAACTTGGTCACCATACTTTATAAAGAAAGCTGGTCCTAGTAAGATAAAGTCTCTAACACTTCAATCCCATACGGCAACATCTGATATGGAACTATCTTTCCCTTTTTTTAAGACCAAGAAGCAGGGGGGATAACAGTATCATATTCATCCTACAACAGCAAGGGATATCATCAGCCTTTGCGACACACTTGACTCATGAACGTAAACATTATCTCCCTTTAACGTTTAATGGCAAGAGTGGGCCGGAAACGTAAAAGTAAGTAAGCAGAACATTCATCCTTGACTGCAGAGTAAAAGAGTTGTCTATGTTTTTATCGCCAGGTCTGTGTAACCAGCCATGAAGAACTGCTCCAGCATCGACAAGGAGGCCAGAGTTATCCTTTATCCAGTTGCAGTTCGAATCTGCGCCATAGAAAACTCCACCTTCACAACTATCTCTTCACCAGATCGAAGTTCGAGGTTCGACTCCGCACTAACACCAACAGCGGACATCATAGTCGGATGTTACCTCATCCTTATTGGTTAGTACATTTTGATTTCATGTTTCCATAGTTACAAGCGTGTCCATAGTTACTGCATAGTGATTGAAATGGCATTCCTTATTTTTAAAATCTTTATATCCTCATTTGTACTTCTTGGATATACACGAAACAAATGTGAGAACGAGAAACATTTGTTGCCAATTGACATTTGGAAAATACGTTTTTATTTTTGTATTTCCATAAACGAAATAGGCCTATAAATCTGATAAAATCTGTGGCCAATGAACTCATGTTACGAGAGAGCTAGCAAACAGTGTTGCCCGGTATGTAGTAACATCTTGAAGAGGTCGGATCTTACGTTGACCTGTAATGTTAATTAGAGACATAATTTTAAGTAATAAAATGACAATTAATTCTCTTTGTTTTGACGTTTGCTTTATTTAAATAAATGGGACATAAGTGAAAAAATAAACATATAAAAATTAGGAGCGACTTTTGAAAAATCACCTTGAATACTAGATCTTTCCCTATTAGGTCTGTACACGTTTCTGGAAACCTAGGAATTGGATCATATAATTAATGACTAATAAAAAAAAAAAAGGATCCCGTTACACACTCATTGAGGCATATTGGGAATATGGTGTTAGGCTTATATATTTTTGACCATCGACACACTAGGGGTGATGTGGTCAGCATCACGCCGGCCGCCTTAACCTTCCCAGAGTTGCTCTGGTACCCAATTCATGAGGCTGGGTCCCGGAGCCGTTTGCGGTCGAAAAAATACCACCTCAACTGGGGATCGAACCATGGACCACCGAGCCAGGAAGCCAGTGCACTAACCACTGTGCTATCGCGGCTCCAAATTACTACAAGCTCTTCCACATTACCAACACTTCCGTAGCAGTGCAACATTCCTTGGTCTTTCAAGTACCATGACAGTTGGCGTGGATGATCATGCCTGTCCACAACTTCTTGTCTATTTATCGATTATATTGTTGACTTCTTTCCATACCACGATGTCAAACTGTCCAGTATTTTCTCTCTGTGTCGTGCTCTATCTCTTTTCCCATCAATCTTTCCTGTTGTCACGATATATTCCAGCATTCTTGTTCTCAAAACATGCCCAAAGAAAGCGGCTCGCTTCTTTTTAATATGAAGACTAAGCTTTCTTTGCATAGTGTGTCGTGAAGTGACGTCTGTATCACAACACGAATTCTAAGTAACTCTGACCACACCGCGCGCCATACATTGTAAGAACTGCATGATATCCAGTCCAATCAGAACGCTCAGTTATGCAGTGTTTACTACAGCCTTGGATAATAAAAATGGAAGTCAAATCTGTGCAACCTAGTATCGGAAGACAATTTACTACATCAAAATGAAAGAAGTACCACAAGGAACAAGTATACAAAACGATACTGGGAATGTTGTTCTACCCGTATGTACAATAACTTTTATAAATACTAATATAGGACGGGAGAAACCTCTGGTTGAATGCATTTGAAGCTTCAGGTTAGTCCTTAATTTAGCTGTTTAAATTATGCATAGAATAAAATGCACTTATGAGACTAAAAGATTATAAGATAGAAATATAAAGAATAATTCAGGGTATAATTTAAGCTTTGGATGAATACAATCGCTCCAGGAATAACAGAAATAATAAAAAAAGTAGTTTTCTTGATTTGAACAATAGGCAAATTTTACCAATATTTTCGGACCTTGAAACACATTGGTACTGGAAACCACCTCCGACGGGCGAGGTCACTCTATAAATAGTGCGTGCCTAATAGAATCAGGTCAGTCACAATATTTGAATCGACAGCGAGCGGCAAAAGAAAGCCTGTGTTAATGCAAGTGTTTTGCTATCTGTACCTAAAAGCAGATCTTAAATAACCATTAACGGCTCGTCTGTGTATATGCCTGAGAGTAAGAACGAATCTATATATATATATATATATATATATATATATATATATATATATATATATATATATATATATATATATATATAATTATGTGTAATTATAGTGAGTAATCCACCGGTACGATAAGAAGTGTATAGATGTGTTCGAAAATTTACAGTGTGTTGCTGGTGAAATTTACAGGCTTGTGTGTAATTCTAGAGGCAAAGCCAGCCTTCGGAAATATTCAAAAATATTGAGAATGATGGCCAAGTGTGTCTGTAGGTTTGGAAACGTGTTAAAAGAAGTATTTCTTAAATGGAATGACACAAATACCAGGAACATAAGGAAGGATGAAAGGAATTGGATCACTGTATAGTTTGATATGTTACTTAGTAGTTTTATTCACGACCAAATTATTGTATGGAGGTGTGACAGTGGTGACTGGTTACGAGCATCAAATAACCATATGTTACAGCCGGTCGCGGGACCAAATAATAATATGTCGCCGCTGGGAACGGCTCCAAATAACAATATATGTAACCGTGGGGGCTGGTTACTGCATCCAAATAATCTTATGTGACTGTTATAACAATCTGTCCAGGTGGTACATATTTCATCTGAGTTTATTGATATTGCATTGCCTAGTGTTCTTAGTGTTTACTGGTTTACTTATATATCTTGTGGGTGGTAACTGGCGACTGCCAGAGGTGGAGTTACCCAAATGAATGTTGGTTCAAGACCAGGTCCTTACTACTCACGTAAGTTGTCAGTGATCATTTGTATCTTCCTAGTGCTTCCATACATGAATAAGTAACAGCAATAAGTCATGGAACATCGTTTATTAGTAGACTAAAAGGCAATGTGCATACACGACTCAATAACCTGGCTATCAGCGACCAGAACGCCTGTGGGTTACATGAATCGTAAGGTCTCTGCAAAAGGACATCAACATAACAACATGTCTGCTTGACCCTGCTAAAAATGTCGATAGGCTTTTGCCTTGGGTTGCAATATACATTTCATAGCAGACTAATCGTTCTAATAGAAAAAAATGGTTGTTATACAAACCGGGTGAACACATCCCACAAAACTAGAAAAACAGTCTCCTCAAATAACATACTGGTGAAAAACATTGAAACTTTCAGTGGTCAGGCATTTCCTCGACCAAAGGTTAACTACACAACCTTTAAAACCCGGCCCGCACTAAGGCTGAAACACGTCTACCTCACTTAACAGTGAATCCCGTGACTGAACTGTGTTCTGACCGCGGTAGTCAAAAATAGCCATCGACGATCTCATTGGTCACGCTCGACCAGTGATGTCTTGTTTGCAACCAATCTTGCTCAAGTTCTTTTACTACTGTTACAAATACAGTTAACGTGTTATCTTACGTTAACTAAAGCCAGCCGGTGACATACGTCCTGGGGCTACAAAAATGTATCCTAACGGGAGACATTGTAATTCTATCAAAACCCAAAAAACTATATACATAGCAAACTCAAATATAACCAAAAACATAAAACAAAATATCATGTCAAAACAATCATGTCAGTATAAATACAGCATAGACCTATAAAAAATCAATGGGTCTAATAATATAAACATTTTATGAAAGGACTATATTGGATAGCATGTCAGGACAGTGGACATAGGTTGCGGAGTAGGAAGAGCCTGAAATGGAATAGCTCCAGGGATATCGTAGTTCCTATCAACAGGAATCTCGATAAGTGCGATACTTATATCCTAGAAATATGACAAAGGATGATAGCGAATAAACAACTTAATAGTAGAGTTCATCTGAAATGTCTGAAGGGAAGAGTGACGACAACTGGTTGAAATCTATAGCTCTGAATAGACGTCAAACTGGACAATATTCCATGGTACAATGTACCATAGTTAGTACAGAATCATTCATACAAAACATCAATTAAACATCAAAATGTTTTACCAATATGATACAATGGCTGACATATCAAAAAAAAAATCAACAGTATTAGTAATACCATCAACAGCATTGCAACGCAAAAGTAAATGCATAATGGGTGCGTGCGTGGTTAATTGCAATAGCATAAGTGAAGATGTCGTATGTTGCAAGGGGTGCGAGCGAGAAGTAGCAACATATGATATGTGAGATGGAATAGGTGTATGAATGTTATGTATCCAATATAATGCAAACGTACGAGGGGCGTTCATAAAGTAATGCACCACATCGTTTTTCTCAGGAGCTGTTTATTCAAAAAGCATGAAATTTATACACAATATACATGGATATGTCATGTAAACATCGGTTTTATTCAACATAATCCCCATCAACTTGTACGGCTTTATGCCAGCGCGAAACAAGTGCATGTATTCCTAGCCCGTACCAGATTTTGTCTTGATCATGTAGCCATTTCTTCGCTGCATGAATCACTCCTTCATCATCTTCAAACCTTGTCCCACGGAGTGCATCTTTAAGTGGACAAAATAGATGAAAATCAGAGGGTGCCAAATCTTGGTGATTGCGGATGATGCCACTCCATTGACTGTCTTTTTGTCTCAGGTTCAAAATGATGTGCCCAGGTTTCGTCACCTGTAACGATCTTAGCCAAAAGGTTCTCTCCATCAGCATTGAAACGCTCCAACAATTCAGAATAAATTGCTTTCCTTTGCAATCGGTGGTCATTTGTAAGACTTCGAGGAACCCATCTTGCGCAAACCTTAGAAAATCCGAGAATTTTTATAACTGCATTTGCACTACCAATGCTGACTGACAGCTGTAAGGCCAATTGTTGAGTAAAGATTTGCCTATCAGTAAGAATAATGCCCTCAGCGCATTTCAACATTTCTGCGTTGGTGGCTGTGGCAGGACGTCCACAGCGCGACCGATCAAGCAGCTCCGTATCTCCACTTCCTGATTCTTTGTTTCTCTGAACCCAGCGACTGACTGTACTCCTGTCGACTGCAAAACTTCCATACACATCACATAGACGCTTGTGAATATTCACAACAGTTTCCTTCTCTGCAACGAGAAATTCTATCACAATTCGCTGTTTATAACGCATGTTGCTAACACGCTCCATTTCAACGGTTTAGGGCAGCCGTATTATTTGGCCGGTTGCAGTGCAATTTGAAACACACAATTGGCACATGCCATATTTGCAGTGTGCAAAATGCCATGCTTCTATCTTCATTATTAGCTGAGAAAAACGACGTGGTGTATTACTTTCTGAACGCCCCTCGTATTATCAATAACCATTAAAGGAATGTGCACTAGTACCAAAAGCATCGTGCAAAGATAAAACATTGTGAACCTTGAGCAATGCTCTACATAATGTATGTGGGAGTATAGATGATATCTGTGTAAAGAGGAGCTGAAGGTCCGTGTAAGGTAATAGTGTAAATAGTAAATGATGTGTACATAATGAGTCTATGTGGCTTTCAAAAGTAGTGATAGTGTGACATGAAAAAAATACATCTCTGTTCTTATCCGTAATACATAACACATAGAAAAAAAAATAATATCGTCCAAACCTATCAGTACGTTGAGTAGCATCATGCAACTCAAAAATAACAAAATCCAAAAAGAATTACAAGTTATGTAATAATACCTGCTACAAAAAAGTGTTGTTTACAATTGTGAGGCTGGCGTTAAAAAAATGATAGATGAGCTGTTGATTTGCAGCTATAGTCCACACTTGTGAAGTGAGACTATTAATATTCACCTCTGTGAACGTTCCAAATAAAAAAGTTGGAGAGCATGTCCTACAAAAGGAACGATAGCTCTGCGCTATCTATGTACATTACATAGATCCTGAAATCTAGTTTGCAATGCAGTGAGAGTCTGTCATAACCGTATTAAATCTCTATGTGTGTGACGGGTTGGTTGGTGTGTTTGCTGCTGTTCCTTCGTTCTTCTATTATTGATTGAAGAGTAACGTCACTCTCTAGACGTAGTGAATGTTTGGTATTGATGGTTAGCTCTGACCATCAGAACATCCCTTCGACGTTCTGATTTGCATATTATATATTAGTTAATTTCCCTTGTGGGAGAGCTATCGTGCTGGAAAACGTAAACATTAACAGCTGTGAACCAAACCCGAAACGTAAGTAAAAGATCAAGCCTTCTGTTCTGAGTCCACATGTATTGAGGTTCATACAAAAGACGATATCCGACATTCACAAAAACTTCATGTACAGTTCAGCATAACAATGAATTCCAAATAATATCAGTAAGTATCCGTCCGTGTCAAAACAATATGTCAGATGAACATCGTGGCTATATACGTGCGCTGTTGTAGTCAATAGCCAGAAATGAGCGCATGAGTTCTTGACAGCTACAATTTGAATCATAATGCGATTCTCCTTCCATAATTTAATTTAATTTATTTAATCTCATACTTAGATTAATATCCGAACTGACCCTGAGTTCTACATTGATTCATATATATAATATAGGCTATATACTAAGCCTTTTTCCTTGGAAGAAATATAAGACACGACTTTCTTGCTTGACGGATAGCGTAACAAGGGCAATGTAACCAAGTCACCCAGCGTGACCTTCCCAACGCGAATGCGTCATAATCTCCGCATATATTTCGCGTTCAGTATACCGTAAAATATCGACCTATTCTATAAATGTTAATGACCCCTAAACGTTGCGCACGGCTAAACCCCAGCAGACGCCGTCATTTAAAATAACACCGTAACAGATTTCCTGTCAGACGGGGGAAAAAAAAATCTATTAGATAGATTTTTTTTGAATAATATTAATCAAATTATCAAAAATTTAACAAAACCCGACGTATGACCTACGATGTTCTATCTAGAACAGTGTCGCGGTCATGTCAGTAATATCTTATAATAAAATCAACGTCATATCATACATATAACTTATATTAAACAAGGAAATGTCACTTCACTGTCACTAACTAATTAACTAATTAATTTGTTGTATGTATCGACTAACTAATAATGTGAGGTGTTATTAAAATTATTCTAACTAATTAAAATTAAAATAATTAATTGTAATATGTACGTATGGTACTAACTAATTAATACGATATATGACCATCGTCTTTTCCTTATATAGTCGGAGACATATTTCTGCCTAGAGTCTTCTCTTATTTGTCGATTAGTCTTGAATTCTTTCCAACTGATGTTCATGAGTTTTCTAAGACATTTGTTCTCGAATGTATTCAGCTTGTTCTCCAATGATTTTGTTATTTTCCAACTCTCACAGCCGTATGTTAACACTGAGATAACATTTGAATTAAACAGACGAAGCTTGGTATGTATATTCAATGATCGTAATTTCCAAATGTTAGATAATCTATTGAAAGGCGCTAGCTGCCAAAGCAATTCTAGTATGGATTTCTCTTGTTGTGTCACCATCCTGAGTCATTTTACTGCCTAAATAATTGAAACTTTCAACTTTCTGTAGTTTTTCCCCGTTCAAGATGATATCAAAGGTCTCGTTAGAAAAGTTCATAGCTTTAGTTTTAGAGGCATTTATTTGGAGACCAATTTTAACCGAGAGATGACACAAATTATTTATTGCTTCTTGGGATTGTCTTGGTGTTGAACTTAAGAATGCTACATCATCTGCGAAATCCAGGTCCCCCAGGAATTTTCCATTTGTCCATTTTATACCCAATTGTTCATTGTGGGTATAGTTTCTCATAACCCAATCAATAGCTATTCCAAAAAGTAGTGGTGACATAATACAGCCTTGTTTCACCCCTGTTTCTACTGTAAACCATTCTGTATTCCCTTTATTTGTTCTAACACAACATCTTGCATTGTCATATAGCGCTTTGATTATATTCACATATTTTGTTGGAAAACCATAGATTGTAAGTATCTTCCACAATGATGGGCGGTGTAGACTATCAAAGGCTTTTTGAAAATCGACGAAGGTGATAATAAGTGGCGATTGCCTTTCCACTGATTCTTCTATAATTGTTCTTAGTGTAAATATTTGATCAATACATGATCGTTTCGGCCTGAAACCCGCTTGTTCTTCTCTGATCTTTTCGTCAGCATGCAATTTAAGTCTTTCTAACATCATGCAACATAATAATTTTCCAGGTACTGATAATAGAGATATACCACGCCAGTTATTACAGTCTGATAGATCACCTTTCTTCGGTAACTTTACAATAATACTGTCTTTCCATTGTTGTGGTGGTTGTTCTTCTCTCCATACTTCATTTATAATATCTAAAATTCTCAAGAGGTTGTTGTCATTAACTGCTTTAATCATTTCCCCTGAAATTTCGTCAACTCCAGCAGCTTTAAAATTTTTTAAATCTTTTAACGGCTTGTTTGATCTCGTCCAGCGTGAATTCATCGCAAGTTATTGGCAAGGTGGTTGTGGATGTTCCATTATTAAAATCAGGTGTTACTGTTGGTGGTGGTCTGTTTAGCACCTCCATGAAGTGCTCAGCCCATCTCTTCATTTGTTCTTTTTCTGTTGGTATTGAATTCCCTAATTTACCTTTAACAGGTGTTTCCATAGCAGTAGGCTGGTGACATAGTTGTTTTGTAATTTGATAAAAACACCTACTATTACCAGTTCTTGCAGCATTTTCAGCTTCTACGGCCAGTTCATTGATGAAATGTCTTTTATCTCTTCGAGTTTTTGTCTTCACTTCTTTATTTAACAAGTTATAAGTTAGTTTGCAAGATTCAACTGCATTATGTGTACTTGCCGCTAGTTCAGTAGTTTAAGTTTTGCTGTTTTCCTTTCTTGTATTTTATCCCAAGTATCTTCTCTCATCCATTTTTTCTTTTTATGTACTAGGTATCCGGTGGTCGCTACAGCTGCTTCTGTCATTGCTGTTCTCAGTTGTTCCCATTTAGTATCGATTGTCTTGGTGGTGATATCGTTGTTAAATTTGCCTAAAGCATCGAAATAGTTGTTCATTTTGACATTATATTCCTTCTTTATATCATTTGATTGCAGTCTGTGTACATCTATTCTTCTATTTTTATTCGGTTGGTATAACTTCTTCAGTTTAATTATCATTTTAGCTATGCAGAGGTTATGATCGCTTCCGATCTCTGCACCTCTGTATGCTCTGACGTCTTGAACTGATGAGCGAAATTTAGCGCTTATGCAGAAGTGATCTATCTGGTTCTTAGTTCTGCCATCAGGTGAATTCCATGTTATCTTGTGGATATTCTTATGTGGAAAGATGGTGTCTGCCACAACGAGGTTTGATATTTCACAAAGTTCTAGAAGTCTTTCGCCATTTTGATTCATACAGCCTATGCCATGAGTACCGAGATATCTTTGTACTCCATCGTTGTTGTCACCTACTTTGGCGTTAAAATCACCCATGACTGCTATTATGTCATGCTTGGGTATTGTGTTGATGGTACTTAGAAGTGCTTCATAGAAGTCATCTTTTGTGGTATCAAGAGCGTCGTTAGTTGGTGCATAACATTGTACAATTGAGAGCTTGAAAAATCGTGTCTGAAATCTAGCTAATATTAGCCTCTCATTGATAGGTACCCAGCTGATAAGCGATGCTGCTGCTTTCTGTGTCATTAAGATGGCTACTCCCTCTGTGTGACGATTATCATTACTACCAGAGTATATAATTTGCTTTTTTTCTTCTGAAATATATTTTATGCCCTTCCCCGTCCATCTACACTCGCTGACACCCATAGATACCTAATTAAATTAACGCAATCAGAAGAAAAGAACAGAAAAAATTCATACATTTTAACTATAAATATGAAATGTCATAATCTAATATCTATTACCTTAATAATTACACTAATTAAAAGGTTTAATTGGTGTGATATTATTTTGTTTCATCTTTTCTTAGTATATTTTATTTTTTTATGTCATCACACTTTAACTTTATTTTATTATATATTAATTTAATAACTAGAAAATTTAACAATATCGGACATGAAGATCCAATCGTTGTTACCTCCTATTGACTTGTATGAAAGTTCATTAAGACACAAGGTTCATATTATCGAATTATGATATGATTATCCAATCATCGTTAGTTCCTTTATTAAACTTTGAACGTAATTTGAATAAGTCATCACCGTATCTGTCCCTTCTACATCAGAGATTGTTCCTTTTTAACAGTTTTCAATCGAAATGAGTGATACGCAAAGTGGAAGTGAAGTCCAAATTTTCAAACGATCCGTAAAACTTGATATTTTGATCACAATAGTTTATTTCGAAATGTCCTTATTTAAGTAGGAAGTCCAACTGAAGTGTTGTATATTCTGACGTGACATTAATAACGTTCATTGTAAATGTAATGCTTGATTAGTCAGAAAAATTTTCTTGAAATAGTAATATTCATTCAGAATCCGTAGGATGTCTGGACAACGTATCGGCTATGACGTTCTCAGTTCCTGGTATCGACTGTATTTCGAACTCATATGGTTGCAACGCAATAGAAAATCGTGCAAGCTTTGGACTTTTATGGTTTGAACGACGTAATGCTGCCACAGATTTCTGATCAGTCTGGATCAGAAATGGAGATCCCAGCAAAAATTTTTCTAGTTTGGTAATTGCCCAGATTACGGCGAGCAATTCTCTGTCTACAGTCGAATATTTAGTCTCCGGAGGTTTCAGCTTGCGTGAGATATAAAGTACAGGGTGAAGGACATCATCATGATATTGGAGTAGACAAGCCCCGAGTCCGTAATTACTCGCATCTGTACGTAGAACAAACTTTTTAGAGGCATCTGATAATCTTAAAACAGGTGGGCATGAAAAAATGTTCATGATAGTGCGAAAAGTTTTGTCACATTCGTCTGTCCAATTTATCCTTAATGGCATGTTCTTCTTTAATAACGATGACAGGACAGCCGTGATGGATGATAAGTGAGGTACAAATCTGCTATAGTATTGGATTAACCCTAACAGACTCCTAACCTGTTTCTTCGTTTGAGGAACAGATAAATTTAATATTTTAGAAACCGTACTGGGAATTGTTTGGATACGTCCTGATCCAATAATGTGCCCCAGGAATGTTATCTCATTACACGCTATTTGAATTTTAGTTGGTTTAGCGGTTAAATGGTTATCCCGCAATATTTCCAAAACTGATTTAAGACCCAAAAAATGTTCCTCAAATGATGAACTAAACAAACATATGTCGTCAATGTAGGTAATTATATCTGATCTACCTGCTAAAATTTTTCGCATCATGCGAATAAAGGTAGCTGGAGCATTCATTAGCCCAAAAGGCATCACGTTCCACTGGTAAAGACCTTGTGGAGTTGAGAATGCTGTGTAGTATTTGGCTCTTTCGGTTAGTGGAATCTGCCAATAACCTTTGGTTAAGTCAATTTTAGTGAAAAGTGTAGCATTGGATAGACGAGGAAGTAAATCGTCAAGGATAGGATGTGGTTCGCTATCAGGTACTGTCTGCGCATTAAGTTTCCTATAGTCAACACATAAACGTATGTTGTTGTCCTTTTTCCGGACAATGACTAAAGGAGAAGAAAATGGAGATGTACTAGTCTCAATAATACCTAATGATATCATCTGTTCGAGTTCCTGAGATGTCTTACTCAGAAAATGTAGAGGTACAGAATAAGGATGAACACGAATTGGTGTATCATCGTTAAGAATAATATCGTGACTAATTACAGATGTGCAACCCGGTACATCCGTTAACACATCTGGGAAAGATTGTAGAAGATCAGCAATGCGTTGATGCTGTTGCGGTGTAACCGTAGAAGAAATGGTCACATCACGCCAAGATTCAGTAGATTGGACAATAAGTACAGGTAAAGGCATCTGCACTTCAGGAAAAGAAGATTCTTCCTCCTGTATAACAGATAGATTAGAATAATGACAAGTAGATACAGTATTGTCATCTAGTTCATGAAAAATTGACTGTAAGTGTATAGGACGTGTATGAAATTGCTTGAGCATATTAATATGGAATATCTTTCTGTGTCCCTTGATATCTAAGACGTAATCAACGTCTGAAATTTTATCAGTAACTTTATAAGGACCAGTCCATGAGATCAATAACTTATTGTTATTATGAGGGAGTAATACATAAGCCTCATCGCCTGGGAATAATTGGCGTAATCGTCTAGATCGATTTTGTATAGATCGAGTGTTAGCTTTTGCAGCCTCAGAAGAAGCTGTTGCCAATTGGCAAGACTCAATAATATTATTCCGAAGATTAATCACATACTCATAAGATGACTGAGTGTCCTGAGTCATCTCTGCATCAATTAATAAATCTTTTATCAGTCCCATAGGACCTCTCGGAGGGGCACCAAAAACTAACTCAAAGGGAGAGAAGCCAGTTTGTTCATGTGGCACCTCTCGGTAAGCAAACAGGACAGCTGGGAGTGCTCTGTCCCAGTCCTGAGGGTGTTTAACAGTAACCTTATGTAAAAGTTGCTTAAGCGTACGGTTAAGTCTTTCAACTGCACCGTTACTCATGGGATGATAAATGCTACTCAAATTTCTATCAATGTTCCAGGTTTTCATTACTTCCTTCATGGTATCGGATATAAACTGCGACCCATGGTCAGATAATAATTTTCTAGGAAACCCTATTCTAGAAAAAATTAGATGTAATGCATCAGCTACATCTGTGGTAGTGGTGGTCTTCAATGGAATGGCTTCTGGCCATCGTGTGCATAAATCAATGCACGTGAGAACAAATCTATGTCCTCTCGCAGATGGTAGAAGTGGACCAATTATATCTATGGCCATCTTGTCAAAAGGTCGTACTGAGATATCGCAAGCCTGAATAGGCGCCGTGTGAAAAGCTCCACGTGCTTTCACTTCCTGGCACGTAGTACAAGAACGTACATACTGCGAAATATCCCGTGATACTCCTGGCCAAAAGAATGAAGACAATACTCGAGATCGTGTTCGAGTATATCCCATATGTCCTGCACACTGCGAATCATGCGCGTGTTGAAGAATGTACCGTCTAAAAGCAGCCGGTACCATCACTTGTTGTTTTACCTGTGATTTATCACTAAAACATCTAATCAGTATATTATTTTTAATAATAAACCAATGTTTGTTATTATTACCTGATGTTAAATTATCAACCTTATTAACTAGGTTAAAAAATTTATTTAAAGATTTGTCATTTTTTTGTTTGTTTGCAAATGATTCTCTGTCAATAGGTGAATTGACCTCAATATCCTCCTGTTTCTCTGCATCCATCTTATTATCATTGACACTTTCCATGAGCATAGTCTGAGCTCTAGTCGTCACGGCGTTTCCAGTGCATAGATTGTGTCTCTCCCATTCAATAATATCTTCTGGTGAACAATCCTTGCTGCCGTGTATGCGACCCACCATAAGGTCTGCAATCGGCTTTTTCAGCATGCATACCTTCACGTTCCCTGTGAAAAAAGGTGTTTTAACATGGATAATAGCTGTGGGGTAAAACTCAATAGTTCCCCCCAAAAGTCATGCAACGGACATATTCCCCCGTTGCACAGCTAGGATGTACCAGCGACTGTCGCACTCCAATGGTTGTGGACCCCGAATCTCTCAATACAGAAACTATAGAACCGTTAACTATCCCTCTGTTAAAAAATCAGAGAGCCTGTTCCATCATTGGCTGCAAGACCTACTTCTGGTGGAATGTGTCCGCAGTTTAGCACTGTCTCCTTTGCCTTCTGAAAAATAAGATTGCATTGTGGGCAACTATTCGCCACGTTATAATTTATAGCAAAGCATGCAGCAGAAGAATGCATTGTATTATCGTTAGGTGGAACCTGAACCTTAGGGGTGATATCATTTGTAACTGCTGCCCCGGTATTATGGTTATAATGTGAAGATCCACGAGAATGAGAACGATTACGAGAATAATTAGTTGAATTATCCCGTTGTCGTCTATTGTAATTGTTATCTCGATGTCTCGAGTTATAATTATCGCTATTCTTCCAATTGTTACCATTATTATATTGATATGACCGATTATAACTTGAGTTACGTGGATTACTGTTGTATCTTGACTGAGGTGAATAATTTCTGTTTTGTTGTCTTCCTCTATTAAAGTTATTGTTAAAGTTATTCTGTCCCTTATGATGAAAATTAATGTCATAGTTTCCTTTGAACCTACCTCTGTCTACACTGTGTGTTCTTGGTTTGTTATTACTATGATATGCCATATTGGAGGCTACAGGAAGAGGTTCTCTTATCAACGAGCCAGAAATATTAGCATTCGGATGAGCTGTGCAGTAATTTAAAGAAATTTTTTTCTAACTCATCAATAGTTTCTAGTTTTCTTTCTTGCAGATAAGCAAAGAATGGTGGGCTGACAGAAGATAATACTTTATCCCTCAATAACAAATCGACTAACTTGTCGTAAGATTTGTTGACACCTGCTAGTTCAACCCATCTGTTAAAAGTATTGCGTATGTTAGCAATAAATCCTGTAAAATCTTTATTATTATCTGGCAACAAACTTTTGAAACGTAATCTACATGCCTCTTCGTTCAAGTGGAAACGACGTAATAACAAAGTCTTAATGGCCTCATAGTCTGTGGCTAATGTAGGATCAATATTTTGTGCTGCACTTGCAGGTTCGCCATCCAGAAATTCCTTAAGTTTAAGTGCCCATGCAGTTTTGTCAAGGTTATTGACCTTACATATATCCTCAAAGCGCGCCAGCCATGATGATAGGTCGTCCACGTGTAATTTGAAAGGTGGTAGCTTAAAGTAATAATTGCCCTTAAGTCGGTTGGATGAAGATCCCGATTGAGCATTATCATTTTGGCTTGCTGCAGCACTATGTGAATTAAGTTTTGCTGTTTCCAATTTAAGCCGTTGCAATTCCATTTCTTGCTGCAGTATGATTTCCTGTCGTTTCAATTTATTCTCTTCTTCAATCCGTAGGATTTCATCTCTTGCCATCTTTCTTTCTTCTTCTTGTCTTAATTCTGCTTTCTTTTCAGCCTCTTTTCTTTCAAGTTCTTCCATTTCTGCCTTAGCAACAGCTTTCCTTTCCTCCTCTTCTGCCTTATATTTTGTAAATTCAGCCAATGCATAAGCCTCGAGAAGTTCTCCTTTTTTTCCAAAATCCTTACCATTTTTAATAAAATAGTCTAAGTTAAGCATCTTGAAGTTAATTTATTTAAGTATTCAGTTACTTATGTCTTGTAATCACCACTAGAATCTATGTCGATAATTATAATTACTCAACGAATGAATAATTAATATAAGAAATTGCAGTATTCCCGTACTGTTATTTATAAGTTCAACAAATCTATAATATTTTGTAAAAATATCTATATATATATATAAATATATATTATATATATAGTTAGTTATATAATATATATATATATATGCCCGAAATTATATCATGCACTTAATATTAATATTCAATAATTATAGGTATTATTCCTAAATAATTATGTTATTTAATCTTAATTGTCACCAAGTTCCCACTGTAGTACTGCGAAAGTGTACTAATTAATATTTAATATGTCTTAATATGTTATAAAGTTATAATAATTAATCATAGTATATTATGTCATAATCATGAGCTATAAAGTGCATTGCCCATTTCTTGTACCATCACTGCAAATTGGTGCAAAGTCCCTAATTCCTCTTTAAAACTCATAAAAATTTAATCATATTAATCTATACTCTTATTAATGAATAAATTATAGCATTAATATTAAATTATAAAGGGATGAAATGAAGACAAACAATACAATGGGTTAACCAAGGATTACAGAACATTATTAACATACAACAAAGACATTTTCACAATAAAAATGCATTTACAACTAAGTTGACTAGACCGGAAGTGAGAATCAAAGAATGAACTGAATAGATAATTAAACTGCGTACACAACAATTAGTGACGTATACATGGACTCATTAATGGTTGTACAACAAAAATATAAACTGAAAGATAGTAAGGTCAGAAAAAACACGATAGATTACAAACATTGTTAAAGAACTGAATAAAAATTAGAACCAAATACACTAGAATACCACAGTTATAACACGACTATACACCTAACATGCAAGGTGAATTAATGCAAGTCCGAACGACACGATCACCGATAATGTATTCGACGCGTTCTTCGCGAAATGCTATTAATTCACGGCCTTAAGAACAATTACAATCAATTCGTAGCATCCAAGGAGCCATAGAACTGATTATAATTCGCCGCCCATCCATACCCGCTACATGTAAAAGGACAGAAACAATATTTAACATGGCTACCAAAAAAAAAGAACATGGCGTTATCGGACAAACAGGACGAAATATGGTAACGTTTAAAATCAGTTACTTATCTTTTTTTGGCAGTAATACAGTACATTATCTGCTTCGCCAACAAACTCGCGAGCTTGTTTGAAACATTGAAGACATTAGTAATACGTTTCATTTGCTGTTTGAGAGCTCCAAATAAATTTTTTTGAAGGACATTGAATGTTGCTGACTTTTGCAACCGTTCGTACTGTTGTCAAGGGCATGACGTCACCGGTGTTTTTGCATAATAATGTCCATTTCGGCTCGAAAGGAAAAATGTCTTATTTTTTTGAGGTTCGCTCTTTTGAAAATTTCAAGACCACTAATGGCCACCAGTTGTGACGGGTTGGTTGGTGTGTTTGCTGCTGTTCCTTCGTTCTTCTATTATTGATTGAAGAGTAACGTCACTCTCTAGACGTAGTTAATGTTTGGTATTGATGGTTAGCTCTGACCATCAGAACATCCCTTCGACGTTCTGATTTGCATATTATATATTAGTTGATTTCCCTTGTGGGAGAGCTATCGTGCTGGAAAACGTAAACATTAACAGCTGTGAACCAAACCCGAAACGTAAGTAAAAGATCAAGCCTTCTGTTCTGAGTCCACATGTATTGAGGTTCATACAAAAGACGATATCCGACATTCACAAAAACTTCATGTACAGTTCAGCATAACAATGAATTCCAAATAATATCAGCAAGTATCCGTCCGTGTCAAAACAATATGTCAGATGAACATCGTGGCTATATACGTGCGCTGTTGTAGTCAACAGCCAGAAATGAGCGCATGAGTTCTTGACAGCTACAATTTGAATCATAATGCGATTCTCCTTCCATAATTTAATTTAATTTATTTAATCTCATACTTAGATTAATATCCGAACTGACCCTGAGTTCTACATTGATTCATATATATAATATAGGCTATATACTAAGCCTTTTTCCTTGGAAGAAATACAAGACACGACTTTCTTGCTTGACGGATAGCGTAACAAGGGCAATGTAACCAAGTTACCCAGCGTGACCTTCCCAACGCGAATGCGTCATAATCTCCGCATATATTTCGCGTTCAGTATACCGTAAAATATCGACCTATTCTATAAATGTTAATGACCCCTAAACGTTGCGCACGGCTAAACCCCAGCAGACGCCGTCATTTAAAATAACACCGTAACAATGTGACATGGCCAAAACAAAACAAAAAATCAACGTAAGGAATAATATACAATCTACTATAAAGCTGCGTAGTCGCAGTAATATACTATTCAATCATAACAAAAGAATGTAATATGTCTTGGAACTCTGTTCATAATGGTTCCAGGGAGGCGACTACAGTAATAGTCCATGTGGAAGAGGCGTCGGAGACATCTTTGACTTTCTCCAATAATCCCAGTAGTCGGCTGTACGTCTGAGTGCGGACGACTATCTCAAACTGCAAGGCTAAGGGAAGAAAGGGGCCAACCATTGTCAACCTGTAATAGAAAAAAATGTATTGCATAAAGTTAGTGCTTGTCAATTAACATTTGTGCCATTTCCAAAAAGGCAATTTCCTTCGATGACAGGCGCTGATCGTACGTATGTCCTTTAGGATGGGAAGCAGTTGCTGTGAAATGAGCAACGGGACGATTAGCAGTACATGGTTCAGTACTGTCTTGACGGTTGGAATGCATAGAACGCCGCTTCTTGCGAATATGTACACGAACATGTTCATGTGAGCGACGAATCAACTTTGCTAAAGGGACGGAGTCGTCAGATGATGATGAATACTGGCGTTTAATGGCTGTTCTGGAATATGTTTCCATGGGAACAATATAGGAATCATCATCAGAGGCTACAAGATGTGTTGTCTGGTCAGGCGTAATGTCTTTCCATGAGTTTTCTGTGATGGTTGCCGAAGAATCCGAATGTACAGTTGATGAATGTGGTGGATCAGTAACTGTGGATGGCACCAAACCAGAGTATTCATCGTTTGGAGGTGTATCCTCTGTTCGTGGTTCATTGTCATGGAGTAAACGGTCGTTGCGGTGTTGGATCCGTTGTTGGAGCTCTTGTAATGGAATGTCATCCTCTTCAGATGAGTTATCTCGTTCGCGTCGATATCGTTCTATCGTATCTCTGACTAACGTGGGGGCAGTTGGTTGTGGTGACATGTCATCAATGCTAGAGGCAAGTGAGGTGGAGGACGAATAATTGCAAAGGGTGGATTTCCTGACATGTCGTGAGGAGCGAAGTTGTGGAATTTAAACAGGTCGGTGATCATCTAATTTCATTTGAGAAACGTGAGCTTCCATAGTAACATTCTGTCTCTCAAGCCATAGGATATAATCTGTAGGAGCAATCTGTTCGAAGAATTTGTAACCATTACCAAGCTTTTCTGCCGCTAACCAATCATCAACAGTCTTATACGTTTTCTTCTTGATTACACTTCTGTTTTCTTTCTCTTCTGCTTTTTCTCGCGCTTGGTATGTGTTTTGTGGGGGTGGGGTTGACCCACTAGATGATATCTTGTGTTTTGCATGCATCGCTGTCGTTGTGGCAATCTGACTACTTAGTAGGTGTCTATGCTCTACGCTGGGAGTATTTACCTGTGATGCACACTTAACGCTTTGCTCTTTTACTTCTGTTTGTGTGCCGGTGTGTTTCTTTGTTTCTGTCTGGGTAGCAACACTGACCATGTCTCTCTGTATGTTATCATTTTTCTAACCTGACTTCTCCATGATCTATGCCTATCACTGTCATATTCTGTTTTAACTCTCGGATGGTAGGATATGTTCTTACTGTTCGCATACGATCTTACTTGGTTTACGTCCATCTTCCAGCCGTTCTCAGTTCTTATTTGACATCTTTGGTGGTTGTCTATGTTGACGCTATTTATTTCTAATATCTTGCCTTTCTTAATCTCTGCCAGAAAAATCCTGACAGCTATACGTTGGTGTCTTCTGTTGAGGCTACCTCAATCTGAACATGATCTATGGTTGCTATTGAAACTTGGTAGTGTTCTGTCATACGTGTGTTGTCTGATGTTTAAGCAACTTCCACAATTGTAACATGTAATCTGATTAACATGGTGAACTGGAGCAGGATGCGAATTCACTGGGGTAGTGTGTCGGTTGTGTCTCTTGTCTTCGTTCCTGTGAAATGAGTCATTTTGGCGTACATTGTGTGAATAAGATGAGCGTTGATGATCGTTAAAGGTTGCATTGTCTCTCCGCCATCTTGGACGATAACTGTCGACTTCCATTGGTTCGGGAAGATAGTCTGATTGCGGTTCTCTGCCGATCCTTTGATAAAATCTTTTCCTAACATTCTCTTCGTATACAGCCGTTTGAATTGTTTCTGTGATTGACTTCGAGTCTTTTCTCAATAGGTAGAGTTTCAAATCGTCTGACCACAAACCATCAATGAATATGCCTACTAAGAGTCGCTCTAATTCTTCCGTGGGGATTGAACCTCCTAAAAAAGCATCTTCGGCTAGGTTAAGTAACCGGTCTCCAAACATTTGCACTGGCTTATGACGTTCTTCCTTTATCTTCCTTAAAAGCGTCCAAGCATGCTGACAGTCTGTGATGTTTGAATATCGACTTACCAATTCCTTGTGAAGGCTCTCGAACGTTTCCTGTGGGAAGGCTTTACTGCGACGACGTAGAAAGTCTGTAACCAACCCATCAGAAGATAAAAAGGCAATTCGCTTGCGGTCGGAATCAGTAGCTGTGTCAATGATGGATGAGAACTTATCCATGTCAATAAGCCATTTGCGGAATAGTGCGGGGTCTCCAGAAAATGGTGTAACAATCGATCTAATTGAATGGAACTTAGCATAGTGATCTACCTGATGAAGCGATTCTGTAATTTGCATCAGTGATTGCATTGTCGGTTCTAATTCATTAGGCAACGATATATTTTGAGGTTGTATACCCTGTTGCTGTTGATTTTGTGACATATGTATCTGTAACATTTGCTGTGGATGCATTTGTTGTTGAGCTAGGGCCTCGGGGGTATTTTGAAGATCCATGATAATTATTGTTTACAAAGTACGATCACAATGACAAGGGCGTGAGCTGGTCACGAGGCACCAAATAAACTAATGTGACAGTGGTGACTGGTTACGAGCATCAAATAACCATATGTTACAGCCGGTCGCGGGACCAAATAATAATATGTCGCCGCTGGGAACGGCTCCAAATAACAATATATGTAACCGTGGGGGCTGGTTACTGCATCCAAATAATCTTATGTGGCTGTTATAACAATCTGTCCAGGTGGTACATATTTCATCTGAGTTTATTGATATTGCATTGCCTAGTGATCTTAGTGTTTACTGGTTTACTAATATATCTTGTGGGTGGTAACTGGCGACTGCCAGAGGTGGAGTTACGCAAATAAATGTTGGTTCAAGAACAGGTCCTTACTACTCACGTAAGTTGTCAGTGATCATTTGTATCTTCCTAGTGCTTCCATACATGAGTAAGTAACAGCAATAAGTCATGGAACATGGTTTATTAGTAGACTAAAAGGCAATGTGCATACACGACTCAATAACCTGGCTATCAGCGACCAGAACGCCTGTGGGTTACATGAATCGTAAGAACTGGCGACTGCCAGAGGTGGAGTTACGCAAATAAATGTTGGTTCAAGAACAGGTCCTTACTACTCACGTAAGTTGTCAGTGATCATTTGTATCTTCCTAGTGCTTCCATACATGAGTAAGTAACAGCAATAAGTCATGGAACATGGTTTATTAGTAGACTAAAAGGCAATGTGCATACACGACTCAATAACCTGGCTATCAGCGACCAGAACGCCTGTGGGTTACATGAATCGTAAGGTCTCTGCAAAAGGACATCAACATAACAACATGTCTGCTTGACCCTGCTAAAAATGTCGATAGGCTTTTGCCTTGGGTCGCAATATACATTTCATAGCAGACTAATCGTTCTAATAGAAAAAAATGGTTGTTATACAAACCGGGTGAACACATCCCACAAAACTAGAAAAACAGTCTCCTCAAATAACATACTGGTGAAAAACATTAAAACTTTCAGTGGTCAGGCATTTCCTCGACCAAAGGTTAACTACACAACCTTTAAAACCCGGCCCGCACTAAGGCTGAAACACGTCTACCTCACTTAACAGTGAACTCCGTGACTGAACTGTGTTCTGACCGCGGTAGTCAAAAATAGCCATCGACGATCTCATTGGTCACGCTCGACCAGTGATGTCTTGTTAGCAACCAATCTTGCTCAAGTTATTTTACTACTGTTACAAATACAGTTAACGTGTTATCTTACGTTAACTAAAGCCATCCGGTGACAGAGGCAGATCATGGGAAACGAATTATAATTAAGGATGTAGAAGACAATTATGATCACAGTGAACTGAATTGATTGATGCTACTATACTATATATTGTGCATCTGCTGGCACTCTTATCTGAAATTGTATATCGTCCCCATCGGTGCCATAGAGGGATATTGGTAGAAAAATACAGGGATTGCGTTTAACTTCGTTTCAGGTTTTATCCTGTAATCTAAAACAAATATAAGAGGCATCTATTACTGAGGTTACGACGGATGCAGTGCCGGTCTAAGTTAGAGGGCTAGACATCTCGAGTATACCAGTTGGAAGAATTTCATCCGACAATTCTCGCCAGCATCAGAGGGAGCCTTCTTCAGTGACTCAGATAAGTTGCCCACAAAGGCAACTGTGTGGCATATTCTTGATCACCAAAAGTAAAATCAAACCAGTTTGTGATGAACTTAGCATTATAGCTCTTCAATTAGACTGTGAGAATAACACTAGTAATTATTCAGGGACAGATCAACCAAGCAAGACTGTCTCCATATTGATAGACATCTTAATACAGTGAAAGACTTTGTTGAACATTTTTATTATTTATTTACTTTTGTAACATGAGTTCTTTTAAAACTTTTCCAACAGAAAAGAGTAAATGTACAAATAAATTGTAAATATTTACCAGCAGACTTACTTAAATTCTTTAAGTTAAGTTTTATTCATTGTTGGTGAATTTAATTAAATAATTACCCCTAGCAGAGTTAAAAATATTAATAATAATTACCATATTAACAGAGGAGAATCTGGAGAGGTAGCCCATAAGGACTCAGAGTACTACATTACCATCTTCTCTGGGAACTTATACAGCTTGACCCTACCTTTGTTGTCTATGCACCTTTACTTTTTTTCATAGAAAGGGGTATTACTGATAAGACCAGACTCTTATCTGGCACTATCCTGGTATCATCTGATACACCTTTATATCCAGGATACCTTATTACATTCTATACTATCTGAACCTCTCGCGACATAGTGGCCTTTTTTATTTTTTAGTAAGGTGTTTGCTACTTTTCTTTGTAGCATGCCTGTTTCAACCATCTACCATGTACATGGAGCTGCTGGTTATATCAGGATGCGTTTCATTTATTGTAATATTTCCTTGTTTGTATTCATTTTATTCTTCATACTATATTATTTCTCTAGTCTGTATTTTTACTTTTTAGTTATAGTTCGTATTGTTTTATTGTTCAAAAAATGATATTGTTTATTTTGGTAAGCATTTAATGTTGATTGGAGAATTATTTAGTCAATCCGTTTTATCTAGGGGGAATCTACCACCACTGTAGACTACTGGTTCTCATCCTT
This sequence comes from Oreohelix idahoensis, assembly GCA_024509875.1. Taxonomy (NCBI): domain Eukaryota; kingdom Metazoa; phylum Mollusca; class Gastropoda; order Stylommatophora; family Oreohelicidae; genus Oreohelix; species Oreohelix idahoensis. The sequence continues at coordinate 46,829 of JAMPIV010014517.1, read as the reverse complement.
ATTTATTTATTTTTTAAATATATGTTAGCTTTATTAACTTTTGGATTTCTGGTGGGGTCTCAATGCCTATGAGTTCTGCACTCATTTCTATCTTGTGGTTATTGCACTATGTATTAATGTTTTGCCTCTGCCGGTCATATTTTTTGCAGTCCACCAGAAAGTGCCTAATTGTGTTTGATTCATGGCACTCTTCACATGTGGGTTCCTCTATCATGAAATTCCCAGTTCCAAGTTTGAGCCTTAGCAATTTTTTATTAATTGGTATTTTTAGTTCTTCTTGTTCTTCTTCTTCTTTGATCCTTAGCCGCCGACCGTCAAAGCAGTCAGTGGCCATCACGCCTAGTGGCGTCTTGTAGGGCAACAACAAATTGATTCCACTTTGCTCGGTCGGTGGCCATCCTTCGTACAGTGCCACAACTCTGGTTCATTCTTTGCATCTCAGCCTCCACAGTCCTCCGCCAGGTTGTTTTTGGTCGGCCTCTCTTTCGTTTTCCTTCAGGGGTCCAAAGCATAGCTGTTCTTGTGATGACATCGGGGTCTCTTCTGAGGACATGACCAACCCAGCTCCAGCGTCTGCCAGCTATGATGGTGTGCATGTCCTCTTGCTTGCTACGAGTAAGCAGATCTTGGTTGGTGATGGTATTCGGCCAAAAGATTCGGTGAATTTTTCTTAGGCATGTTGTGTGAAAAAGAGGACAATTTCGACATTTCCTTCTCTGTAACTCTCCAGCATTCCGCACCATAGAGAAGCACAGAAAGCACACAGCTCTGATATAATCTTAATTTTGTGCTTGTGCTGTATTGGGAGGACTTCCAGATGTTGTTTAGGCTAAAGAAGGCTGTTCTTGCCTTATTCATTCTGATGTTGATGTCTTTGCCTGCCCCGCCGTCTGGTGTTACTATGCTTCCTAGGTATGTGAAGATATCTGTCTGTACCAATTGCTGATTCCTTACTGATATGGGCTCAGGGTTGCTCACATTGAGCGTCATGGCCTCAGACTTCTTTAAATTGATATTCAAGCCCACCTGCTGGCTAAACTTATTAAGTCTATCCGTTTTTTCCTGGATGTGTTGATGTGAATGTGCTAGTAGTGCAATGTCATCTGCATATTCCAGATCTTCCAATGTAGAAAATGTTGTCCATCTTATTCCTCTTGGACTGCCCTCTGTTGTCAGGCGCATCACCCAGTCTATGACTGTTAAAAATAGAGTGGTTGATAAGGGGCATCCCTGTCGTACTCCTGTCTTCACCTCAAAGGTTAGGTTGCTCTGCCCAACACTACACGTAAAGTTGGCATAGAGGCTTTTTATGATTGACACTATGCTGCTTGGAATTCCATAAGCCCTCAGTATTTTCCATAAACTGTCCCTGTGTATGCTGTCGAAAGCCTTTTCAAAATCAACAAAATTATTGTAAAGCTGTCTTTGCCATTCTGAGCACTGCTCTATAATGTTCCTGAGAGTGAATATATGATCTACACATCTCCTGTTATTTCTAAATCCTGCTTGTTCTTTCCTCAGTTTGTGGTCTACTGCCTTTGAAATTCTCTGTATAATTATCCTGCCTAGTATTTTGCTGGGAACTGAGAGAAGAGTGATTCCTCTCCAATTATTGCAGTCTGCAAGATCTCCCTTCTTGGGCAATTTGACAATTATTCCTTTGTTCCACTCTGATGGTGTTGTCCCCGTTTTCCAGACTTGTGCAAATAGTGGTTCTAATAGTTCTGCTGCTAGCTCAGGGTCTGTCTTAAAAAGCTCTGAATTTAAGTTATCATGGCCCGGAGCTTTGCCGTTCTTTAACCCTTTGATTGCTGTGATGATTTCTTCTTTGCGTGGAATGTCTGTATTCACATCTAGATCGTTTTCAGCTTCAGAAACATTCAATTGTGTCTCTGGTGGTTCCTTGTTCAGAGTTTCTCTGAAGTGCTCTGCCCATCTTGTTTCCTGTCCCTCTAGTGATTAGTGATGAGATTACCTTGCTTATCTCTTACTAATGTAATATTGTTTGCACCTCGTTTTCCGCTGATGAATTTAGTTATTTTGTATACTGTGCTTTGTTCATTTCTCAGTGCTGCCTCCTCTGCCTGTCTTGCAAGATCGTCTAGGAAATTCCTTTTGTTGGCTCGGTTTTGGCGTTTAACTTCCTTGTCCAGCTGACTGTACTGTTCGCTATATAGTTGCTTTAACCTGGGGGACTTCGCTTCTGTTTTCTTTCTTTTCATTTCCTTTCTCATCGTTATGGTGTTTAATGTTTCTGGTGTTATCCAGTCTTGCTTCTTCCTTTCCTGGAATCCCAAGCATGATTTGCTGCTTTCTTTGTATATTGTTGAAATGGTGTTGAAATTCTGGTCTATATCATCAGTCAATGTCTTTTCCTGACTTTTGGCAAATTGATATCGTTTCTTTATGTCGGCCGCAAAAGCTTTTCTGGTAAGGGAGTCCTTCAATTTGCTGATGTCAAACCTTTTCTGTGTAGTTACAGTTGGTGCAGCCCTTCTTAGTTTCACTTTCAGTTTTGCTACTACTAAATGGTGATCACTTCCCACATCTGCACCTCTTCTTACCTTCACATCTTGTAATGCATGTCTCCATCTACCGTTAACCATGATGTGGTCTATCTGGTTTCTGTCCAGACCATTTGGTGATTCCCATGTTAATTTGTGAATTTCTTTATGTGGGAAGAGTGTTCCTCCAATGACCAGGTTGTTAATGCTACAGAAACTTATTAGTTTATCCCCATTTTCGTTTGCTGTTCCGCTGCCGCATTTCCCCATTGTTCTTTCATTATATGTATTGTGTGTACCAACTTTCGCATTGAGGTCTCCCATTACTATAACAAGATCATATCTAGGTGTGTCTTCCATTTCTTTCTGCAGTTGTTGATAGAATTCATCCTTGACCTCCTCATCGCTATCATTCGTTGGTGCGTAGCATTGTATTATTGTAGTGTTGGTGAATCTCCCTCTCAATCTTAATCTTATCAGTCTGTTGTTGATGGGTTTCCATTCCAGTAATGTCCTTTCTATTCCTTTCTGTAGAATAATGGCTACGCCTTCTTTGTGCTGTCCATCCTCTCTTCCAGAGTAAAGTACTGTTTCTCCTGTTGCTGTTTTAACTTTTCCTGCCCCTGTCCATCTGCTCTCGCTTATCCCTAGAATGTGTAACCTATAGTTTCTCATTTCTGCCGTGACCTGTCTTAGTTTACCTGTCTCGTACATTGTCCTGACATTCCAAAAACCTATTCTTGTATCCTGTTTTGCGGTCAGGACATCCGTTTTCATGTCAGTGGCTTCCTTTCGGCTTTCACCACTGACAGTCATACGAGCCACAGACTCCGAATGTCCATCCCGCAGCAAAGTTTGTTCATTTATTGTTGTTTCCGTAACTTCATTGTTTTTTTTTATTGTTTTTTTTTTACACAGACAGGGGTGTCAGCCCTATGCTAAAACCCCCAACCTGGAGGACCAGGGTACCAGCTTTTGTCTGACCCCTACCCACACAGACCAGTTCAGCTTGGTTGAACCTACCAGGAGTAAAACTCCCACTGGCATAGCTCTGGGGATTGTCAGGGTACGCAAGCTGCCATACCGCTACAAGGTATAGGTACCATTGATGGCAGAGTTCTTCTTGTATTTGGCACGTTTTGCTTGTTGTTTTTTTCAGGATTTTTTAAGAGTGTCTTCCTTTTTTGATTTGGTCCCATGCTAGTATCCATTGTTTAGTTATTGCTTGAGCAATTAAGCTCTTAATTTCAAATTTCCCTAGACCTACTTCAATTTTGTTATAATTAGTTCTTCCTCCTTTGGCTTCTTTGTCTGCAAGCTCATTTCCTGATATCCCAACATGTGCTGGTATCCATGTTAGTATGACACTGCATCCTGAGGTGTGTAGAAATGTATTGACCTGCAGTATTTCCTCTATAATATCTGACCTGCTGCATTCAATTCTGTTTCTGATACTGAAGAAAGGGAATCTGTGAGAATGGTTACTTTATTTGGTGGGTTTTCTGCAACTATTTCTGAAGCTTTTAAGATAGCCACGAATTCTGCTGTAAAGATGGATGTATTACTTGTTATCTTTTGTAAATTTTTAATTTTAGTGAACTATTCCCACTCCTCGTTGTCCATCTTCATCTTTTGACCCATTTGTATGTATAGTTAACAGAAAAATTTAAAGGTTCCCGTTACACGCCCATTGAGGCATACTGGGAATATGGTGTTAGGCCTATTTATACTAATCCTCCTAGCTAATAATTAAGAAATACTAAAAGTAGTTGACTAACACTTAATTAAGCCACAGCAAAAATAGTAATAAACAACTTATCTGAGTTATGCCTTGTGTACTTGTTGAAAACCTTCACTGTAGGTAGAAAATACGTCTTGTCTCGTCGACAGACAAGAGTGGAGTTTTTTTGTAATTAATACCCCTTCTGGGGCTCAAAAGTGAAGTCTATTGACTTTATTGAGTAAAATATGTGTGATCTCGGCCCTGGCTAAGACACTTTGATCTTAGCCAAAAGGTCGAGTCTTTTTTTTTTCCCTCGCATGAGGTCGCTTATTTTTTGCCTCGCATGAGGTTGCATGGCACACGCTCAACCCGGCCCTGGTCAAGACCCATGTCCCAACACAAGAAGACCCAATGACAACATGTGTCACTGTAGTGATCCTCTGTGTTCTCACACAAATTACCTAATTTTCTTTTTTTTTTTTCCCTCGCTTGAGGTCGCATATTTTTTGCTCGCATGAGGTCGCATTATCACCGCCCAAACCCGGCCCTGGTCAAGACCCATGTCCCAACACAAGAAGACCCAATGACAACATGTGTCACTGTAGTGATCCTCTGTGTTCTCACACAAAGGACCTAATGACACATGAATGTCACTGTATTGGTCCCTGTGCTTAGACACTTTGATCTTAGCCAAAAGGCCGAGAAGCGAGCGAGTCGAGTGCATACTCCAATTAGAACCGTTTTGCTTTAGTGGCGTTTATTTCTAGCGACGTCTTTTTAACAATTGTTTAACTGTCCTTGGTATTCTTTAAATGTTTCTGTAAAACCACATTTCTGATGCCTCTAAAAATGTTATATTTAAATAAAAATAGAATTGTTGCCAAATTAACTTCAAAGAAATATTTATTACATTTTTAAACCATAATAATTTTACATTACAAACTCCAGTTTTTATTTTATTTTAAAAAAGATAACATTAATAATAACTAGCAGATTATTTCCCTTGGCACTATAAGCTGGTTGCAGTTCTTTCTCCATTTTTGTCTGTTTTTGTTACCCTGTTGAAAATTCTTCTTAGATGATCATAAGAAAGAATTGATGACAACATCGTCAATAAATATGAAGATAGTTGTTGATAACGGCTAATTATAAAGCATACATCTGATCTTATCGTCTATTCCAGTGGCTCTCAAAGTTTCTTATCATCATAACATTCTTCCGTGTACCTCTTGAATCCCTTTCGCGGGGCACTCGAACCACACTTTGGGAAACATTGCTGAAGATAACCGCTGTCTGGGTACACAAAACCATGTGAAAATACAGAAGCTAACAACTTTAAGTGGTTTTCCAAAGCGGGTGTACCAAAGATTCCAAAAATAAAAATTACGTCATACCATGTTCAACGTTCGATAACCCACGCCATTGTAGAAGTGCTATAACTTGTTTGACATTCACATTTCTCACCACCTGATTATTATTGTCCCTTAATAGCAGTCCTTCATTTTCTTCGCGGGTGGTTTTTGTCCTTTTTACAAGACTGCTTGTTGTTCCCGATTTTGTGGCCTTTGTTTCCAAAACTAGAGTGTTCAAGGCTTTGGTTGTAATCTCTAGAATAACAGAGAAGCAATCGTGTGATATCAAAGAAGTATGGAAGATCGAATGATAATGATATTGATATCTGATTACCGCCTCAATAGAGGTTGAATAGTTAGATAATTGAATAATAAAAAAAAAAAAAAAAACAGGAGGTCAAACGGCTAATGCTGTAAATTACCAGCTAATGTACATTAACGAACTAGCAGATATATCATCATCATGTGACGTATTCTTTCCAGAACGTTGTCTCCATTACAGCTGCTCTGAACGCATCACGATTCTGGGCAAGTCGACCTGCATCAGCCAAAGACAAGTTCCGACTCTCTGTGATGTCCTGGGTCCACCGTCGTCTAGGTCGACCCCTTCCCCTTTTTCCAGGGACCATGCCTTCCATCACTGTTTTTTCCAGGCTATTATGTCTTTTTATATGACCGAAAAATTTCAGCTTCCTTATTGCGATGGTATTTAGGAGCCAATGTTCCTGTACGTTTAGTGAGTGCAGTACTTCTCTGTTGGTCTTTTTTTCTGTCCAGGGTATTCTCAACATCCTTCTGTAGCATTTCATTTCAAATGATGTAATCTTTTTTGCAACTGTTTTATTGAGTATCCAAGTCTCGCAGCCGTATGTTGCTACTGGGAATATACATGCTCTGATCAGTTGTAACTTTGTTTCTTTGCTTGTGCCTTGCCATAGGTTTTTCATCTGTATTAGTTTATGTGAAGCAATTGCAAGTCTTCTTTTAATTTCTATTGCACAGTCGCCAGAGCTGTTGATGATTAATCCTAAGTATTCGAATTCATTAACACTTTCCAGTTCTTCGTTATCAATTTCAATTTCTGGTTTGGTCTTTACTTTGTCTGTTGTCAATACTTTGGTCTTCTTGGTGTTTAGGTATAGATTCTGGGCCTCGCTGTGTTTTTTGGTGGACAGATGTAATTGTTCAAGTCCTTCTGGGTTGGTCGATAGGAGGACTGTGTCGTCAGCATATCTGATTTCAGGGATCTGGTATCCGCCGATGTTAAATGAGTCAAACTCTGTGTGTTCTTGGTCATCTCTTACATTTCTCATGATATTCTCGGTATAAATGTTAAACAGTAAATTAATATGAAACAAATATAAAGGTATGTTACAAGGCACTCGTAGGAAATAAAGAAGTAGAACACTAGACAACAGAAAAACAACAGACATGAGTGGCTTACCCAGGATTTGAACCCTGGACCTTCCGTGCGACAACACCGCCTAGCTATGCAAGCGAATCACACTGTCCTCCCTGCCATCTACGCATCCCCAACAACATACCTTTATATTTGTTTCATATTAATTTACTGTTTACAGGCCTCGTGGTTTCCCTTCCTTATGTGTTATAAATGTTTATACAATACCAAACCTACCCTCTGTCCTGTTCTTACTGTTCTAAGTCTACTATCATACTGGACACAGTATTAAGGTCTTTATCTTGTTGGACTGACCAATACTGATATATAGGGGAACAACAGAAGTGATTGCGTCATTAATAGGCTGAACTGCCCATGATAAACTTCCGGTGTTATGTATAGAGGTTCGCACTAATGACCTGTCATTGAAACATCCTTTTTTGGGGATGCGTAGATGGCAGGGAGGACAGTGTGATTCGCTTGCATAGCTAGGCGGTGTTGTCGCACGGAAGGTCCAGGGTTCAAATCCTGGGTAAGCCACTCATGTCTGTTGTTTTTCTGTTGTCTAGTGTTCTACTTCTTTATTTCCTACGAGTGCCTTATAACATACCTTTATATTTGTTTCATATTAATTTACTGTTTAAAGGCCTCGTGATTTCCCTTCCTTATGTGTTATAAAAGATCAAGGCTGTGAATAATTTGTGGCAAGGATTAGATATAGACAAGCAGATTATACTGGCGCCCTCTCACCTTTTGATCCCCTGTGATGTACTTATTTAACTTTGAAAATAGAACTGTAACTCAACTTTGAATAAAAGTAATTAATAACTCAAGTGGCTTACAATTCAATTGATTTATTTATCTACATTATTGCGACGTATAATGGAAATCTAGCTACAGCATCCGACAGCCTTTGCTTTCTCTGCCTGTCTGACTCACCTTTTAATCCACGCCTCTTTCTACTTGACCATAACAAACGAGTTTGTTTACCAACTTTCGCAACCTGTCATTCATAGCAGGGAAGCGAATTGCGTTCGTTTACCCGAGTTTCTCACGCGAGCTGAGCTGTCAATGTTACGATAGCTGATAGATCGCACGTGAAAAACACGTGGAAAGGTAACGGTCTTTGAAGGGGAGCTAATCCTGTGATCTTCGTACATTCAGGGAAAGATATCTCTTTGATCTCCAGAAACAGGGAAAATCTCGGACGGAAGCCCGCTACACGGGCTAAGCTTCTGTTGTCGTTTAGCAACGACCGACAGAAGCGACCGTTAACCTTTTATCTGTCTAACGTAGTTTCAGATTTCTCTGCTAGGAAAACAGAGTGTGAGAATTCACATCTTCTAGAGATCATAACAACATGATCGTACATAAACTGCGTCTTTCCCAAATCATTATCAGTTGTCGCTCAGATTTTTTCGAGAGTCTAAACAAGTTATCTAGAACCATTGGGAATAGAGGTGTTAATAGTTTCGTGGTGTTTCTTTCTGGATTTCTTGTAATATATAAATTTGTGCTTAAGCGTATTAAAGTATTAAAAGTTTTAGCATCTTAAATTCACTGCGATTTTCTAGGTGTTAGAACTAGGAAATTAAATAACGCATAGCTATTTTTATTCCAGATGTTTCAGTTGTAATGTTAATTTAATCACCCGCTATCACACAGAAAGAGACGGTTTATTTGACTAATTAATACACTAGGCGACTGATAAGTGACAGAAAAGATTTCGCGTTTATTTCATTTGTGTAATTTTGTAAGTGACTGTTATTTAAACATCATAGGACTTAACAAACCGACGCCGACCCTCTAATAGCTACTTAGCGACAGGCGATATTTGTTAAAGTGCGCGTATGGATAAATTAAATAATAACTGACGAGATAGGAATAGGCTAGAGACAACGTGTGCTTATATGTAAATTTTGTTAGCCGTAATTTTTTCATAATGTTTCTATATTTTTAAGCATTACCTGATCAACGGCGACCAGCGTTTTTTTTATGTGGCTATATTTTGGGCCTTGTCTCCATTTTACTGATTGGATTAAAGTTGTCTTTTATTGGCTTAAGCGGCTCCAAGTTCAGTTGTGAACAGGACCGGCCAGAAAGACTAACGAACATTTTAATAGTAAATTTTAACTGGACTTACAAATACCCAGATATAATTTTTTTCATTGTTATCAGCCCACTGAGGTGTGACAGATATAACAGTCTCCCGACTTTTGATAGTCGTCTCTAAGTGGATTTATTTATCCAGAAGAGTTACGCTATTTCAGAATCGGCACTCACCAGAGCCAGCCGATAAGATTTACCATCATCACCAAGTAACAATAATTAACAGTTTAGAAATCATATGTTTTCCTACTGTTTACGGTGAACACCAGACCTCAGAGAGTCTCGGCATTAACTATTCAAGGTGACATTGTTTATCCAGGAAATCAACCACCAAATTAGGCGTTCCCCTTATAAAATGTATTTATTGCAAAGGAGGGACTGGGGCCCAATTCGGAAACTAATTACTCTGGACCTTATACATATATTCATGGATATTTACGTCCAACAGATTGTTTCACCAAGAATAGGGTAAGAAGCGAGATTGTGTGGCCACATATGACAGAGAGAGAGTGAAATATTTTCTTTAGTACAGGAAACATTGTATCATCTACACTCTGTTTGATTATTGTTTTAATTTTATTGGATAACGTTTAGTGGGAACTGTGTTCTTTCTTTACTGTCTATACTGTAACCTATTGCTAAACCTTTAACCTTTGGGGTTATTAACTTATTGGGTTCTTATCTTCTCAAGCAGGGGAGGGCACAGGTATTCGGTTAATTCTCTATATATATGTAATTCTGATTTATTTGATTTCTTTTAGATATTCGATGTTGTAAAATTTAATGATAATAAACAACAAAAGAACTAAACTTTGTGTGTTGGTCAGACCCATACCCAAATTAACTGTAGTTTTTCGCGTTTGTGTGTCTTGTTGTCCCATAGCTGTGTGTGTGTGTGTGTGTGTGTGTGGTTAGTGTAACATATATCTCTCAATGTATGGAGGTGCAAGATTGTCTTATACTAAATTATAGTCGTATAGATAGGCTGGACTAGAGAAACTAATCAGTCCAGAGACAGATCCTCTCCTTAAACTTTCCACTCGTGAAACTCTATTTCTTACACCTTACTTCTCACTTATTATCACCATCCCTATACTCAGGCGGGACCTTACATAATTTTAAAACCTATCTAAGCACGACAACTATGTACTATTGTTATGATGGATGTATGTTGAGGCAATGGTGATTATGGTCGAGTATGTACATTCCAATCTATTTGTAAGTATATACTAAAAAAAATCCACTTTGGATCTTATTAAATAACAAGTTCCTTTACACTCTATCTTGTCCACCAGGAATGTTCACCGTCCTTCTGTATTTATTTTAATAGAGAAAAAATAAAGTGTATCTGTCTCTCCTATCTTTACAGCTCAAGTTCATCATTTAAAACATTCTGTTGACAGTAGTAGCTTGTCTCACACTGGTTACTAGATTAATGAAACTTATCTCAGATCCAAGTCTGTTGCACGTTAATAACACACTGACAGTCTGTTCTGCAAACTCCCAAACAGTAAGGGGAATGACAGTAATAGGTTCCTTCTTTCTCTGGGCTTCACATACAGCAGGATATAAGGACCTCAGACCTCCTAAATATGATCACACTTGTGATGGTGCACTAGGATCCTAAAACAATGAATATGATGTGTCCAGTGGTTGCTTATGATGCTTGTTATCCCTACGGTGTGCCGAGATGAGAATGTTTTTTTTCCAGATGCTGTGTGTACAATGAATGATAAATGGCTCTGTATGAAACAGAGTAGGGAGACAGGTTGGTGTCTACTGCAAAACATTTTCAATCAAATAATAAATATTCAATATGAAAATATGACCCATGATGCAGCCTTTGCCTTCCACACTCTCATGCCAAGTCACTGCTGGTCCTTTAATGGTAGTTAGTAAAATGGTACCAGTAGACCATATTGGATATGTTTATTATTAGCAATGATTGCTGGGGGGTAGTTTTAAAGGCTTGACAATCTTTAGCCATCCTGGTCACACAATCAATATGTTTGGTATATTCACAAGCCTATTAATTCCTGAAATAAAATGTACATTATTCACATAAATACTTATGATAGTCCTACATACCCTCTAAGAATCTTTCTCCAACACAGAATTACACTTTTAGTGAAGATGCCTGCCCTGCATACAGTCAAAAATGGCTTGGCAATGACAGTGCTCTACTCTGCTTCTTCTGGCTGGGCTTAACAAGGTTGTGTGTGATAACTGAATTTCGAAACTGCCACCCTTATATATCAGTGGTGCGTACGTTCGAGGGAGTCGTTTCCGATTGGCAAGAAATAATTCTAGAAAAGGCCGTCTATGGGCTCATTTTGTGTAACCTTGCAACTTATTAAGGCTTGTATCTCTTAAATGGCCTGGGTTATCACCGTCTGGTCAATATCCTTTAAAATCCCCTGCGACAAGCTTCTAATTCATTCCTTGATATTAGCTTTCCATGTGGGCATGCAGTCTAAATAAATTTTTAAAGATTAACACTTGGCTTACATTCGAAAGCGGCCATCTCACAAACTTATCGATATTTCAGTAGGTACATCCTCCTTACCAATTTCCTTTTAGATTTCCATGTATGAACATTCCTACTAGCGAACTCAGTTATTATTATTGTAAAACAACACTGCCCCAAGTCGTCCTTTAAGAAATTCCATCAGTCCCCATGCAGAAGTTGCTTCGCCATTATGACGGTTTTGCCTTTCCTCTCCTTCCCCGGCGAGGTTAAAACTGCGCATGCACCTGCTAGTACTGTGGCGATTAACCCTTGGGCGATGCAGTGTGTTTACATACTAAAATCTAACTAAGAGTATTTGTCCATTTTGCTACAGTTCTTATAATATATATGGCATTGTTTGTGCCTTTACCTTCTACATGTTCACACTGTTCATCACTGATTTCTGGTTCAATTTTATTTCTCACTCTTCTAATGATAATTCGTAATAATATTTTGGTCACATGACACGTAAGACTAATGCTGCGATGTTCTTCACATTCCACGGCTGCAGGTTTCTTTGGCAAAGCTATGAACATGGATTTTAGCAGCTCTAATATAACCGACTGAATGGCTCATTAAATCAGTCGAGGTTCCTTAGATGACACGATCCTACTTGGATAACTGTGGCAATTCTAGAGCTAATACATGCTTACCCGATTGAGGGCAAGTTCCGTATCCTACTAGTGACTAGGCTGTTGCTACTGGTGTCAGACTGTATCGGCTAGACCGTTCCTCTGACGTCCAGGCCGGGTCATGCTGCATGGGCAACAGCTTGATCTAACATTGCCCAACTGTCGTGAAATATTCTAATCCACATATATAAATTATCAGGTAAATATAAAGCCTAACAAATAAATTCTAATAAAGAAAAGAGCAATGGTAAAATAACAGTGCTGTCACAAAGAATGTACTCGAAATCCCCCTTTGTTTTATGCTTCGTCTGCAAATTGTAACGTTTCCACGTTAAATATAAGCCACTGCATAAATACAAGCGTTTCCACAACACATTAAAACGGGTATTGCATTTCTAAGAAAAACATTGAGAGGCACACTGCGTAATGACCTAAATTAATCCTAACATTAATTATACTACGTTACCAAAACGAACGAACAGATGGACTCAAATAGAAAGAAGGGAGGGCTGAAAATCAGGAACGCATGCAACACTAAACACGTGTCTCGCTATTAATGCCACCCCAACACGCGTCGCGCGATACACAATTACTACTATCACGCGTGTAAGGCCACATGCACTAACTTTTTTTCAGACGGACAGTGATAAAAACACTAACCTTCCCAGAGTTAGGTTTTAAAATCCTGAAAAAAACGCTTATTAGAAAAGATAACATTAGATGGGTTTACGTTTGAAAACATTACAGTACCCAGACAGCACATCTTCGAAACAGGAGGTAGAAGAAATTGCATATTTTGAACGCAGCCACTTAGCTCTTTTAAATTTGTATATTTGGGTTCCTTAGGGCTTGCTGACAAAGAATATGTAAAACGTTACGCAAATAGTCTAGGAATTACCAAATTATAACCAAAATAAAATAGTGGGGGTGCCTGACAGCATGAAATCATTTCTGCTCATAAAATTTTTTATAACGTGTTTGAAAAAACCTTACGTTACGGAAATAGCCTACCATGTTAACTCCAAATTGATTGGAGCGCAACAAATATAAGACTAAACACGATTGGTCGGGCTATAAATACTATCTTGTGTTGTTATGGGAAACGAATAGAAGGGGTACTTTTTTTGAAAAGATGGTTAGACGTGGTTTCATTGGGTAGAGCTGCGAATATACTTGATTCAGAGCGTCTGTTCATTGCAACATCTTGTAATAATCCTACTAAGAAGCAGTACGTTGAGCACCAGTGTATATTTTATATAAAATAAAGCCTGGAACATCGGCAGATCGGAGTTGTGCTATATTCATTGCCAGTCAACGAAACTGTTTATTATTCTATGAATTGTGGTAAGCTTGAAATATTCAATATCTTTTAATGAAAATTGAATGTAAATTGTTAATTTATGCCTGTATATATGTGTAGTTCAGTAGCGAACATGATGTAAAGCCTATAATGCTCCAGCCTGAACAGAAGGTGTCGGAGGAAAGTAAAACTGCATGGAATGGCCAAACAGTACACTGACACCTAGATTATTGATTAGACAGAAATAATGCTGGAATTGCAGAGGCGTAGTAACCATTAGGGAGGGAAATACTGGTATAAAGTATTTCAGATGAAGCTGACAGTTGGCCTAACGCTCTGAACTCAATGTTTGTGATGTATTGTGCTCAGTGTAGAAAGAGAGTATAAATTAGTTATGACGTAGAAGGTACATCCTTCTTGTTTTCAGGGACCGTGGTCTTAAAGTTATTGAGCAGCACCTGGTCAGAGCTTTGCTGAATCCAGAGTCGGACAGCATACTCCTTGGTCCATTTAGCTATCAGTGAGGTGTCTCCAGAGCCCAGGGGAGAAATCGAGCAGAGGAGTCTTTTCCTGCCGCCATCACGCAAGATAAGCTGATGTGGCCAGCTGAGCTCAACATTATGTACCCCATCTTAAAATGACAGTGTAAAATACAATTAAGAGCGGAATTTAATTGTTTTAATATCAGGAACTGAGAACATCTCCAATACTAGTTCCAATAAAGACAAACTATTGAAGTCATGATGACAAATACCAACAGAGCTTGAACAAAACAAAACCAGTATTACCTCATATTACTACTACACAACTAACACACATAGGATACTATTAAAAATAGATGTCACTACAAGATTCATATTAATAAATTCTGTACATATAACTTGTAATTAAAATTGATTGTGATTCCTGGTTCCTTTGTATTTGAATCAGGACACATATACCTTCATGACAGCACTGAATACATATTGTTATTTGAAAAGTTATCAGTGACTCCTTTAAGATATCCTCGTAGAGTGTTTCATGTATGTGAGTGTCACAGTGTTGTCAAGTGTGGTGGAATAAATTAAATTGTTTATCTGTCTGTTGTTGTTATGACTTACACTTCATCATACACATACCCTAGACATATAACGTAGTCATCACACTATTCCAGAATAATTCTGACTGAGGTATACATATGTGGCAGCAAGTAAGGTTATATATAATACACTACTCTTATTAGATATATATATATATATACCTTCACAGCTGATCTCAGTCAGTACACTAAGTCCCCTATAAATATTTATAACATCCCACTTTACCACACCAACCTCGTGCCACCGAAAGTTATTTCGGGAGGTACGCTCCTTTGGTCAGAAATGACTGGTAGGGAAGATCAATATAACCGACTAGGTTGAACGGGACACGCCTGGCCAAAACGAGGCAAAACTTTTTAAAAAAAAAGATCCTCAGATATGTGGCCACTGTTGTTATCACTTCTACTCCAAACTCTCCCAAAACTTCCATATCCTCTACTGTTACATTGACTGGTCTAATCACTTTGCGTTTCTTCATGTGGCGCATGGCACCCTCTACCTCTGCTACAAGTATTGGAGGTCCTTCGCAACTGTCCTGGCCATTCAAATCTGGTCTTTCATCATTATACAGCTCCTTGATGCATTCTGTCCACATCTCTATCATGTTCTCATGACCCATTAACAATGTTCCTTCTTTTGATTTCAAACAGCCAGTAACTGTTTGTGTCCTTCTGCCTGTTAACTCGTGTATTTGCTTGTACCTAGATTTTGTGTCTTTTCGGTTCTGCACTTCAAGGTCTCTGCATTTCTGGTGTTACATTTGTAGACTATTTCCTTATATAATCTATCATATTCTTTTGCTGTTTTACATTTCTTTACTATTTCCTTATTTAGTCTGTCATATTATTCTTTGTCTTGCTTCTTATTCCTTCTTGTATCCATCAGTTTAAAAATTTCATTTATCATCCATCTCTTCTTTGCAGTCGTTTTTTTTGGTTTGATTTCTTTTGATGTTTGAAGTATTGATTCCTTTCTCATTTCCCACTGTTCATCTATACTCTGTATTTTGTTGTTGTTGCATTGTACATATTTTGTATTGTAATGTTGTATCTTTCACTTATTTCCTTATCTGATTTAAGTAAGCTAAGTTTTCCTATTAATTGTACATGGTCGCTGTTACAGTCTGTTCCTGGCCTAGTTTTCACAGATTTCAAACTGTTTTTAAATCTAGTATGTAGTCAATCTGATTATAAACATTGTTCCCCGGACTTTTCCAGGTCCAAAGGCGTCTATGATGCTGTTTAAACCAGGTGTTTCCTACTTTCACATCATGCGTTCTTGCTCACTCTATCAGTCCGTCACCTGTCTCATTTCTTTCTCCCAGGCCATAACCACCAGTCACATCATCAACTTTTTCATTTCAAACTTTTGCTTTGAAGTCTCCAAGTATAACAGTTGTCTCATGAGATTTACACTGAGTCATTGCCATATCAAGTTCACTGTAAAATGGGTCAATTTCATCTTCTGTACTATCTGCTGTTGGGGCATATATTTTTATAAAATTGATATCAATTGGTCAGCCACTCAGTTTAACTAACAGGACTAAAATCTGATATAGTCCAAAATCCTTACTTTTCTTGCTCTTTCTGCATCTTTCTGCCTACTCCTCTTTCATGTTTATTTCCTCCAGAATAAATTATTTTGTAGTTGTCAGAATATATTTCATCTGTTCCGGTATAGCGCATTTCAGATAGCCCTAATACATTTATATTCATTCTTTCCGTTTCCATCTTGATGTTATCTAATTTTCCATTCTGCATTAGTGTCCTGATATTCCAAGTTCTTATGATTAAGTTATCCTTAATTCTAATTTTGCTGTAACCTACCAGTCTCTTTAAGGACTGTGCCCCTTACGGGCAAAGCATATAGTTAATAATTTGTGCATGGCACATTGTGCCAAAATAATATTAAATGTATAATTGATGTAACCCTACCGAACGAAAGCCGTGCCATAACACATGATAGAAACATGCCTCAACACATGACATAAATGTGCCTTAACACAGGATAGGAATATGCCTTAACACAGGATATAAATGTGCCTTACATAGGATAGGAATGTGCCTTAACATAGGATAGAAATGTGCCTCAACATAGGATAGAAATGTGCCTTAACATAGGATAGAAATGTGCCTTAACATAGGACATAAATGTGCCTTAACATAGGATAGGAATGTGCTTTGTCATAGGATAGAAATGTGCCTTAACATAGGATAGACATATGCCTTAACATATGATAGGAATGTGCTTTAACATACGATAGGAATGTGTCTTAACATAGGATATGAATGTGCTTAATACAGGATAGGAATGTGCCTTAACACAGGATAGGAATGTGCCCTAACACAGGATAGGAAAGTGCCTTAACACAGGATAGGAATGTGCCTTAACACAGGATATAAATATGCCTTAACACAGGATAGGAAAGTGCCTTAACACAGGAAAGGAATGTGCCTCAGCACAGAAAAGGAATGTGCCTCAACACGCGACAGGAATGTGCCTTAACACATGATAGAAATATGCCTTAACACATGATAGGAATGTGCCTTAACACATGATAGGAATGTACCTTAACACATGATAAGAAAATGCCTTAAGACATGATAGGAATGTGACTTAACATATGATAGGATTGTGCCTTAACACATGATAGGAATGTTCCTTAACATGGGATAGGAATGTGCTTTAAAATCGTATATAAATGTGCCTTAACACTGATAGAAATGTGCCTTAACACATGATAGCAATGTACCTTAACACATGATAGGAATGTGCCTTAACGCATGACAGGAATGTGCCTTAACACATGATAGAAATGTGCCTTAACACATGATAGCAATGTTTCTTAACATAGGATAAGAATGAGTCTCAACACAGGATAGGAATGTTCCTCAACACAGGATAGGAATGTGCCTTAAAACAGGATAGGAATGTGCCTTAACACAAGATAGGAATATGCCTCAACACATGATATGAATGTGCCCACATTATAGGAATGTGTCTTAACATATGATATAAATGTGCCTTTATAATACCTCTTCACAAAAGTCGGCGGGCAAATACAAGTTAACATTGGTAAGACCCATTCAGCATTGTTTTTGACTTCTGAAATATCTTGTGAACATTCCCTCAAGGTAGAAGCATCATCATCCTTCTATCTGCATCTCTGCCAAGAGTAATCTTGTGCGAAGGTAGGTACCTTTGAAGACCCACATTAGATACTCTAGGTTTTGGCCATAGTTGGACCATCACTGCAGAGCAAGGGGATTTAACCCGTGACACATATAATAACAGCCGATGGCAGATGTGAAACAGAAATCAAGAAGAGAATAAAAATGGCCAAAGCTACATTCAACAACATGAGACAAATACTAACATCTGAACAATTAACTCACACATTCAAACTGAGAGTCATAGGCCTAACACCGCATTCCCAATACGCCTCAACACACTTTTACTGTATGGTGTAGAAATATGGACAATGAACAAGCAATTAGAAGAAAGAATTGAGGCCCTTGAGGTGTGTGGAAATATTGAAGAATGGGGCACGTCTCATGGAAAGAGAAGAAAAATGAATAAAGAGGTCCAAAAAAAAACAAAAAAACCTAGAAATGTAAAGAAAATAGAAAGGAGATCAAAATGAGGTAAAAAATGTGGTCGTGTAAAAAAGACATAACACCGTACTGAAGACTATAATAGAAGGTAGAGTTGAAGGCAAGCGTGCAGGAGGAAGACAGTGCTATGAGGGGTCGTCCACATATGGCGTCACGCAGTGAGGGAGAGGGGATCTAAAATTTGTGACGATATGGGGAGAAGAATTTGCAAAAATGTGACATCATATAAAAAATTGAATTGAGATTTTTTAACCTAAATACTCAAAGCCTCATGGACGACTTATTTTACTGTTATAATTTCACCTGAAATATGGGATAATTGCTGTAACCAGCGCTGTGGAGTCGGGAGTCGGGTTTGTAGAGTCGTAGTTGTGGAATCGGTTTGTGTGGTCACCGTTGGGTTTGCCCAGGGCATTATTTGTGCTTCAAGCAAGGTTTATGTGAACGGTGATTTGGTTTTAGTCAAGTAAAAGAGGGTAGAAAAATGGTTTAGAAAATATGAATGGATTTGGATACAGACTATTTGTCTTAGTTGAAGGGAGATAAAAGGAGTGAATCTTTGCTTTGAGAAAAGGGAGGAAACTCCGCATATTACAGTTGGTGGATAAAGGTCTTGAATTAGGGTTAAGCAGATAATGTGGGTTCTCAATTGTGGTTGAGAAAATTAGCATGTAACGAAGTTATAGTAAGCTTTAAAGAAGACAATACAGAGTTCAGTTAAAACGTCAAAGGGAGATAACGTAGAATTAAGTCCCTTGCAGGTGTTAGTGAGTTGAGGGAAAAAATACACACGGGAATAGAGTGAGAGAAGTCTAAAAATAACAGACGATAGTTCACTGAATTCGCTTACGTTGTAAAAGCGTGAGCATATTTTTTCCAGTGAGTGGAAATAGGGCCGACCAATCGTTTTAGCTGGTAAACAGGGACAGATCAGCTGAGCATTGACTAGAAGTCAAGGGGAAAAACAGTTTACGGCTCGCAAGTGTGCGGTTGTGTATTTCTGAAGATGAAGAAACAAAAATGTTGTGCGGTTGCCACAAGTTTGATAAGATCTGTAGAAGTTATCACAGATAGATTAGAAGTGACAAAGTAAACTCATAAGGTATATAGATAAGTTAGGAGATGCTAGTCCTAGGAAATTCGGAGGATGTGATAAAGATTAGTCAGAACAGTATAAGTAAACTAAGAAGTTTCATAGACAGAGAAAAATGCTACTTAACAGAATTTGTTTTATAATGTCACTAGTGAGTGTATTCACAGGAGAGATTCAGGTAATCACCTGTAAGTATTGACCTTTTATGAATTATTATGCATTTTGATGAACATTTTTCCTGACTCGCAGCAGAGAAATCACAAGACGATATGTTAGAAAAATGAGTAAATGAAATGGTACTGGGCGAGAAGTTTAAAGAAGAGAAGCAATGGCATGCCCAGGATGTACAAGAGGAATAGAAATACAAAGTACTTTGCATAAATTTGATCAGGAGTTTTGAGGCAGATTGCGCAAAATGAATAGAGCTTAAGGAAGCTAATTAAGTACTTTGAGATGAGATAAGCACAAAGGGGATTAAATGCCTACACACTTTTGAGATACAGAATGTATACTTGAGGTAACTATGATATGACTGCAGGTGTGCTCTATATGAAGAATTACCTGCATCTTTGAAGTATATTTATATTACATGTAAAAAAATAGAATTTTGTAAGAGAACAAACAAATGCTTGAGTTGATCCATGAAGGATTGTTGTTGAATGCCTGATCATCAAACACTATAATAACTCCACTATACGATTCAGTCACTGATTAACAACAAAGAAAGGTACGAACTAGCCAAGGGTTGAAAATAAGAAGGAAAGTAGTTCATCCAAGAATTGTCAACTCTGGCGGAGAGGGCCAGTACAAAACACTACTAACTTAAAACTTGGAAGATATACAACGAAACTGGTGTGAGTCACAACTAGGCCTGCCACCTGCCACCTAGTAAAGATTAGACGAGGTAGCACTGTTACACTATATTAATTGATGCCGTAACCAGTCCTTGGTCCTATGACATACCTATACTAATTGGTGCCTTTGGACCAGTTCTCGGATCACCACCACTAGACCGGCGACAGTGTTACGTGTGAGTCGGAGTAAGGTTTTTTGGTGAGTCGGTAATAAACGTTCCGACTCCTACGAGACTTCAGAGAAAGCAGATCTACGTTTGATCCATGTAAAGAGCGGGGGGTGGGGAGGTGTGAAGAGGCGCTTAAAAAATTGAACTAACACTTCATAATAGTTGTATCTAATTGACATAGCTCATTTTATCCGATTTGAGAGCAGCAGTGAAGCCGGGCCTGTTAGAAACGATCCTTTTTTAAGGACCAATTTAATTTTAATAAAAATTAATTTAAAAAAAAAAATTAAAAATACTTTTTGAGTTTTTATTTTGTATTACTGTATGAATGAATGAATAGTTTAAAATGTAATCTACAAAAGCCACGTAGTCATTTATTCACACACATATACCATACTTATACACATAACTTCATATAAATGCATAATTTTATGCCATACGACTAGTAAACAACTGTAGTCGGACTTCTAAAATTTCATTAGTTGAAATCGGAGTCGGAACATTTTTTAGCCAACTCCACAACCCTGGTTATAACCTTTAACTATTTAAAGTTTGTCTTAATTTTTTTAAATTATACATTTCCTTATTTTTAACATAATGTTATACACTCCTGTGAACTAAACGATGTTAATCTGGAAGATAAGGGATTTGTAATTTCGTTTCAATTAAAATAAAACATCCTTTTTTTAACGCCGGTTAATGATAACGAAGATAAATTCTTCTTTAATAATGTGATGGGGCCATAATAAACACCCCAAAATCTCCATGAAGTTCATATTTGTGTGTCTAGAAACTGAAGTAAATAGTCCTACACGAGCCTGCCGCTTTGCGAGTGCGCGAGCGTAAATCACTATGCCAGCACGCCAGCCCTGCGTGATGCGGTTATTTGGCGTATAGAATACGGGAGCGCCACAGGCCGAAGGCAGTTTGGTAAGATTCGCAGTAGAGGCAAGATGTGAGAAGACACCCAGAGTTAGCAGAAGTTTGCACAGGGTATGAGAACACGTTTGATTTTAAGGTAGATTAGCATTAACGTTCGGTAGCTTTATAATTATTTTCAGCGTTACTCGGTTCTAATGTTTTGAGAAAATAGATAAATGTGTTTCATAAGGAGATTCCTTCCATGACATTAGATTTAGTTTTGAAATGATAGATTAGTGAAAATAACGTGTGGATAGGTTTTATTAGTCGTGTTGTCCAGATCATGGCTGTGAGAATATAGAGAAGGAACCTATTTCATTCATGAAACCGGGCAGAGAAGCAATCTATTACTTTAATTTAGATAGTATTAATTTGATGGCAAGATGGCAGCCGGGAACCACGTGGCGATGTACATGAGGGTGGCGTAAGTAAAGCGGCATGGACATTTTTAGTTACCACGTGTTGGGGGGGGAGGGGGGGGGGGGGGGGGGGGGATAGGCCTAATGATGTTCAGCCATTTATTATTTGGGAGCGCAGTGAACTAATTAGAACATTTGCTAGTATTGTTAAGTCAAGATTAATTTTATTTTTATTCCTCGATGGGAAGGTAATTTAGTTAGTGTATTTCACGAATATTGATTATAATTCTACTGTATATTTTTTTAGGGCGTTAGACCTGTTTATTTATTTGGTATTGGGTGAAAATTGGTTGATTATCAGAGGTGCTATTTCAGTAGTACACGATTAATATAATTTTCTCCGCCAAGGTAGTTTTATTATAGTGGAACTCGAAGTAAGTTAACGAATCATTTTATGGTGTTGCTTTGAAGTTAGTTTAATTACATCTGTTGTGTACAGTTTTGTAGTGCTAAAATGCCCTTTGAGAAGATGAATCTAGTTTTAGGTATTAAGATTTCTTGTGCGCGTAATGCCACCCATTTGTGCATAAGGCACTGTTTGCTCCTTGCGGAGCATGGAGACACCAGTGCGGCTGGGTCCAACAGAAACCTGCACGAAGCATTTATATGCTATGGCAGTGGTTTGTTTCTGTAACAATGGGTTTCATATGACGAGTTCCCAATCTCATCATTCGGCATATACGACATGCTTCAGAGTTCAGGGACGAATACTGATATGGATCAGGCGAGGTGGTGGTTTATGCTCATTAATGAGAGTAGTCGTTGTACATATCGTTGAATATTATTCAATGTCCATTTTTATTATTATTTAATTATTGTTTTATGTGTAGGGTAGTTTATGAGAGCACGTGGGTCAACTTTGGAACAAATTATGTCTCTTCTCGCTCCTTATGGAGTATGGGGCCACCAGTGTGGCTGGCCTCCTGATGGAGCATGGGGTCACCAATGTGGCCGCTCAAAGCATTCAGATGCTCTTGCAGGAGTGGTTTCGATAGCAATATGTGTTTACATGGTGAGATTGCCAGCCTCATGCACAAACACCATACTAGTCTCACTAGAAGACATGTATGGACTTAGTGTGTGTGCATGATAGGTCACGGCTGTTTGCGAGCGATCTTTTAGTTTTCTCTGACAGCGCTATTTATAGTTATCGTGACAGAGGTCACGTGGTCAACTTCCTAACGAGAAAAAAATGTGGCGGTGTTTACTTTTGATAGGGCTTAATTAATGCTTTTAGGCTACTTTATTATTATAAATACTTACTTACTTACTTAGTCGTTCCCCCTCTACCGTGAGATGTAGAGGTTTGGAAGAGAGAGCGCCAGACTATCCCATCAGCTGTCTTCCTCCTGGCCTGGTTCCATTCTAGTCCTCGGTCCTTCAAAGATTGTCTAATGTTGTCCTCCCAGCGGACTTTGGGTCGTCCTGGAGGTCTGGATCCCTGGCTCTTTGTTTCCCATGCTTGTCGTGGTAGCCGATCTTCTCCCATTCTGCAGACATGGCCAAACCATCTTAGTTGGGACTGTTCTATTTGGGTCTGCAGCGGGTGGGATTTTAGGCCTTGACGTATCGTCTGGTTGCAGACCATGTCTTTTCTTGTTACTTCTATTATTATAAATACCTGCTTTAATTTTGCGTAAAGCTAGACTAGAAATGTTAGAGTAAATTTTAGAACAAGAATAAACATTTTATCACAATTAGAACACAAGATATAATAGTCTGAAATAGTGTAAAATTTACGTTTTTTTAAATATTTTGTTATGGTTTGTTTCTAATGCAATTTACACTAAAAACGATCACAATCAACATGCATAACAAATTACAGAAATCAAAAGTAGAAAACCTGCAGAAAATGGATATCATAGTTTTGTTTTGGTTTCATGCGTCAAACATTAATTATTGAAACATTAAATTGCAAGTCCACATTTATTACCTTAAAATAACACACCCAATTGTTCCCAAAACATGAGAGCTAACAATTATCTCAATCATACATCACGATGGTCATGTAAAAATGAGTATGGTCATGAGTAAAACGAAATGTTCAATTTAATTAATAAATAGGTGTATTTAATAAATACACCTATTAAATAATTTTCCACACTCTGTTAATTCTGTCACTCTCACGCAACAACTGCCATAATTTGCTTTAGCCCCAAAATTTCGCTCAATTATCATTGACACTTCCTTTTTTTTTTAATAGGAGGAATATGTACATTCACACAGATGGAGAAATTTGTAACAAAATGAGTTTCCGTTATAAATTTTAATTGTGAAGTTATATTTTTAATACCGCTGGCGCGTCTTTCAATTTTGGAAATAGTGGAATGTATAAATTCTCCTTTCATGTGCCTGCTGCAGGTCTAGTGAGTCCGTTGATGTTCCAACAATATGTTTCCTAACAGTGTGGAGAAATTGAGATCGCTTACGTTTTGTTGGCGTTCTGGTGACTGATGTTTCTCTTCTATGTTTAATTAGTTTTTGTAGTACAACAGGCTGTCCTCTGCATTTGCATTGTATGATATTATTGTTTGCTGTTTCTAGTTTTTTTTCTAACAATGGATGTGAATAGGGTTTCTTCCTCTTGTGTTAGTGGTTGTGAAGGTGGCTTAGCAAGTAACTGTTGTACTGTGATGTCGCTTTTGAAGACAGGCGAGGTGGATGTACTTGTCGTATGTATAACTGACTTGGTAGGTGTAGATGTGGTAACAAAAACTGGCATGCTAGGGTGAGTAGTGTTATCCACCTCCAAATGAATAATGGTATCGCCTTTAATGTGAGCTGACACATCAACCTTCAGCTGAACAATATCATCACTAGTGTGGGCAGGCACATCAGCCTCCTGCCGTACAGAGCTATCCTGACTACAGCTAACTGACTGACTACAGCTAACTGACTGACTACAACTAACTGACTGACTACAACTAATTGACTGACTACAAATAACTGACTGACTACAACTAACTGACTGACTAGACATGGAGGGGTCAGAATGAACATCACAGGGGATAGAGCAGCTTTTTGTTTTTAAAACACCAAAAGATGTCTTTGCAAAATAATTGCACAGTTGACATTCACTTATAGTTAAATTATGGTCATAGTCTTTCCAGATGTGCTGACTGTTTTCCGATAGTAACTTGGCTGTTTCAAGACACTTCTCAATATGCCTCCTTTTTGCGTTTTGTATTGGTAAGTAACACTTCCTACAAAATATAGTCGAATGCACTGTCGGTTTATCATCTGCTACGTTAATTCCAAACACACAGAACAGATCACTAACGTAACTCGAACAGTTCAGTGCATTCCGTTTTGAACTTTTTGTTTGGGAAGTTAATGCTCTCTTGCCACAGGCTCTGCACAGTGCACTGGCACAATTCATATGATGCAACAAAGTATGTTCCATTTTGTTGTTATGTAGTATAGTTTACTTGTGTATGTATAAAGATAATGGAATATTTGGGAGTATCACGTCTAACACAACGCTGTAGAATGCTTTATCCCCCGCTTGAACTGCAACACGTGAATGAAAGAAGATATACAAACAGTTACTTAGAATTCTTTGGCAGCCGTCTTGTGCACAGGATTGTCTACCAAAGAACACTAATGGAACAGTCCTTATCTCACACACAATTTAAAAAAAGACATTCATATTATAAATACAAGATTAACAAGACTTGAAAGATAGATCAAAGTATGTGGAAGTAATCTATTATCTAACTATAGCTTTTACATGTTTTCTGACGCTTATATACGTATCTAAATATCATTATAAATAATTGAAAATGCGAAAACAGATGGTGCTTTATAAAAAGTTATTTTTTTACAACCTTATTTAAGATGTGCGAATATCAGGAATGCGTTTACAGTGATTTAAATGTTATAAAATCTGGAGACAATATGCTTGTTCTTGTAATGCCAAACTCACAAAACTGACTACCACACATTCTCAAGATATGAAACCAAAAAAAAAAAGTATGTGGAAATAATCTTTAGCTTCTCTTCGAGAAGTCTATATTATTATAAACTCATATGAATAGGCCGATTTTTAGATATTACATTAATAAATAGATTACTTCTGTTATGAATTTCCTCAAATGATGACGCTGTTTTCAAAAGTCTGTAACTCCGTGAAATATAATTTCAAACAAATAAAAATGCAATCAAAAATAGAACACAGAACAAAGTTATAGTACACAAAAGAATTTGAGCGCTATGTTTATCCAGAACGAGTGTGTAATGATTTATATTTTAACGATTTTACACACACAACTGCTGATTTTTTCCCGCCAAAACCCTTAGTAGTCTTTTACGGTGCACATGAAGATTTATTATCCGGTTTCAGAAGTCCGGTCACTGAAACTAAAAGAGCGCTCTGGTATATGGCACAAACAGCCGTGAGGTGAATGTTTCAGGTGGTGTGAAAGGACTGTTAGGCAGGTGAGAGCACGGTGTTTCTCATTAATTATTTATTATGATTTTAACTAGTCGGTGCTTTGTTTGCGTCTCAGATTAGCAATTGAGCACTGGCTGGGTGTTTTGTGTGTTTGTTTAGTATTTGCTTTACTTGCTCTTTGTCACTGAATGGGTTGTATGAATAAATACAGCCCCTGCCTTAGAATCAAGAGTTGTATTGTCGTTCGGGTCGGGTGCGAGTGTGCAAGAAAGCGATCACATATCACAACAGCATCATCATGTCTCGCCCACCCTATCACAATAAGAAGTTCAATTTTTAAATCCTTAAGGGACCTAAGACACGTCAACAGTGAGGAATGCAGTCAGCGACCCATAGCTAGACTGCTTGCGTCAGTGTCATCGAACCAGAGCTGACCAAGACCCTACTCCACCTCCAAGTGGTGGTCCTGGAAACAGGCTGCATCACTGCAGTCTGGCTGAGTGAGTAGGGATCGAAGATGGAAGGCTAACCCAGTCCAAAAAATGCCGTGCTGAAGTCGGATATGTCGGTCGAAAGGCGCAAATATCGCAGCTTTCTGTAAACGGA
Source organism: Oreohelix idahoensis (assembly GCA_024509875.1). Lineage (NCBI taxonomy): Eukaryota > Metazoa > Mollusca > Gastropoda > Stylommatophora > Oreohelicidae > Oreohelix > Oreohelix idahoensis. The sequence goes on along the minus strand of JAMPIV010014517.1, from coordinate 20,152 downwards.
CACAACACAACCAACGTCCTTTTCAGGACGAACAAAGACGAAGAAGAAACCCTTACATTTTTGTGGATTTTGCTCTGACGTTTACCATTTATTATTTTATGAAACTTTAAGTAAGAACTGAAGTTATTGATGTGTTTACTTTATTTTTAATTTTTTTTTTAAATTATTAAATTAAGCCAAAATGAGCAATATTTTTAATAATTCAGCAGCATTTAACCAGTAAAATAGTTATTGTAAAAGTCTGGTTAATTAAACACAATTTTACTTGAAATATTGTTACTTGTCTGCACTAGTTACATTCGACTACATTCTTTCTTTTCCGTAAGATAAAAAAAAGGGGGGAAAAGGAAGATATGTGTGACGTCTTATAAGGCGTTGGGGGGTTTAGTTTCTCCTCTTAGATCCCGTAACAGAAAGAGCCCCAACCTCATCTGAATGTAGAACTTTAACTATATGTAAATATATATAAACTCGTGATTCAACAAAAAAAGAAAGAAGTGCAAACCAACTTATATTGCCAAGGGAGATAATATTTTAATTTGTTTTAGTGTTGTTTTATTTTTTAGTAAAATAAAAAATTATAATTTAAATTGTAAAAATTTTTAAAATTTAATAATGCGGTTATTTATTTCCGTGAAGATAATTTCTAAATAATAATATTTTTTAATTTTTTTGGTGTAAATATAAGTAAAATTACAAATACTTATATAAGTACATTTCACAGCTTTGTTTTCAAATTGCTAAATTAGTTGCTCTTCCTGCCACTAATTATCTTTTAATGGCGGTCCGGGTCTCTTATTGAGCACACATTTTTGTTGCTTTTCTATGGAATCTTTCCAGTTAAAAAATGGTATGGACAAGTGGGTCCTGCTTTGCAAACCCAAAGATCCCCTCCTCCATTACGTGGATTTAGAAGTCAACGGGCAGGGGCAAAATGACACACAGACACCAAAATTTACGTCACCATACCAGGACGGAAGACCGGACGGCTGACGTGTCCTTTTTGCATGCAAGAAGAGACCAGTTGGGCAAATAGGTGCCCCCCAAAAAAAAATTAGAAAGGACAAGAAGTACGTACACAACCAGATAAACAAGCACAACAAAAAAACTACCTCCCCCGCCAGCCTGCAGACAAACAGAAGTTCCAAATAGTCACCAGAAATAATAACGAATAAAGACACCACTCTGAGGACAACGTCACTACACAAGACACACCGAACTTTACGATGATAGACCCCAAGCATTTTCCAACTCCAGCGCAAGCTTATAAAAACAATAGCCCAACAAGTCCAAACAAAGAAAAGACACACAAGCAACATATGGAAACACCACCCAGACGTACAACACTGTCAGACACCAGCCCAAGGCTCGTCATTGTGCTGGATAGCCCTGGTAACACAGAGTAAAGACGTTTTCCCTGACCTCAAGCATCAATTTTTATGTAATTGCACTATTTAGCAAATACCACATTTCAAGAATGGCGGCAGAAATTAGAATAATTAGTTGTAAATATTCGTGGCCTTCGCACAAAATTACAACATTTCATAACACTCATACACAATGCCATCCAGATTTTATACTGGTTCAAGAAACCAACATACACACAGACGAACACGCAGCCCATATCACGACAAAATTAGGACTTAGACATTCATGTTTTAGCCTTAGTGTTCAGAATATAGGTTCAGGGGTAGCTATCGTACAGACATCGGATAGGTGGGAATGTATCAGGAAAAAAAAAGATAGTAAGGGTAAAATAGCCATAGTTCAGGTAAGGAACAACACACAAACATACACCATAGTAAACATACATGCACCCCCAGATTACAGACACCAACCCTTGTTTTATGATCGCCTAGAAAGCCTACTCACGCATTCATACAGGGGGCAGAACATCATAATAGGGGGAGATTTTAACTGTATACTGACAAAAATGGATGTTATAGGCGGGGATGTCAAAACACAAATTCGGTTGGCAAACAGGGAGGGCACTCACCAGCTAGATATGCTACAAACCATAGTAGACATGCAGAGAGACACATCTCAAGGGCACTGACACCACACACACAAATAATGCACATGGCAGAACAGCACGATTAGATAGAATTTATTCACCATCAACGCACTGTACAATCGAGTCCAAACACTTACCAGAAACACTCAAATTCACAGACCACAAATCGGTTTTGGCAACTGTAAACACCACACACACAACAAATAATACAGCCAAACGCTCACCTCACTGGAAGTTCAACAACACATTACTGCAAAATAAAACATACGTTGAGGAAATGACGCAACTCATTCTTACATACACAACAGATTTACCAACTGAAAACACACAACAACACTGGCAGCTATTAAAGAATACTATACGCGAGAGAACACAAATACTGGCAACCAAGATTCATAGAGACAAAATGCGACAGGAAAAGATAATAGAACAAGCCATCAAACTTGCAACTCTAATTGATAAAACAACACCTCATATCATTACATTGCAGGAAGAACTAGAACAATATCAACACCATAGATTAAGAGGTGCCTGTCGTAGATTTCCGATAGGAGAATTAAGACTAGGTTTGGTCCCTTCTGAATAGGTTTGAATAGGTGATAGACTCAGTGAGAGTTAGTGAAAGGTAATAGAATTTCCACACACGTGAGATGATAGATTTGATATAGTGGCTGTCTCTGAAAGCGAAAAGAATTCTTCTCTCTCTCACCTATCTTCTACAACAGTTGTTACAGCGTCAGACAGACTACACCAATATACATATTACGTATATTTCTATCACTCACAGGCACGCACATACACGTGACGACAGGTAAACACACAGACGTGGGAAAACTATAACAATGATATATATATATATTATCTAGAACGAGCTGACCAAACACGACTATTAAGTTCAAGAGCGATTTTATTATCAGGAAAAATCGGCTCACAACATCAAAGAAAGTACATCAAGGAAAATACATATACACATAGTCATAAAAAATCAAGGAAATGTTGCAAGGATGATAGCCCCGTTATAGTGTTAACTCTAGGTTTAGCCCGGCCCCGTTAAGAGAACAGATGATGGCGCCCGAGTCACAGATACATAGAGTTTGAGTCTAAGAGTTGTCTTTGTTTTATCTCGTAATTATATGCACAGAGTTTGAAAAAATCTGATTTAACCTAAGACAAAACACAAGAACTCTAGCCTTAGCAACAAATTATGCAGATTGAAAAAAAAAATTAGGACAGCAACAGGGTGTCAAAGATAAAATAGTGAAAAAATATCACTCAAACCAGCGTACACTCATTCATTCCGCCATGGCTTTCTCATAACTTGTACTCAACGACTTGATGCTTGGCTGCCTCTTTGTGAAGGCACAATGATTTTTAGATTTTTTCACACAGACTCAACAAAATGCAGTCTTCTTGCCAAGAATGTCCCCAGTTCTCCAAAAGACGTGTATTTAACTTGGTGTTCCGGGGAACGACCTACTTGGGTATGCAAATTTTGTTCAAATGTCTGATTAAAGTCACCTAACAATTATTCCAGGCGCGGGTGAGTTAGTGCAAGAAGGCCGAGCACAGTGTCCCAAATAGCGTAGTTAGAAGTGTTTCTAAAAGGAAAGATGTGAGGTGAATAGAGACTCGGTCGGTTGTCCGTCCTTCGTCAGTATGGTGCACTGGTTGGAGGGGGTCAGGTCCTCAGCACATCGAGAGAGTGTGGACAGATATTGTAGTCAACACCACAGATGGGGTTGTCGTACCTACGGTGATATAATCTTGTGGGAAAAGTGATTGGTTAATGTTTTCACGGTTTTGGGATCCGGTGGCTAACCAGGCAGCATCAAAAGTATGTATAGAGGTAGAGTAGGTATGCTATCGAATGAAATTAAGTGCTGGACTCCCATGGTCTCCAGGTATGAGATGTTTGATTACAGTTGTGTTGTTTGCATTTGATCAGTTTTGACCGCTTAGAGAACTAAGAGCCTCGGTTATAGGTAGTGTGTGTGATTTTACTGTCTAGACTTTGCACGCACCGTCAGATCAGTGTTACTTGAGAAGACCCACGTGGTTCAAAATAAGGACTAGTCCTAATTTCTTGGCTACAGTATTCTGGAAACTTACTACGTAGTGGTGCTGTGAGCAAAGTTAGGGTCACCCCAAAACTTCCACTGAACCACAGAATTACAGGTAGTCGCACAACTTAAGAATAAAAATGCTGAAAATATTTCTGGAAGTCTAGAAGTTCGACAAATTGCCGAAACAAACTGAGATCTTCGCTAACAGCTATTCTGTCTACGGAGCGACCTATCAACTGTGAAGTCTATGAGTCGAGGAATGATAATTAAAGTTTCAAAACTTGGCCCAATATCTTAAAAATCAGGACAAAGGGCCCAAAACTTACTTCGCCAAGCGGATTCGCTTGGCGAAGTAAGTTTGGGCCCTTTGTCTGATTTTAAGATATTGGCCAAGTTTGAAACTTTAATTTCATTCTCGCTCATAGACTCACAGTAGATAGGTCGCTCGTAAACAGAATAGCTGTTAGCGAAGATCTCAGTTTGTTTCGGCAATTTGTCGAACTTCTAGACTTCCAGAAATATTTTCAGCATTTTTATTCTTAAGTTGTGCGACTACCTGTAATTCTGTGGTTGAGTGAAAGTTTTGGGGTGACCCTAACTTTACCAGCACCTAGTAGTAGTTTCCATACTTGTGAAGAAATAGACAGTCCTTATTTTGAACCACGTGGGTTTTCTCAAGTAACACTGATCTGACGGTGCAAGTTAGACAGAAATACTAATATCCCTATAACGGGTTTTCAAAGACTGTAATGATAAATACTGGACCTTGGAGCCAGCACTTAATTTCTTCTAGAAACTCTATATATTTTGCTGCCTGGTGGCGTGAATATTAACAATCATTTCCCGACTAGATTATATCTTGTGGACAAATCTGTGGTGTGACTAAAGTGAATCCAATACTGAGGGAAGGCACCGACCTGACATTCATCATTTTTTAGAAACCTACGCTATTGACACTGTGCTCTGCTAACTCCCGCGCCTGGAATAATTGTTAGGTGACTTAATCAGACATTTGAACAAATTTGCATACCCAAGTAGTCGTTCCCGGAGACTCCAAGTTAAATACGTCTTTTGGAACTGGGGACTTCTTGGCAGAAGACTGCATTTTTTTGAGTCTGTGTGAAAATCTAAAATCAATGTGTTCCAAGAGGCAGCAAGCAAAGTCGTGAGTACAAGTATGAGAAGCCATGGCGGAATGAATGAGTGTACGCTGGTTTGAGTGATATTTTTCACTATTTTATCTTTGACACCCTGTTGCTGTCCTAATTTTTTTTCAATCTGCATAATTTGTTGCTAAGGCTAGAGTTCTTGTGTTTTGTCTTAGGTTAAATCAGATTTTTTCAAACTCTGTGCATATAATTACGAGATAAAACAAAGACAACTCTTAGAATCAAACTCTATGTATCTGTGACTCGGGCGCCATCATCTGTTCTCTTAACGGGGCCGGGCTAAACCTAGAGTTAACACTATAACGGGGCTATCATCCTTGCAACATTTCCTTGATTTTTTATGACTATGTGTATATGTATTTTCCTTGATGTACTTTCTTGATGTTGTGAGCCGATTTTTCCTGATAATAAAATCGCTCTTGAACTTAATAATCGTGTTGGTCAGCTCGTTCTAGATAATATATATATCATTGTTATAGTTTTCCCACGTCTGTGTGTTTACCTGTCGTCACGTGTATGTGCGTGCCTGTGAGTGATAGAAATATACGTAATATGTATATTGGTGTAGTCTGTCTGACGCTGTAACAACTGTTGTAGAAGATAGGTGAGAGAGAGAAGAATTCTTTTCGCTTTCAGAGACAGCCACTATATCAAATCTATCATCTCACGTGTGTGGAAATTCTATTACCTTTCACTAACTCTCACTGAGTCTATCACCTATTCAAACCTATTCAGAAGGGACCAAACCTAGTCTTAATTCTCCTATCGGAAATCTACGACAGGCACCTCTTAATCTATGGTGTTGATATTGTTCTAGTTCTTCCTGCAATGTAATGATATGAGGTGTTGTTTTATCAATTAGAGTTGCAAGTTTGATGGCTTGTTCTATTATCTTTTCCTGTCGCATTTTGTCTCTATGAATCTTGGTTGCCAGTATTTGTGTTCTCTCGCGTATAGTATTCTTTAATAGCTGCCAGTGTTGTTGTGTGTTTTCAGTTGGTAAATCTGTTGTGTATGTAAGAATGAGTTGCGTCATTTCCTCAACGTATGTTTTATTTTGCAGTAATGTGTTGTTGAACTTCCAGTGAGGTGAGCGCTTGGATGTAATATTTGTGTGTGTGGTGTTTACAGTTGCCAAAACCGATTTGTGGTCTGTGAATTTGAGTGTTTCTGGTAAGTGTTTGGACTCGATTGTACAGTGCGTTGATGGTGAATAAATTCTATCTAATCGTGCTGTTCTGCCATGTGCATTATTTGTGTGTGTGGTGTCAGTGCCCTTGAGATGTGTCTCTCTGCATGTCTACTATGGTTTGTAGCATATCTAGCTGGTGAGTGCCCTCCCTGTTTGCCAACCGAATTTGTGTTTTGACATCCCCGCCTATAACATCCATTTTTGTCAGTATACAGTTAAAATCTCCCCCTATTATGATGTTCTGCCCCCTGTATGAATGCGTGAGTAGGCTTTCTAGGCGATCATAAAACAAGGGTTGGTGTCTGTAATCTGGTGGTGCATGTATGTTTACTATGGTGTATGTTTGTGTGTTGTTCCTTACCTGAACTATGGCTATTCTACCCTTACTATCTCTGTTTTTCATGATAATTTCCCACCTATCCGATGTCTGTACGATAGCTACCCCTGAACCTATATTCTGAACACTAAGGCTAAAATATGAATGTCCTAATTTTGTCGTGGTATGGGCTGCGTGTTCGTCTGTGTGTATGTTGGTTTCTTGAACCAGTATAAAATCTGGATGGTATTTGTGTATGAGTGTTATGAAATGTTGTAATTTTGTGCGAAGGCCACGAATATTTACACTAATTATTCTAATTTCTGCCGCCATTCTTGAAATGTGGTATTTGCTAATAGTGCAATTACATAAAAATTGATGCTTGAGGTCAGGGGAAAACGTCTTTACTCTGTGTTACCAGGGCTATCCAGCACAATGACGAGCCTTGGGCTGGTGTCTGACAGTGTTCTACGACTGGGTGGTGTTTCCATATGTTGCTTGTGTGTCTTTTCTTTGTTTGGACTTGTTGGGCTATTGTTTTTATAAGCTTGCGCTGGAGTAGGAAAATGCTTGGGGTCTATCATCGTAAAGTTCGGTGTGTCTTGTGTAGTGACGTTGTCCTCAGAGTGGTGTCTTATTCGTTTATTATTTCTGGTGACTATTTGGAACTTCTGTTTGTCTGCAGGCTGGCGGGGAGGTAGTTTTTGTTGTGCTTGTTTATCTGGTTGTGTACGTACTTCTTGTCCTTTATTTTTTGGGGGGCACCTATTTGCCCAATGGTCTTCTTGCATGCAAAAAGGACACGCCGTCTTCCGTCCTGGTATGGTGACGTAAATTTTGTGTGTCATTTGCCCCCTGACCGTTGATTTCTAAATCCACGTAATGGAGGAGGGGATCTTTGGGTTTGCAAAGCAGGACCCACTTGTCCATACCATTTTTTAACTGGAAAGATTCCATAGAAAAGCAACAAAATGTGTGCTCAATAAGAGACCCGGACCGCCATTAAAGAATTTAGTGGCAGGAAGAGCAACTAATTTAGCAATTTGAAAACAAAGCTGTGAAATGTACTTATATAAGTATTTGTAATTTTACTTATATTTACACCAAAAAAATTAAAAAATATTATTATTTAGAAATTATCTTCACGGAAATAAATAACCGCATTATTAAATTTTAAAAATTTTACAATTTAAATTATAATTTTTATTTTACTAAAAATAAAACAACACTAAAACAAATTAAAATATTATCTCCCTTGGCAATATAAGTTGGTTGCACTTCTTTCTTTTTTTGTTGAATCACGAGTTTATATATTTACATATAGTTAAAGTTCTACATTCAGATGAGGTTGGGGCTCTTTCTGTTACGGGATCTAAGAGTAGAAACTAAACCCCCCAACGCCTTATAAGACGTCACACATATCTTCCTTTTCCCCCCTTTTTTTTATCTTACTAAAAAGAAAGAATGTAGTCGAATGTAACTAGTGCAGACAAGTAACAATATTTCAAGTAAAATTGTTTTTAATTAATCAGACTTTTACAATAACTACTTTGCTGGTTAAAAGCTGCTGAATCTATTAAAAATATTGCTAATTTTGGCTTAATTTAATTTAAAATAACCACAACAAAAAAATGAAAAATAAAGTAAACACATCAATAACTTCAGTTCTTACTTAAAGTTTCCTAAAATAATAAATGGTAAACGTCAGAGCAAAATCCACAAAAATGTAAGGGTTTCTTCTTCGTCTTTGTTCGTCCTGAAAAGGACGTTGGTTGTGTTGTGTCCGTTTACAGAAAGCTGCGATATTTGCGCCTTTCGACCGACATATCCGACTTCAGCACGGCATTTTTTGGACTGGGTTAGCCTTCCATCTTCGATCCCTACTCACTCAGCCAGACTGCAGTGATGCAGCCTGTTTCCAGGACCACCACTTGGAGGTGGAGTAGGGTCTTGGTCAGCTCTGGTTCGATGACACTGACGCAAGCAGTCTAGCTATGGGTCGCTGACTGCGTTCCTCACTGTTGACGTGTCTTAGGTCCCTTAAGGATTTAAAAATTGAACTTCTTATTGTGATAGGGTGGGCAAGACATGATGATGCTGTTGTGATATGTGATCGCTTTCTTGCACACTCGCACCCGACCCGAACGACAATACAACTCTTGATTCTAAGGCAGGGGCTGTATTTATTCATACAACCCATTCAGTGACAAAGAGCAAGTAAAGCAAATACTAAACAAACACACAAAACACCCAGCCAGTGCTCAATTGTAATCTGAGTTCAAACAAAGCACCGACTAGTTAAAATCATAATAAATAATTAATGAGAAACACCGTGCTCTCACCTGCCTAACAGTCCTTTCACACCACCTGAAACATTCACCTCACGGCTGTTTGTGCCATATACCAGAGCGCTCTTTTAGTTTCAGTGACCGGACTTCTGAAACCGGATAATAAATTTTGTGTGCACCGTAAAAGACTACTAAGGGTTTTGGCGGGGAAAAAATCAGCAGTTGTGTGTGTAAAATCGTTAAAATATAAATCATTACACACTCGTTCTGGATAAACACATAGCGCTCAAAATTCTTTTTGTGTACTATAACTTTGTTCTGTGTTCTATTTTTGATTGCATTTTTATTTGTTTGAAATTATATTTCACGGAGTTACAGACTTTTGAAAACAGCGTCATCATTTGAGGAAATTCATAACAGAAGTAATCTATTTATTAATGTAATATCTAAAAATCGGCCTATTCATATGAGTTTATAATAATATAGACTTCTCGAAGAGAAGCTAAAGATTATTTCCACATACTTTTTTTTTTTGGTTTCATATCTTGAGAATGTGTGGTAGTCAGTTTTGTGAGTTTGGCATTACAAGAACAAGCATATTGTCTCCAGATTTTATAACATTTAAATCACTGTAAACGCATTCCTGATATTCGCACATCTTAAATAAGGTTGTAAAAAAATAACTTTTTATAAAGCACCATCTGTTTTCGCATTTTCAATTATTTATAATGATATTTAGATACGTATATAAGCGTCAGAAAACATGTAAAGCTATAGATAGATTACTTCCACATACTTTGATCTATCTTTCAAGTCTTGTTAATCTTGTATTTATAATATGAATGTCTTTTTTTAAATTGTGTGTGAGATAAGGACTGTTCCATTAGTGTTCTTTGGTAGACAATCCTGTGCACAAGACGGCTGCCAAAGAATTCTAAGTAACTGTTTGTATATCTTCTTTCATTCACGGATAAAGCATTCTACAGCGTTGTGTTAGACGTGATACTCCCAAATATTCCATTATCTTTATACATACACAAGTAAACTATACTACATAACAACAAAATGGAACATACTTTGTTGCATCATATGAATTGTGCCAGTGCACTGTGCAGAGCCTGTGGCAAGAGAGCATTAACTTCCCAAACAAAAAGTTCAAAACGGAATGCACTGAACTGTTCGAGTTACGTTAGTGATCTGTTCTGTGTGTTTGGAATTAACGTAGGAGATGATAAACCGACAGTGCATTCGACTATATTTTGTAGGAAGTGTTACTTACCAATACAAAACGCAAAAAGGAGGCATATTGAGAAGTGTCTTGAAACAGCCAAGTTACTATCGGAAAACAGTCAGCACATCTGGAAAGACTATGACCATAATTTAACTATAAGTGAATGTCAACTGTGCAATTATTTTGCAAAGACATCTTTTGGTGTTTTAAAAACAAAAAGCTGCTCTATCCCCTGTGATGTTCATTCTGACCCCTCCATGTCTAGTCAGTCAGTTAGTTGTAGTCAGTCAGTTATTTGTAGTCAGTCAATTAGTTGTAGTCAGTCAGTTAGTTGTAGTCAGTCAGTTAGCTGTAGTCAGTCAGTTAGCTGTAGTCAGGATAGCTCTGTACGGCAGGAGGCTGATGTGCCTGCCCACACTAGTGATGATATTGTTCAGCTGAAGGTTGATGTGTCAGCTCACATTAAAGGCGATACCATTATTCATTTGGAGGTGGATAACACTACTCACCCTAGCATGCCAGTTTTTGTTACCACATCTACACCTACCAAGTCAGTTATACATACGACAAGTACATCCACCTCGCCTGTCTTCAAAAGCGACATCACAGTACAACAGTTACTTGCTAAGCCACCTTCACAACCACTAACACAAGAGGAAGAAACCCTATTCACATCCATTGTTAGAAAAAAACTAGAAACAGCAAACAATAATATCATACAATGCAAATGCAGAGGACAGCCTGTTGTACTACAAAAACTAATTAAACATAGAAGAGAAACATCAGTCACCAGAACGCCAACAAAACGTAAGCGATCTCAATTTCTCCACACTGTTAGGAAACATATTGTTGGAACATCAACGGACTCACTAGACCTGCAGCAGGCACATGAAAGGAGAATTTATACATTCCACTATTTCCAAAATTGAAAGACGCGCCAGCGGTATTAAAAATATAACTTCACAATTAAAATTTATAACGGAAACTCATTTGTTACAAATTTCTCCATCTGTGAATGTACATATTCCTCCTATTAAAAAAAAAGGAAGTGTCAATGATAATTGAGCGAAATTTTGGGGCTAAAGCAAATTATGGCAGTTGTTGCGTGAGAGTGACAGAATTAACAGAGTGTGGAAATTATTTAATAGGTGTATTTATTAAATACACCTATTTATTAATTAAATTGAACATTTCGTTTTACTCATGACCATACTCATTTTTACATGACCATCGTGATGTATGATTGAGATAATTGTTAGCTCTCATGTTTTGGGAACAATTGGGTGTGTTATTTTAAGGTAATAAATGTGGACTTGCAATTTAATGTTTCAATAATTAATGTTTGACGCATGAAACCAAAACAAAACTATGATATCCATTTTCTGCAGGTTTTCTACTTTTGATTTCTGTAATTTGTTATGCATGTTGATTGTGATCGTTTTAGTGTAAATTGCATTAGAAACAAACCATAACAAAATATTTAAAAAAACGTAAATTTTACACTATTTCAGACTATTATATCTTGTGTTCTAATTGTGATAAAATGTTTATTCTTGTTCTAAAATTTACTCTAACATTTCTAGTCTAGCTTTACGCAAAATTAAAGCAGGTATTTATAATAATAGAAGTAACAAGAAAAGACATGGTCTGCAACCAGACGATACGTCAAGGCCTAAAATCCCACCCGCTGCAGACCCAAATAGAACAGTCCCAACTAAGATGGTTTGGCCATGTCTGCAGAATGGGAGAAGATCGGCTACCACGACAAGCATGGGAAACAAAGAGCCAGGGATCCAGACCTCCAGGACGACCCAAAGTCCGCTGGGAGGACAACATTAGACAATGTTTGAAGGACCGAGGACTAGAATGGAACCAGGCCAGAAAGAAGACAGCTGATAGAATAGTCTGGCGCTCTCTCTCTTCCAAACCTCTACATCTCACGGTAGAGGGGGAACGACTAAGTAAGTAAGTAAGTATTTATAATAATAAAGTAGCCTAACAGCATTAATTAAGCCCTATCAAAAGTAAACACCGCCACATTTTTTTCTCGTTAGGAAGTTGACCACGTGACCTCTGTCACGATAACTATAAATAGCGCTGTCAGAGAAAACTAAAAGATCGCTCGCAAACAGCCGTGACCTATCATGCACACACACTAAGTCCATACATGTCTTCTAGTGAGACTAGTATGGTGTTGTGCATGAGGCTGGCAATCTCACCATGTAACACATATTGCTATCGAAACCACTACTGCAAGAGCATCTGAATGCTTTGAGCGGCCACATTGGTGACCCCATGCTCCATCAGGAGGCCAGCCACACTGGTGGCCCCATACTCCATAAGGAGCGAGAAGAGACATAATTTGTTCCAAAGTTGACCCACGTGCTCTCATAAACTACCCTACACATAACAATAATTAAATAATAATAAAATGGACATTGAATAATATTCAACGATATGTACAACGAATACTCTCATTAATGAGCATAAACCACCACCTCGCCTGATCCATATCAGTATTCGTCCCTGAACTCTGAAGCATGTCGTATATGCCGAATGATGAGATTGGGAACTCGTCATATGAAACCCATTGTTACAGAAACAAACCACTGCCATAGCATATAAATGCTTCGTGCAGGTTTCTGTTGGACCCAGCCGCACTGGTGTCTCCATGCTCCGCAAGGAGCAAACAGTGCCTTATGCACAAATGGGTGGCATTACGCGCACAAGAAATCTTAATACCTAAAGCTAGATTCATCTTCTCAAAGGGCATTTAGCACTACAAAACTGTACACAACAGATGTAATTAAACTAATCTCAAAGTAACACCATACAATTATTCGTTAACTTACTTCGAGTTCCACTATAATAAACTACCTTGGCGGAGAAAATTATATTAATCGTGTACTACTGAAATAGCACCTCTGATAATCAACCAATTTTCACCCAATACCAAATAATAAACAGGTCTAACGCCCTAAAAATATACAGTAGAATTATAATCAATATTCGTGAAATACACTAACTAAATTACCTTCCCATCGAGGAATAAAAATAAAATTAATCTTGACTTAACAATACTAGCAAATGTTCTAATTAGTTCACTGCGCTCCCAAATAATAAATGGCTGAACATCATTAGGCCTATCTCCCCCCCCCTCCCCCCCCCCTCCCCCCCAACACGTGGTAACTAAAAATGTCCATGCCGCTTTACTTACGCCACCCTCATGTACATCGCCACGTGGTTCCCGGCTGCCATCTTGCCATCAAATTAATACTATCTAAATTAAAGTAATAGATTGCTTCTCTGCCCGGTTTCATGAATGAAATAGGTTCCTTCTCTATATTCTCACAGCCATGATCTGGACAACACGACTAATAAAACCTATCCACACGTTATTTTCACTAATCTATCATTTCAAAACTAAATCTAATGTCATGGAAGGAATCTCCTTATGAAACCCATTTATCTATTTTCTCAAAACATTAGAACCGAGTAACGCTGAAAATAATTATAAAGCTACCGAACGTTAATGCTAATCTACCTTAAAATCAAACGTGTTCTCATACCCTGTGCAAACTTCTGCTAACTCTGGGTGTCTTCTCACATCTTGCCTCTACTGCGAATCTTACCAAACTGCCTTCGGCCTGTGGCGCTCCCGTATTCTATACGCCAAATAACCGCATCACGCAGGGCTGGCGTGCTGGCATAGTGATTTACGCTCGCGCACTCGCAAAGCGGCAGGCTCGTGTAGGACTATTTACTTCAGTTTCTAGACACACAAATATGAACTTCATGGAGATTTTGGGGTGTTTATTATGGCCCCATCACATTATTAAAGAAGAATTTATCTTCGTTATCATTAACCGGCGTTAAAAAAGGATGTTTTATTTTAATTGAACGAATTAGAAATACATTATCTTCCAGATTAGCATCGTTTATTTCAAAGGAGTGTATTGCATTATGTTAAAAATAAGGAAATGTATAATTTAAAAAAGAAAAAAGTTTAAAACAGTTAAAGGTCATAACCAGGATTGTGGAGTCGGCCAAAAAATGTTCCGACTCCAATTTCAACTAATGAAATTTTAGAAGTCCGACTCTTGTCTCTGATTACAGTTTTTTACTAGTCATATAGCATAAAATTATGCACTTATATAGAGTTATATGTATAAGTATGGTATATGTGTATGAACAAATGACTACGTGGCTTTTGTAGATTACATTTTTAACAATTCGTTCATTTATACAGTAATACAAAATAAAAACTCAAAAAGTATTTTTAATTTTTTTTTTTAAATTAATTTTTATTAAAATTAAATTGGTCCTTAAAAAAGGATCGTTTCTAACAGGCCCGGCTTCACTGCTGCTCTCAAATCGGATAAAATGAGCTATGTCAATTAGATACAACTATTATGAAGTGTTAGTTCAATTTTTTAAGCGCCTCTTCACACCTCCCCACCCCCCGCTCTTTACATGGATCAAACGTAGATCTGCTTTCTCTGAAGTCTCGTAGGAGTCGGAACGTTTATTACCGACTCACCAAAAAACCTTACTCCGACTCACACGTAACACTGTCGCCGGTCTAGTGGTGGTGATCCGAGAACTGGTCCAAAGGCACCAATTAGTATAGGTATGTCATAGGACCAAGGACTGGTTACGGCATCAATTAATATAGTGTAACAGTGCTACCTCGTCTAATCTTTACTAGGTGGCAGGTGGCAGGCCTAGTTGTGACTCACACCAGTTTCGTTGTATATCTTCCAAGTTTTAAGTTAGTAGTGTTTTGTACTGGCCCTCTCCGCCAGAGTTGACAATTCTTGGATGAACTACTTTCCTTCTTATTTTCAACCCTTGGCTAGTTCGTACCTTTCTTTGTTGTTAATCAGTGACTGAATCGTATAGTGGAGTTATTATAGTGTTTGATGATCAGGCATTCAACAACAATCCTTCATGGATCAACTCAAGCATTTGTTTGTTCTCTTACAAAATTCTATTTTTTTACATGTAATATAAATATACTTCAAAGATGCAGGTAATTCTTCATATAGAGCACACCTGCAGTCATATCATAGTTACCTCAAGTATACATTCTGTATCTCAAAAGTGTGTAGGCATTTAATCCCCTTTGTGCTTATCTCATCTCAAAGTACTTAATTAGCTTCCTTAAGCTCTATTCATTTTGCGCAATCTGCCTCAAAACTCCTGATCAAATTTATGCAAAGTACTTTGTATTTCTATTCCTCTTGTACATCCTGGGCATGCCATTGCTTCTCTTCTTTAAACTTCTCGCCCAGTACCATTTCATTTACTCATTTTTCTAACATATCGTCTTGTGATTTCTCTGCTGCGAGTCAGGAAAAATGTTCATCAAAATGCATAATAATTCATAAAAGGTCAATACTTACAGGTGATTACCTGAATCTCTCCTGTGAATACACTCACTAGTGACATTATAAAACAAATTCTGTTAAGTAGCATTTTTCTCTGTCTATGAAACTTCTTAGTTTACTTATACTGTTCTGACTAATCTTTATCACATCCTCCGAATTTCCTAGGACTAGCATCTCCTAACTTATCTATATACCTTATGAGTTTACTTTGTCACTTCTAATCTATCTGTGATAACTTCTACAGATCTTATCAAACTTGTGGCAACCGCACAACATTTTTGTTTCTTCATCTTCAGAAATACACAACCGCACACTTGCGAGCCGTAAAACTGTTTTTCCCCTTGACTTCTAGTCAATGCTCAGCTGATCTGTCCCTGTTTACCAGCTAAAACGATTGGTCGGCCCTATTTCCACTCACTGGAAAAAATATGCTCACGCTTTTACAACGTAAGCGAATTCAGTGAACTATCGTCTGTTATTTTTAGACTTCTCTCACTCTATTCCCGTGTGTATTTTTTCCCTCAACTCACTAACACCTGCAAGGGACTTAATTCTACGTTATCTCCCTTTGACGTTTTAACTGAACTCTGTATTGTCTTCTTTAAAGCTTACTATAACTTCGTTACATGCTAATTTTCTCAACCACAATTGAGAACCCACATTATCTGCTTAACCCTAATTCAAGACCTTTATCCACCAACTGTAATATGCGGAGTTTCCTCCCTTTTCTCAAAGCAAAGATTCACTCCTTTTATCTCCCTTCAACTAAGACAAATAGTCTGTATCCAAATCCATTCATATTTTCTAAACCATTTTTCTACCCTCTTTTACTTGACTAAAACCAAATCACCGTTCACATAAACCTTGCTTGAAGCACAAATAATGCCCTGGGCAAACCCAACGGTGACCACACAAACCGATTCCACAACTACGACTCTACAAACCCGACTCCCGACTCCACAGCGCTGGTTACAGCAATTATCCCATATTTCAGGTGAAATTGTAACAGTAATAAAAGTTGTCCATGAGGCTTTGAGTATTTAGGTTAAAAAATCTCAATTCAATTTTTATATGATGTCACATTTTTGCAAATTCTTCTCCCCCATATCGTCACAAATTTTAGATCCCCTCTCCCTCACTGCGTGACGCCATATGTGGACGACCCCTCATAGCACTGTCTTCCTCCTGCACGCTTGCCTTCAACTCTACCTTCTATTATAGTCTTCAGTACGGTGTTATGTCTTTTTTACACGACCACATTTTTTACCTCATTTTGATCTCCTTTCTATTTTCTTTACATTTCTAGGTTTTTTTGTTTTTTTGGACCTCTTTATTCATTTTCTTCTCTTTCCATGAGACGTGCCCCATTCTTCAATATTTCCACACCTCAAGGGCCTCAATTCTTTCTTCTAATTGCTTGTTCATTGTCCATATTTCTACACCATACAGTAAAAGTGTGTTGAGGCGTATTGGGAATGCGGTGTTAGGCCTATGACTCTCAGTTTGAATGTGTGAGTTAATTGTTCAGATGTTAGTATTTGTCTCATGTTGTTGAATGTAGCTTTGGCCATTTTTATTCTCTTCTTGATTTCTGTTTCACATCTGCCATCGGCTGTTATTATATGTGTCACGGGTTAAATCCCCTTGCTCTGCAGTGATGGTCCAACTATGGCCAAAACCTAGAGTATCTAATGTGGGTCTTCAAAGGTACCTACCTTCGCACAAGATTACTCTTGGCAGAGATGCAGATAGAAGGATGATGATGCTTCTACCTTGAGGGAATGTTCACAAGATATTTCAGAAGTCAAAAACAATGCTGAATGGGTCTTACCAATGTTAACTTGTATTTGCCCGCCGACTTTTGTGAAGAGGTATTATAAAGGCACATTTATATCATATGTTAAGACACATTCCTATAATGTGGGCACATTCATATCATGTGTTGAGGCATATTCCTATCTTGTGTTAAGGCACATTCCTATCCTGTTTTAAGGCACATTCCTATCCTGTGTTGAGGAACATTCCTATCCTGTGTTGAGACTGCACCTTCCTGTCGACGTTGTTTGAGGCACATTCCTTTTCTGTGCTGAGGCAACAGTCCTTTCCTTGAGTTAAGGCACTTTCCTAATCCTGTGTTAAGCCATATTTATAATCCTGTGTATAAGGCACCATTCCAATCCTGTGTTAAGTCAACTTTCCTATCCAGTGTTAGGGCACAGTGCCTATCCTGTGTTAAGGCCATTATCCAATCCTGTAATTAAGCACATTCATTTCCTATGTTAAGGACACATTTCCCTATCGTATGTTAAAGCACATTCTCTATTCATATGTTAAGCATATGTCTATTCCTATGTTAAGCACATTTCTATCCTATGGACAAAGCACATTCCTATCCTATGTTAAGGCACATTTTATGTCCTATGGTTAACGGCACAATTATCTATCCTATGTTAAGCCGCACATTTCTTCTATCCTATGTTGAGGCACATTTCTATCCTATGTTAAGGCACATTCCTATCCTATGTAACCGCACATTTCATATCCCTGTGCCTCCTAAGGCACATTCCTATCCTGTTGTAAGGCACATTTATCGCCTCATGTCGTTGAGGCATGTTTCCCTCTATCATGTGTTATGAGCACGGCTTTTCGTTCGGTAGGGTTACATCAATTATACCCATTTAATATTATTTTTGCACAATGTGCCATTGCACAAATTATTAACTATATGCTTTGCCCTTAAGGGGCACATCCTTAAAGAGACTGGTAGGTTACAGCAAAATTAGAATTAAGGATAACTTAATCATAAGAACTTGGAATATCAGGACACTAATGCAGAATGAAAAATAGATAACATCAAGATGGAAACGGAAAGAATGAATATAAATGTATTAGGGCTAATCTGAAATGCCTATTGTACCGGAACAGATGAATATTATACTTCTGACAACTACAAAATAATTTATTCTGGAGGAAATAAACATTGAAAGAGGATTAGGCAGAAAGATGCAGAAAGAGCAAGAAAAGTAAGGATTTTGGACTAGATCAATTTTAGTCCGTTAGTTGAAACTGAGTGGGCTGACCAAATTGATATCAATTTTATAAAAATATATGCCCCAACAGCAGATATTACAGAAGATGAAATGACCCATTTTACAGTGAACTTGATATGGCAATGACTCAGTTTGTAAATCTACATGAGAACAACTTGTTTATACTTGGAGACTATCAAAGCAAAAGTTTGTTGAAATGAAAAAAGTTGATGATGTGACTGGTGTGTGTTATGGCCTGGGAGCTGAAAGAAATGAGGACAGGTGACGGACTGATAGAGTGAGCAAAAGAACGCATGATGTTTGAAAGTAGGAAACACCTGGATTTAAAGCAGCATCATGAGACGCCTTTCTTTGGAGGTCCTGTGAAAAAGTCCGGGGAACAATGTTGTAATAATCAGATTGACTACAATACTATGATTTAAAAACAGTTGTGAAAATCTGTTGAAAAACTAGGCAGGAACAGACTGTAACTGCGACCATTGTACAAAATAATATGGAAAAACTTAGCTTACTTAAATCAGATAAGGGAAATTAAGTGAAAGATAAACAACATTACAATTACAAAAAATATGTACAAAGTGCAACAACAACAAAAATACAGAGTCAGAGTATAGGATAACAGTGGGAAATGAGAAAGGAATCAATACTTCAAACATCAAAAGGAAAATTCAAACCAAAAATAAACGACTGAAAAGAAGAAGATGGATGATAAATGAAATTTTTAAAATGATGGATACAAGAAGGAATAAGGAAGCAAGGACAAAGAATAATATGAACTGACTAAAATAAGGAAATAGTAAAGAAATGTAAAACAGCAAAAGAAATATGATAGATTATATAAGGGAAATAGTCTACAAAATGGTAACACCAGAAATGCAGAGACCTTGAAGTGCAGAATCGAAAAGACACAAAAAATCTAGTACAAGCAAAAATAACGAGTCCTTAACAGGCAGAAGGACACAAACAGTTACCTGGCTGTTTGAAATCAAAAGACAGGAACATTGTGGTTTAATTGGAGTCCTGAGAACATGATAGAGATGTGGACAAGAATGCATCAAGGAGCTGTATAATGGATGAAAGACCAGATTTGAATGGCCAGACAGTTGCTAAGGACCTCCAATACTTTTAGCAGAGGTTAGAGGGTTTGCCATGCGCCACATGAAGAAACGCAATAGAGTGATTAGGACCAGATCAATGTAAACAGTAGAGGGATTATGGAAGTTTTCTTTGGGATGAGAGTTTGGAGTAGAGTGATTAACAACAGTGGCCACATATCGTACCCATGAGGAAAAAAAAGAAGAAGAAAAAGAAAAAAAAAAAAAAAAAATAAATTGAGGTTTATTCTTTTTTTTTTAAAAGTTTTGCCTCGTTTTGGCCAGGGCGTGTCCCGTTTTCAACCTAGTCGGTTATATTGATCTTCCCTACCAGTCATTTCTGAC